>CM053605.1:44700865-44718951 GCA_028646535.1 Procyon lotor
TGTTTAATTCTAAGATTTGAGATTACAAAAAGATATAGACAAAATTTACCTGTCTTAACTAAGTCTTGTTTGAAATATGTTGAAAACTAAGATTGTTTAAAAGCTGACCTGTGTCTACTAAAAACTTGAGGTTTTTTCCATCTTATGAGAATATTTCAATCCTTCTGATTTATCAGTATTTCAAATAAAGATAAGCAGTAAGGAAATGTGTGATTTACTGTAATCTATGTTTGACAGTGCATGAATAGGACTAAGTATATCAAATAAAGCCACATAAATGGATTAAACATGATTTTTAAAGTATTGGAATGCTTGTCATAAGAAAACAAAGTGACTTAAGAGAACTCAGTTAAAAAGAATTGCTTAAACCTTCAGTTTAACTTGGATTTTATCAAGTCTCAAATATATTATGATCTTCAAATCATTTCAATTTAATAAATGTCATAGTGCTTACTACGTACAAAGCACTGTTCTAGCCTATTACCTTCCTCTTGCCCCAACTCTGCATTTTCAGATATCGGCCTTTAAAAAAATCCATTATTGCTTGTCATTTGCCTCTCAGAGTACTGAGGATAATGAATTCCATGTTCCCAAAAAAACTGAAAACTTTTGTGCTTTAAAAGGACATTTTCGGGGCACTTAGGTGGCTCAGTCATTAAGCATCTGCCTTCAGCTCAGGTCATGATCCTAGGGTCCTGGGATCGAGCCCCGCATCTGGCTCCCTGCTCAGCGAGGAGCCTGCTTCTCCCTCTCTCACTCCTCCTGCTTATGCTCCCTCTCTCGCTATGTCTCCCTCTGTCAAATAAATAAATAAAATCTTAAAAAAAAAAGGACATTTTCAAGTAAGTGAAATTTTTTTCAAATCCTGTCATATAATGAACTGTTAATTCGCAAAATATAAAGAACTCCTATAGCACAAGTCTTACAAAAACAATCAAATTAGGGGCGACTGGGTGGCTCAGTGGGTTAAAGCCTCTGCCTTTGGCTCAGGTCAGGATCTCAGGGTCCGGAAATCGAGCCCCACATTGGGCTCTCTGCTCAGCGGGGAGCCTGCCTCTCCCTCTCTCTCTGCCTGCCTCTCTGCCTACTTGTGATCTCTCTCTCTCTGTGTCAAATAAATAAATAAAATATTTAAAAAAACAACCAAATTAAAAACTAAGCAAAATATTTAAACAGACATTTCTTCAATGAGCACATGAAAGAAAAAAAAATCAGTAGTCACTAGGGAAATGCAAAACAAAACTAAACAAAACCCTTCATACCCCTTAAGATGGCTAACATACAAAAGATAGTGAATAACCAGTGTTAGTGAAGATGTGGAGAAATTGGAACCCTTGTATACTGCTATAAATGTTTGGAAAACAGTTTGGCAGTTATTTAAATTGTCGAACAAAAAGTAACTTTGACCTAGCCCTTCTACTCCTAGGTATATACACAAGAGAATTCAAAATGTCCACACAAAAGCCGGTTCATGAACATTCATAGCAACAGAATTCATGATGGTAGAAACAACTCAAATGTCTATCAACTGGTGAATGAAAAAATAAAATGGTATATCTATAAATGTGGCATTATTCAGTCATAAAAAGAAATTAAGTACTGATACATGCTATATAACATGGATTAACTTTGAAGACATTAGGCTAAGTCAAAGAAGCTAGGCAAAAATGGCTATATATTGTATAATTCCATTTATATGAAATTTTCAGGTAAATCCATAGAATATTACCTGAAAAATTCAGTTAAATAGGTAAATCCACAGAAATAGAAAGTAGATTAGTGGTTTCCAGAGCCTCGGGGAGGAGGAATGGGTAATGACTATTAATGGGTGATGAAATGTTCTGAATCAGATAGTGGTGACAGTTATACAGTTCTGTGACTATCAGTGAGTTATACACCTCAAAAGCATGAACTTTATGGTGTATGAATTCTATAATAAAGCGGTTTTGAGTTATCTTTAGTTTTAAATCTACCCTACAAAATATGCACATATCTTTTATATACACACATACATGTGTACATTTAAGCCCACAGTTTCTGGGTATTTGAAAATGCATATATTTGACTTTACCTTAACTGAGGGAAAATCAGTTTGCCTGGGTTCCAAATTAACAAGCTGGGTCTATGCAGATATATATATACATCTCTGGACCCATTTGATTATTTCCAGTATTTACCCAACATAGTATGATGCATACGCATCATTTCTGGAAAGATTCCTACAAGTTCCTAACTTAGAAGACATTAACAAGTTATATTGATTTCTATCAGGCCAATGCCATTATATTAAAAATTTAAGTATTTAAAATTTGTCAGCCAAAGGCATTTCTTTATATCATTTAAAATGTGCCACTAGTTAGATAGCTATGAGAACTAAAGAAAGTTCAAATTAAAATATCTGCACGGTTAGTCTTTTCCCTAAAATAACCTAATTTGGAAGACAGTATTATCACTTCTGCAGAGCAGTAAAGTCATCAACTTATATAGGTCAGTAATTTTTCTCTTCCACAAATTTCTTATCTATTGTACACAGACCCTTTTTGGGAAACCACTAGTATGAGAGGGCAACAGAAGTGTGGATTTTCTAACACCTCTTTCTGTCAATATTTTTCTTTAAGTTCTCCCTTGTTCCATTACAAGTTTGGAGCTCAAGTCATTTTCTAGTCAATAGCTCTTTGTAGTTTTTGACTGAACTAAGAAATAAGGAGACTCTCTATGGAAAATCAAGTCATGATTGACCATTACAGAAGAATCAATTTTAGTCAGAAATACGTTTGTTTCAGTTGAAAATTAAACTGGTGCAAGAAAACTAGGTTGTAAATACTGTGACTGACATAGTACACAATGAAGACAACCAATGGAACTGTCAACTTCACATGAGCAAATAATAAATAACTAGTTTTCAGGATCTTATAATCCATATCATACAACTAGCATTATACAGCAGAATTATTAAAACATTTTTAACAGCTTTACAAAAAATACTAATCAACTTTATCCCAATTGTTTAATATACCATAATGAATATTTATACTCCTGGTGTTATATGAGTGGCAACCATAGACTTTATTATAATTTAGATCACTTGGAAAAAATTTTATTTATAAAAATTGCATGTATAGGAGAATTATAAAGTGAGAAGCAGTTAAGATAGTATTAAACTTTTATAAAAGGAAATTAAAATACAAAAATGGCATTTTTAATACATAATATTTAAATCAAGTGCCTTAGATAAAGGCTATCTTTTTTTTTTTTTACAAATGATATCCTGATTTCCTTTATGTCTTAAATTGCTAACCAATATTCATATCTTATTCTAGTAAGATTAGTGTTTTTATGTACAGAAAGTAAAATTCTCCATTTGACCTTTTGAGATGCTTGAAAGATAAAAAGAATCGATTGACTGCCAAAAAAAAAAAAAGGGGAGATTTAAGTTGACATTATAATTTTAAGGTTGACCAGCTATGTGCTAACGTATTTGGAAAGCGTACTTTTTTTTTAATATCCATTCTAAGTGTCCTTGGGTTGGTTAAGAGTAAGGGGTGGCAACCTAAAACTCTGGCCACAAAAAAAATACAACAGTGAATTTAGCAGAAAAGTGTACACTCATATTAAATAAGTCAAAATTGAAACCAGCAGTTATAGATTGGTGCTGTAAAGGCAAATATCTCTATGAAACTATTATTTTTGCCTTGTAAAGTGGTTTTTTTCTTACAAACTTATTTTATCCATAGTTAAAAATTGGAATGTTTCACAAAAATAATAGGGAGTATCTTGTCTTGGAGGAAAAAGAATCACAATCTGGTAACCTCAGGTTCATTTTTCCCTCAAATAGCAAAAAAATCATAGAAGTGACTAAAGTATGCTCCTTTAGATGGGGCACATCAAAGCACCATTTTCAGACTTTTTTTGAGTTTATGATGATTTTAACTTCTCAGCCGTACTGATTATATCACCCACTCCTCTAAGTATCTAAGTTTATGACCCCCACCAAAATAGATTTAAGTGCCTTCATTAAAAAAAAAAAAAAAAGTTTCAAGAAGTTTAAATTGCCACACGATTTATCTTCAATACTTTTATTTTGATGTAAGTAATGACTTTGATTAGTCTTTAGAAGTATTAGTACATATATCAGGTCAAGTTTAGCTTTCAAATCAGCATAGAAAGAAAGCCTTAAAACCTTAGGCACATTGTATCCTCCACTTGCTGGAAGCTCCACTCTCCTTAGTGTCCTCAGAATCTATCATTATGAGCTCTGAAGATCACATACATGTGAAAATAAGTGAGTCTAGAGAGGACAGAAAAGGAAGTAGTCCTTTCCAGTCATATATAATATTTCCTCCCAAAACACAAAATTGCCTGATTCCAAGATCTAACCTGAAATATAACCTACCCATAACTATTAAACATATTGACTAGATAACATGCTGAATGTTTAATAAAATTTTCTGGAACTAAGTTGATTCTTTCCAAAAATATAGATACTGTATAGATCCAGTATCTATACAGTCTATTTTTCTGTTATTCAGAGTAGCAAATGGTATAAGCCAAATATTAAAAGGCTTAGAAAAAAACACACCTTTGAACCAAGCAATTCTATATTTAGCACAGGGTCTCACATTCTGGAAACAATCACTGATATGTCCAAATATTTATATACAAGGAAGTTTTTCAATGTTTTATTGTAATGGCAAAAAGGAGGGGACAATACAGAAATATGCCAACAGAGTGATGGTTGAATTACTTCCAGGAACCCTGGATATGTAAAGTTAGTTAATGCCACAAGTCAATATCCACAATATCAAATGAAGCAGGTCCAAAGTAGTTTGTGTAGCAAGGTCCATTTCATAATAGATGTGAATAAAATGCAAATGAAAATATGTACATAAAACTTAACAGAAATAAGATTTTAGATATGGTGGATTGAATAATGTGCACTCAAAATTCATGTCCACCTGTAACCACAGAATGTGCCCTGTCTTTGGAAAAGGGGTCTTTTTACACAGGTAGATAGTCAAGATGAGGTCATACCAGCTGAAGGTGGGCCTTAACCCCAATAACTAGTATCCTTTTAAGGGAGGACACCCAAAGACAGACAGAGAAAAAGGCTATATAAAGAAAGACACAAACGAGTGATGCAACTACAAACCAAAGAATATACCAAGGATTACTGGAAAATACCAAAAGCCAGGAAGAAGTAAGGAGGAATTCTTTCTCGAGAGCCTTCAGAGGAACCAGAGCCCTACTGACACCTTGGTGTTGGATTCCTAGTCTTAAGAACTCTGAGAGAGTAGATTTGTTATTTTAAGTACCAAGTTTGAGATCACTTATGATGGTAGCTGTAGGAAATTACTACAGGTAAGTGATCTTTATTTTCCTCTTCATGTGAATGGGTTTTGCCCTATTTGATAAATTAAACATGTCAATTTCATGAGAAAAATGTTATCGAAAACATATTGTGACCTAATAAATACCTAATAATTCATAATTATGCTATTCTTTAAAAAAGTTTTATTTCACCTATTTTTAAGAGAAAAATATATGTTGAGGACACTCAAATACTGACAAGTGTGTCAAGCCCCAATGCTTCTTATTATTTACCTTCTCAACTTATAAGATTCAGGCTTAAATAAGCAAAATCTTTCTCCTCTAAGCAAATTCAAAGACCACTAAAATTTATGAATAATGAAACCAAAGTAAACCTCGCAGATTTGTCTATCTTGGCTCTTTGTGAGCTCTATCTCTTTAAGGAAGGGGCCAAAAATCCATGTATTCAAGAAGATTTCTTTAGTTCTCCATACACAGGGGTCAGTGTCACTAGACTGAATGATCTGCAGTTCACCTACTCTCACATTTCAAAAAAAATATATAAATCTATATCATTTTCTGCTCCTTGGAATGTCAGAATGCAAGTGTATGCTCTGAGGTGCATCAACCATTTAACTCTTTAAATATGTTGCCTAGGAATGCCTGAGTGATTCAGTTGGTTAAGCCTCTGCCTTCAGCTCAGGTCATTATCCCAGGGTCCTATTTTGGAGTCTCACATTGGGCTCCTTGCTCAGTGGGGATCCTGCTTCTCCCTCTGCCTGCTGCTCCCCCTGCTTGTGCTCCCTCTCCCCCTCTCTCTCTCTCTGACGAATAAATAAAATCTTAAAAAAAAAAAAAGTGTTGCCTATTTCCTCTACCTGTTTCCATCTTCTCTGGTTTGGCTTCATCAGTCTTTGCTCATAGGACTTCATTCTTATACCCCTCTTCCTCACAGGCACCTGTCTCATTTCTTGGCCTGAGGTCACTGCCTTTTTAAAGCTTTGAGAAAACATTCTTTCATACCTTAATAGGGTAAAATTAAAAAAAAGCTTAATAGGGTAAAAAGACCACAATTTCCATCATTTGTTTATTTAATTTCAATTAATGCACTTCTTTTTACATTTTTTAGGAAATGGTCCTATCACTATGATGTTTATTGAACTTTTCACCTACCATTTAATTATTTTCATAAAAATACTGACAAATCAGATTTCTATCACCTTCCATTTCCTAATTGATTTTGTATTTAATATTTTTATATGTGTATTCATAATTATGTTTAGGATTTCACATTTCACCCCTATGATATTTTATTAACTCTGTTTCTTATCCCAATCAGAAAATTGCAATATAATTTCTAAGCCTGACAAATCCACATGAATAACATATGCCTGTAATTATCCTTTGTATATTTCTTACGCATATGTATCTTTACAAAATATAATCAGATAGTTTATTTTCCTTCAGAGATTAAGTTGTCATCTTGAGAGGATCGTAAGTGAAGGACACTAGAAGTTTAGAAGGAATGGAAACAGTCTTTTTTTTTTTTTTTTTTTGGCAACAGAACATTTTAGTAAGAGCCTCAAGACTTTGAGGGTTCACAAACTCAGAGGGAGGTAATATACATGAGTGAAGCAGGTTCCTGCTGAACAGCACTTCATAATCCAGAGGGTGCAGCCAACTTCTGATTGTTCCCATAAGGGAATGTGGCAAATGTTCTGATTTTTCATGAGAATCCAGAAAGTAGAGTTTCTATGTGAAATCATCCAATTTTCAAAATGCTTCATTTAATTACACAAAAGTCTCAGCATCCAACTGCCCACTACTGATAGCATCCAATGCTTTATTGAGCATTGATTCAAAAAGTACTTATCAATCTCTTTCTATAATCTATAATCAATGAAAAAAAATCAATGTCACTAACTTCTTAGCATCTACCCAGAGTCTAGAAGAATTCCAACAAAGTCAAATTCAGAGTTTCATGTATGAGCCCCTCTAAATTCCTTAATAAAAATCAGATCAGGATTTTGCATGAGAACTGTTTATCTTCTAATCACCATAAGGACAATTACTCATTTACTCACAATATGCATCTTTCATAATCTAGAGATATTTCAATGCTTTGGTATTTTTTAATGAGACTTCCTTTGAACCTCACCTTTGTTAAATATAACTAGTTATACAACACTTGACACAATGTCAAAATTCCATGAGCAAAAACTCTCTCCTTTGACCAATAGCAACTGTACAATTCTATTTCATGCCTGACAGCTGATTCTCACAAGACCTCTGACAGACTAAACACAATCCATGACAGCTGATTCTAGCTAACAGCAATCACTGTAGACATTTCTTTTTGACTAGTTGTTTGAAAGAGGTGAGAATGAATTATATATTTGATCTCCTCATGTATAATGATGGTCTTTCATTAGATCCAGATCTGGAGTTATTAGGAAAACTTTCATTTTGTAAACTGACATATTACTTTAGGAAACAGAGGAGCAACCTGGTGATTTATACTACTTTAAAAAATATATTTTATTTATTTGACAGAGAGAAAGAGACCACAAGTAGGCAGAGAGGCAGAGAAAGAGGGGGAAGCAGGCTCCCTGCTAAGCAAAGAGCCCAATGCAGGGCTGGATCCCAGAACCCTGAGATCATGACCTGAGCTGAAGGCAGAGGCTTATAACCCACTGAGCCACCCAGGTGCCCCGATGATTGTTATTTCAATACCATTGTTGAGATTTTTCTCCATTTCTCTCTATCAGCCGTCCTTTAATCTAAAGGGAATTCTCTTTAACATGCAGGTTCCCAGATCAAAACTGGAGAGTTTCCCTTCTTCAACCTAGAAATGGCCCTGAAATCTGCAATTTATTAGGCACTTTAGGATTTTAGGAAGCAGGATATCTGCAAAGTATACTTGGAGAGATACTATTTAAATCCCTATTGCTTCCATAAATATTAATCATATAAAAATTGCACCTATCCTCAATTCTTCACCTCCTCCATATGCACATATTACTCATATCGTTTTCAGAAAACCTAGTAAGAGACTGGAAAAGACAAAGGCACCAATTTGTTTAGTGATTGGTAGTCCCTACTAGCCCATTTCCAGTTATTTCTACCTTATTCCAGCAACTGATGATGAAAGAAACTGGCCAAAATTTGATTTTTCTGACATAAAAGTATTTTTTATCAATATATGATGCTATGCAACAAAGGCTGCTAACTCTACGGAAGAATGACTCTGAAGCAAGCCCAGGCTTTATCTACCACCAGTGGTACCCAAGGGCACAAAGAGCTCTAGTATCAGTCAAGCTCCAAGTCCACTTAACACAGAGAAAGAAAGCTCTGAAATATATTTGTGTGGGTTAGTTTTAGGAATCTGTGGAGGAGTTTTGGCTGTAACCTACTAGGCCAAATAATCAAAGTGTGACTTCATGCTTGGGTTTCTCTGATCAACAGTTATTGCCAAATCTGGGCAGTGATTTGGCTGTAGATCCAGGCATTTTTGATCAGATTCTTCCAAACAAAGTTCAGCATTGGGAATAACCAACTTTAACTGGTTATGTTGGCTTATTTGACAATAAAAGGGAAATAGTCAACTCTGTGGGTAAGGGAGAGAAACAGATGGACAGGTGGACATTTGAACATTATAACTCTAACAAATAAGTGACCCAACTTTAATGATAACTAGCCATATCACCTTAGCAAGTACTTCAAGAGGACCCACTATCACTACTCTTACTCAACATAGTACTATAAAAGTCCTAGCTAGAAGAATCAAGCAAGATAAAGGCATAAAAGGCATTCAAATTAGAAAAGTAAAACTGTTTTTACAGATTATAGGATCTTATTTATAGAAAATCCCAAAGTCAACCAAAAAACCATTAGAACTAATCAATGAATTCAGTAAAGTTGCGGATTTATATAAAACAGCAATCAGTTGTACTTCTATATAGTAACAACTAAATCTGTGAAAAATAACAAAAACCATCTCACTCACAATAGCAACAAAAAATTCTTAGGAATAAATTTATCCAAGGAAGTGAAAAGTCTCTGCAATAAAAACTCTTAAGACTTTATGCAAGAGGAGGAGGAGGGCACGTATTGCATGGAGCACTGGGTGTAGTGCATGAACAACAAATCTTGTAACACTGAAAAAATAAAATAAACATTTTTGGGAGAGAAAAAAAAAACACTTTATGCCAGAAATTAAAGATGATGCAAACAAATGCAAAGATATCCCATGCTCATAGACTGAAAAGATTTGAATTTTAGTTCTTTACATACAAAAAGGAATTAGATTTGATGATGGCAAATGATTCCTTCTCTAATGCTGTTTCATTCATATACAAATTTCATTGCAGTCTTAATATCTCATCTGTATATTTTACCAACAAAAGTGTGAACTCCATGATATTATGTCTTATACTTTTTTCCCTTTACTGCATCTGAAAGCATGCTTTTCTTTTTATTTACAAGTTTTGGTAGACAAATAATTTCCCTCTTCCTCTAAATTATACTTTGTCCTCCCCTTGAAGTTATATATGATCATGCAACTCAAGTCTCAATAGAATGTATATAGAAGTAAGGTGCACTATTTTTAAGCCAAATCCCTAAAACCCTCCTACATACAATTATCCATTCTTTACCCTCATATACCAGCGAAACAGAGAAAACATGAAGGTGTGGAAGAGAAAGGAGCCACAGATAGAAGTAACTTGTATTCCGAATTGCTGTCCATGAGGAGTTACCCAGATTGCTACCTCATAAGGAATAACCATGGTAAGCTGTAGAATAAGCAAGAAAGCTGTTTATCATGTAAATCCCATGAAATGCAGTGTTATATATGAACATTTAGGTACCTAATACATAGGACTTACCTCAATTATAATATTGTTTGCTTATTTACTTATCTTGCCTAAAAACTCCTTAGAAGCTGGAAATGTGCCTGGTTTTGCTTGCCAGCAAGCCTCTTAGCCCCTCACAC
Organism: Procyon lotor; assembly: GCA_028646535.1. Classification (NCBI taxonomy): domain Eukaryota; kingdom Metazoa; phylum Chordata; class Mammalia; order Carnivora; family Procyonidae; genus Procyon; species Procyon lotor. The sequence continues at coordinate 44,711,166 of CM053605.1, forward strand.
AGTGTCTGGTATGTAGGAGGTCCTCAATAAATACTGTTGAATATTGAATGCAGGAAAGCAAGTACAACAGGTATAAAAATGAATAAATGCTTATTGACTTGAAGCACAAAAACAGAAATCTGTAAGTAAAATTTACAAACTGCATTTCATTTTTCATTTTGTTTTTCTTCCTCTGATTCATAATATTTCAAAATACTTGGAAGTGAAGCTTGGTGGGTTTTAAGTAATTTAGTAAATTACATCCCATCAATGGACACTTAAACACCGATATTTCCTATCCTCATAGCATGTCTATGTACTTTCTTCCTTTACTAGTATGATTATGTTGCTATGTGACATTCTATCAATCAATATTGCACCTATATTGGCACCATTTGACAACTATGCTAATTTTGCCTAATATGCTCTGATTTCTTTCTTTCTTTTTTTTTTTTTAAAGATTTTATTTATTTGACAGAGAAAGACACAGCGAGAGAGGGAACACAAGCAGGGGAAGAGGGAGAGGGGGAAAGCAGGCTTCCAGCTGAGCAGGGATCCCGATGCGGGGCTCGATCCCAGAACCCTAGGATCATGACCTGAGCTGAAAGCAGAGGCTTTAACCCACTGAGCCACCCAGGTGCCCCTATGCTCTGATTTCTAATAGCTTTCTCCTAGCCAGATAGCTCCAGATGTCTGCCTGACACAAAAGTCATCTCTATATGAGGCCTTGTGTTGATCATACTAGATTGACAACCTCAGCACCAAGTACTGAAAGGTAATCTCTTTGTCTTCTTTGACTGTAAAGCCAAAGCAATGCCAACAGGCATCTTTACATGTTACTATACTTACTGTCAGTGCCAAAACAGACAATCTTAAAAGGATTAAAAGTAACGTGGTGCTTAAAATGTGTATGCTGCCAAGACAACAGGGTAGTCACATCTGTTGCCTGGGATACACATCTACAACTTCCAACAAATAAGCTCTACAGTTTAGTGTTTGAGAAATGCCCAGGACATGCATATCAAGCAAAAAGTTGAGGAGGAACTGCCTTGGAAGACAAGCGCAACCCAAGTAATTACAAAAAGGCCAGAGGCCAAAGCACTAGCTAAATATCAGATCTGTACACCAAATTTTCATTGAGAGAAATGCATTAAGATCTTAATTCTTAAACTGGTCTTTAACACAATGATTTTCTGCTTGAGACAGCACCTATTCAATAGGATTGCAGAAGGTAAAGAAATTGTTTGACCATTGGCCATTTTCCACTGACCTCTAAAGGTCATATAAGTACACAGATGAAAGTTTTTTTTTCCTAACCCTCATTTCCCTAGGATCTCCTGTTTTGTGCATGATAGGTATATTAAAGAGGGTCACAAATTCTTAAACATCATTCTTATTAAGAGGTCAAGTGTATTTACCCTCCTCTGGGCTATTTTGACACATAGTGTACAGTAGAAGTGATACTACTTCCACCCTACACCTAACTTTTAAGAAGCGTGGCAGCCTCTACTTTGGTCTCTTGAGGACCTGAGCCTCCAAAAATGAAGTTTGACAATCCTGCTGGAGACACAACATAAAAAGGACCTACAACTCTATCAAGAAAGAGAGGGGCTACTTGAGGTCAGCCTTCTACCTGTCACCATCAGAATAGCAGGCTTTTAAATTAAGCTGTCTTCTTTCCTTTAAACTACCCAAGACACCAGCTAGGACCCCAGGTGACACCTTAAGATGCAGAATAATTACCCAGCCAGACCTTGATCAAATTCTTCAAACACAGAACTGTTAGATATAAAAGGTTCTAAGTTTGAGAATTTTTTTTTTATACAGTGATAGATGACCAAAACACATAAATATCCAAAAACAAAATTTGGTGCTATGGCTTTTATGTGAATCTGGGATCTATACATTGATGATCAGACAATACAGTGGCCACAAGAAGAATGGGGGAAGCATTAAGATGGACAGTTACCTGCTGCAGGGGTAGGACCCTTGGTGCTGGCCTACCAGAACTACAAACTTTCCAGTACTCCTCAGTCACCATATTCCTTAGCTTCTGCTGACTAGCCTAGGGCATATTCTTCCAAAACCCATAAAATTAAATTAGAATTCACTGCTTAAGCATAATGACTTCCCACTGTTTATGTGGGTTATCATTTACAACCAACTGGCATTTAATCAAAGCACTATTTTTATTTCAGGACCAGAGGCCACAACACTGTGTTTTTTCTCTACCACCCTGTAGAGCCAAGCAGCTTCATACAAGCTGAAAGGGGTATCAAATTGTTTATGAAAAATCAGCATGCAGTATTGTTTTCAAACACATTTATGATTTCACACCAACTTAGTGAGGATTTAGTTCATTTTGTTGATTGACACATAATTTTACATTTACATATGTAATAATGTTGACATTTCCTGGAGAAAAAAAAATATGAATTAAAGGAATGTAATCACATTCTGATACAAATATACCTGTGAGACTAGCCTTGCCTCATAATTCTAACTCTTCCATGAATTGGAAGTATGTAGGATATGTATTTTATCACCATGCCCAAGTGAACAATGTCTGCCCTCACCTCAAGCCTCCCATGTCCACACTCTTGCTCCTACAATTCCCTTCACCAAGAATTTCCTTCCTCTCTCCTCTCTACCTCTTGAAATCATCAAGCTTGAGCTAACTACCAAATCTGTAATGGCCACCCTTGGGTTTGTCTGCACTGAACACCTTCTTTGAATTCTGAGATACATTGATCTCTTTCCATCAAAGCCTTGTCCTCCTCCCAGCCCTGACTTCAATTATCTACATGACTGCAGGAAAATACAACACATTTCTTGTTTTAAACCAACCAGAGTCGATTTCTATCATCACTTGCAACATTAGTCCTGACTTCCTCATTTTAAGATTTTCCTGTCTCTAACTGTAAATTGTCACCTCTGAATACCTTCAAGTTTATTCCGGTCTTAAATTTTAAATTAACTTGTAATAAACTAGATGTTCTTTGTGACAGGTACCTGATTGTTTACTCTCCTTAAGACCAAGCACAGTGTTTTCCTTGCATGTAGTTGGTATTTATTTAGCAAATGTTGTTAAATAATGTAATATCTGTCAAGAGAGATAAATAAATAAAGAGAACTGCAGAGAATCTTCTCTTCCCTTTGATAAACTGTAATGATAGTGGAAATGTGAATCTGGTTATATATTAGCTGGTTACTATGATAAACACATATGTAATCCCTCTCCTATCATTGTCCCTTAGTGGTACTAATACTGGGGAAAAGAGAAAATTCCTTTCTATTGAATAACTGCTTAGTTAATATTAGGTTTGCAGTATCTGTGTAATTTGAGCCATGGAATAACCAATTTCATCTAATAAGCTATATTATAACAAGGTCTATTAATTTATTTAAAAGAATTCATTGGCTTCAAAATGTCTTAAGAGCTCATAAGTCAAACTTCTGAAAATACATAATTCTCAATAGTATTTCAGATAAGTCACTAATTTTGAAAAGCAGGTATAATAAGCAAGGTATTTACATATGTGGGCAATCCCAATCCAGGGAAACACACGTTTTATTTCACATGTGCTGGTTGCTGTCATGATCATGCCACAGCTGTTAGAAATTACAGGTTTTCAGTAGCAACCATCAGCCATCACTGTAATTATTATTATTTTATCAAACACAATCACAGGGAGTATTTTAGGCTGACAAAAGCTTTCTAGGTCTTTGTTTATTCCCTGCACCGCAGATTCTGCCCTCCACGGTGACTGAGTTAAAGTTCTCTTACTCCTGATTTAAAACCTATTATTAGAGAAAGTAAAGGTTCCCATCTTTAACACAAAGTAAGATTGGTGCTTGCATAGAGAGTGCTAGTCTTTGAATGTAAATAAAATAAAGCACAACCTGAGAAGTCTTATTCAGTGGGCTTTCGACAACATTCCCGGAGAGACTGCAGTGTGCCATGCAATGTCAAGGCATAAGAGGTAAACCACAGGCCAGTGCCAGAATAATGAATATAAAACCTCGGATACAATACTAACAGCTCAAGGAGGCCATGCTTTCCATATAAGAAGGAGCACAGCAAAAACTCCCCTTCTATACCCTGGACATTTCCCCTCTACTAGCAAACCATCACTGTCATGAAAAGTCTCTATTGGCACAGAAGACTTTTCTCCTATAAACTCTTTAGTCAGCATGCAGCAGGCAGCTCAATAAGAGGCAGAGAGTTTAGTGTTCTAGTGCCTAGAAGAAAGGAGACAGAGGTCAAAACTACCTGTTTCAGAAAGCAATGCTGAACAAAGTACCAAACAACTGGGAGATGGATATTGGCATGGACCATTTCTAACAGTCTAGGTTTTAGACACTAACTATCACCAAACAATTTAAACTGCATATTATACATTAATATTGCACATACTTTTGGTGCCCAGTTATGCCATGAGCAGGGTGGGGAGGTGATGGAGGTTTCATTGCTTAGCATATTATGCAGGAAAAAAAAATATTCACAGTTTATTGAATAAAACGGGGAAAGTTCAAATGTCCTTAGTCTATAATTTACAAGGAAATGTTTAATAATTCCATCAGTTGTGTAAAGTCGCTCAGGAGTGATGCTGTGGGATAAGAATGACATCATCCTTAAACAGTTGTAGAATAGTATTCTCTTAAAATAGGAGCTTGGATATCATTATTTGGCTCATAAAATTCTAAACTCATGAATAACATGACAAGTTAGAGCCCTGACATGATTTTTTCAAATGTGAAATACCTTTTCCACATGCTTTTCCATACAACTAGGTATGTTTTTTCCTAAAATACAAAGTTCTAATACTAAAGTTAATGAATGTTGAAAAAGATGAGTTTTTGTGTACCTAACACAGCACTAGAGAATAAACATGTGCTGAAATGCCTTAATACTTTTAACAAGCTTAGATAACATAGCTTCATTCAAATATTAAAATATGTACATCGTTACATTTGAAGCTTGATTCTGCTATTACTATTTGCTCTTAGAGCTACTGACTTAATACTATTACCATATTCAGAACAGAAAGTTCTGTTGAGGCTCAGTTGCTACCTGAGCCAAAGCTGGACCTATTTAGAAATCACATACTTGCCCTGAAGTTAGAAAAGACAGTGAAAATCAGTTTAACAACATAGTTTACTCCATTAGTCCTAAGAGAATAGTAAAAAAAAAAAAAAAAGAAAAGAAAGGAAGAAAGAAAAAAAAGAGTCAACTTTGGGTCACTGGTCTGTCTTTTCAGTGCCATATTTAAGGTCTCTTCTAAGGTTATATTTGAATATTTAACCCAGTCAAATTTTCTCCTTTTATTTTCACAGTCCAGTAGTCTCACCATTAATTTTCCCTGCAAATTAACCCACTGACATTTCTTGAAATGATCCTATTCTAAAATTAGCCATTACTCTCCTTCTGTTTAATTTAAAAATCTGTTAAAAGGTTCAGAAAAGTAAAATTCGCACATCACAGAAGTAGACATCAATAACATTATCTTAGTTTCAGAAAAATATTCTAGTGTATAGGAAACAAACTGAGGAGGAGCAAGAGGTCACAGGAGTAGGAGACCTAATTATCATTGGGTCCTAGGAGTTCAGCTAGATAGTTATCAAACCACTCTGAACACTCAACAGGAGATCGAAGAGAAGAAGAGCAGCAATTCTAGGAAGAGAAGAGCAACCACTTTCTGGAAGGTAGGATGTGTGGAGAAGTGAATCCAAGGAATATTCGGGGAGACAGACCACAGGGGGAGGAGCCAGCTCCTGGCAAGCAGTAGAGCAGTGGAGCACAAAATCACAGCTTTTAGAAGGCTGCTCCACTGAGGGAAGTCGCTCCAGAGGCTAAGCGGCAGGGGTGGGGTGGGGGAGCCCTCATGAGGACAGTGTAGTCTCAGGACCTGTGGGGTCACAAAAAGACCGGAGGGGTCTGAGGGCGGCAGAGCACTCAGGTATTAGAGCAGGGAAGCCAGCTGCAGAGATGGAGCCAAGGAAGGGCTGTCAGCTTGGGGTTACCTTTAACTGTGATCCGAGGCAGAGTCAGGCCACTGCTCTTTGAGCAGGGACCCCACAAGTGGCAGATCCCAGGAGATACTCTCCTTCTTCCTTCCAGTGCAGGAGCGTGCTGCAGGAATCTGCTGCATTTGGAGTCTCCAAACGGCCGAGCACCAGAGATAGAAAACACTTGGTCACAGGCTGGGTGAGCACGGAGTGTGGCCCGAGACCAGGGAGACGGGAGAAATTGACTGCTTTTCTCTGAGGGTTCACTGAAGAGGGCAGGCCCCAAGCTCTTGGCTCCTCTGGACCGGAGACTGGGAGGCCACCATTTTCATTCCCGCTCTTCAAAGCTGAAGGGAAAGCGTTCAGGGAACAAAAGCTCCCGAGATCAAACCCAAGCAGATTACTTAGCCTGACCCCTGGCAAGGGCAGTGCAATTCTGCCTCAGGCAAAGACACCTGAGAACCACTGCAACAGGCCCCTCCCCCAGAAGATTAGCAAGAACATCCAGCCAAGACCAGGTTCATCGATCAATAAAAACTGCAGAACTCCAAAACTAGAGGAATGCAATACACAGAATTCATGGCTTTTTCCACATGATTGTTTAGTCTTTCAAAGTTAAATTTTTAAATTTTATTTTTTTCTTATTCTATTTTTTAAACTTTTTTTAATTTTCCCTCTTTCCTATTTTAATGTTTAAACATTTTATCTTAATACCTTTTTAAAAATCTTTCTTAATTTTCATTTTTACAGTCTTATTCTATCCCTTCATTGTATTTAGCCTTATTTTCTGTATACATATAGGTTTTTCTTTCTTTAAAATTTTGGGATACAGTTTCTTCTAACAGATCAAATATATAATCTAAATCTAGCACACGGTTTTGTTCTAGTCTCCAGCCTGATCACATTCTTTCCTTTTTTTTTTCTTTTTTCAACCAACTTCTTATCAATGCTTTTTAGAATCTTTTTAAATTTTCATCCTTACAGTCAAATTCCATCCCTTCATTGTGCTTACCCTTATTTGTGTGTGTGTGTGTGTGTGTATATACACACAAATATATAAATATATATATATTTGTGTGTATATATACATATATACATATATAAGTTTTTCTTTCGTTAAAATTTTGGGAGGCAGTTTCTCCTAACAGACCAAAATACACCCAAAATCAAAATCAAGTGTGTGGCTCTGTTCTATTCACCAGCCATATATATATATATCTTTGGGACATGGCAAAGGCGGTCCTGAGAGGAAAGTATGTAGCAATACAAGCCTTTCTCAAGAAACAAGAACACAACCTAACCCTACACCTAAAGGACTTGGAGAAAGAACAGCAAAGAAAGCCTAAACTCATCAGGAAAAGAGAAATAAAGATCAGAGCAGAAATCAATGAAATAGAAACCAAAAGAACAGGAGAACAAAACAACGAAGCTAGGAGTTGGTTCTTTGAAAGAATCAGTAAGATTGATAAACCCTTGGTCAGGCTTATCAAAAAGAAAAAAGAAAGGACCCAAATTAATAATATCATGAATGAAAGGGGAGAGATCACAACCAACACCAAAGAAATAACAATTATAAGAACATATTATGAGCCACTACATACCAGCAAATTTGATAATCTGGAAGAAATAGATACATTCCTATAGACATATAAACTAACAAAATTGAACCAGGAAAGAACCTGAACAGACCCATAACCAGTAAGGAGATTGAAGCAGTCTTCAAAAATCTCCCAACAAACAAGAGCCCAGGGCCAGATGGCTTCCCAGGGGAATTCTACCAAACATTTAAAAAAGAATT
>CM053605.1:44719451-44737320 GCA_028646535.1 Procyon lotor
GGAGGAAGGAAAGAAAAGGAAAAAGATAATTGTGTGAGGTAATGAATGTATTAATCAATTCAATGTAGGGGAATCCTTTCACAAGGTATATGCATATCAAAAAACCACAATGTCCATACACTTTATCTTATAATTTTACATGCAAATTATACATCAATAAAGCTGAAATTTTAAACACAATGGAAATTTTAAAATGGAAAAATGCAACCGCTAACTTTTTTAAAGGCTTCTGGAGTAAACAAATGAATTTTAGAATACAACAAAGTTGGAATATTTACCCTACCTAATTTCAAGACTTATTATAAAGCTACCATAATTGAGGGAATTTGGCATTTTGAAAAATCTCTCCCATAGATCTGCTCCATAGATGATTGGAAGACAACAGAAAGTCAAGAAATTGACCCATACATATGTGGTCAATTGATTATTGACAAAGGAACAATAAAATGGGAAATTCTTTTGAAAAAATGGAACTAAATAAACTAGACACCTAAATGGGCAGAAAAAAGAACGTTTACCTCACACAGTACAAAAAACTGAACTCAAAATTGATTAAAGACTTAAATATAAAATTTAAAACTAAAAAACAAGAAAATATGGGAAATAACTATTGCTTTCTTGAAGCACAAAGGTTTCTCAGAACACTAATATCATATTTTTCTTTTTTTATTGCTTTCAGAGGTAGAATTTAGTAATTCACCAATTGCATATAACATTCAGTGCTCATTATATCAAGTGCCCTCCTTAATGCTCATCACCCAATTATCCCTTCCCCCCACCCACCTCCCTTCTAGCAACCCTCAGTTTGTTTCCTACAAACTATCTCTTATGGTTTGCCTCCCTCTCAATTTTCATCTTATCTTAAAAGGAAAAAAAAGAGAATACTTAAATCATAAAACACAAAAAGAAAACTGATTAATTGGACTTCATTAAAACTAAAATACTTTATTATTCAAAAAGATACTACTGATAAGTAGCATTGTTGAACACACCTGGTTGAATCTCAAAGACATTATGCTAAATGATAGAAGCCTGTTTCAAAGGTTACATATGGTATAATTTTATTTATATGGCATAACTGAAATGCTAACCTATAGTAATGTAAAACATATGAGCTGTTGCCCAGATTTATGGGTGGGAGAAATAGTAACTATAAATGATAGCATAAAAAAGTTTTAGGGAACGATAGAACTAATTTTTTTTCCTGAATATGGTGGTATTTTCATGAATCTACATATGTGTTAAGATTCATGAGAGTTCACACATAAATTGAAATTTATTGTAGGATAATTTTAAATATTAAAAAAAAACTATCTTCCAGAGTGGTTGCCCAAATAAACACACCACTGCTTCTGTTAAGAGTGTATAATATGAGGGGCGACTGGGTGGCTCAGTGGGTTAAAGCCTCTGCCTTCAGCTCAGGTCATGATCTAAGGGTCCTGGGATCAACCCCCTCCACCCCCCTCAATTGGGCTCTCTCCTCAGCAGGGAGCCTGCTTCTCCCTCTCCCTCTGCCTGCCTCTCTGCCTACTTGTGATCTCTCTGTCAAATAAATAAATAAAATCTTTTTAAAAAATAGTTTAAAAAAAGTGTATGAGAGTCTTCTTTCCCATGCTCTGGTCAATGCTGGGAAATAGTAAATTTTTATTATTTTCCTATCTGAGAAGTGAAAATGGAATCTTAGTGTTTTGATTTGAATCTCTTTAATTATAACAGTAATGTCTTCTCATATGTTGATTGGCAACTGACAGTGCTATGTTGTTTTGTTTAGATGAAGAGGTGTTTGTGTATGTATGTGTGTGCTGAGGCAAAGTAGGGAAGTTCTCCTGTTAACTTTCTATTTATAACCCTTGCTTATTTTTTCTACCTTTTAAATATATTGCTTTGTATAACCTTATAAAATAAAGAAATGTTAAAAAATGTATTTAATTTGGCAGGATTGTAGAAAATACTAATGAGAATAATTGGAACTGAGATTAGAAACATTCCTTTTTTGTCTCCAAAGATCATGAATGGCCTTGAATGTCATGTTAAACCATTCAGATATTTAGAAATCAGTAGCCAAGATGGTAATGACCTATATTCTAAAGCTATGGCATCGGAACTGCTGGCATGACTAGTGAACTAGATTGGGGGACTGAAATAAGTGGTTGGATATTTATGAAGTCTAAGAAGTCTAAAAGGAACCATATCTAGGGTAACATATGGGTGTACCATTATTTTTAAAGAATACGCATAGGCAATGTAAGTGGAAAAATTGGACTTAAATTAATGGCATACCCTTGATTAAATTTCTGCCCCTGACAACCAAGAAATGTTTTTTGATTTGGTATTGTCACTGGACCATAAATTCCAAGAGGGAAGAGACTTACTGTTATTAATCCCCATTGTTAATATGAATGTCAGTTAAGACTCAACCAGATGAGAGCTCCCTCTTCATATCCTCCTATCATTCTCTGCGTTTCTTCCAAATGCTTTTTTCTTCCAAATCCAGCATAGTGCCAGGAATTTTGTATCTAAAGCTGTTTTGTATTTTTTTTTCAAGGAAAAAAAAAAGTGAGCAAGACCACCTCCCCTCTCACGAGTTGTATTTTCAACCACCACTTTTTGTGATCCTCCTCTAGATGAACTGGCTTATTTTAAACTACTCCTTTTATTTTTTTTAATTAAATGGGCTTTTAGTATCCCTAAAAGCTATCAAATTAGTTTACTTATTGATGTATCTTAGTCATTCTTTCTTACCATTTTGACTTCTGTATGATCAGGGGTGGACCAGGCAGAAGATCGTAGAGGAATATTGTAGTCACCCATGCCCAACTCAGAATGAACACTGTCTGTGTTACCAGCTGCAACTGCTAAGTAGATGCAGCATTAATCAAACTTAAATTCTAAATCAAAATCAAAATAATTAATTGCTGGTGACCAATATTGTCATATTTAACCACAGAACTAACAAAGTGAAATAATCTGGTTTTTTTCAGCTATAAGAATAAAACACCCACAAAACATGCTTTCCTCCTTAAAATTCTGTGTAATTATATGATTAAATACACTCTCTCCCTGTACCCCCATGCAAATTAGAATAACTGAATGTTTGAGGAATACTTTCAACCTAAATATTTACTCAGGGAAGTGAGTAGTTTGTGCTTTGTATAAGCAACTTATTTAGGCATAATGTTTATTTCTAAGTAGTAAAGTAGTGATATAAAACTCTTTGGAGCTGAATTCTGCAACCCTCTATAATGTTTGCCATTTTAGACTATATTACTTCTTTCCTCCTGTAAACATTTTTAATGAAGAATTTAAATGCATGCAACCATATGTCTCTTTTCCAAGCAACAACTACTCAGAGGAAACAAAGTCCCCAGTGATCAGTTTGCTTATGTGTTAAGTAAAATAATATCCTAAAGAAGATACACATCAGAACACTTGATGTATAATGTAGTCTTTACTATATATTTCATGTAACTATAAACCCTAGACTATTTCTACAACTATGTTATTCAAAAAAGTACAATTATATATATTTACTAGAAAATTGACTTCAGAGATTAGATCTATGCCCAAGCACTAAGCTCATGGGATGCCTCACAGAAGAAGCTGCATAAATCATTAAAATTTGAAGAAAAGGACTTACGAAACCACCCCATTCAACTTTCTGTCATTACAGAAAAACTACTTATAGTCAACTCTCTGACAAGGGTACGTTTTTTCCTCCAAGTGAGAGCTACACACAGACACTGCACATAGCGGTCCCTTTGCTTTCCTCACGGCTACTATCACAAAGCAGGACTGTTGTTGAAACTTATTACAGATATTTTATGTTATAATAATCTTGGCAGCCATAAAACAACTCAAATTTAGACCTTCTTATTTTACAGATGGTCCAAATATCAATAGCAACTGGCAGAGAATCTTCTACTGGGGTCAAGAATATTTGAGTTGCTTATTGCCTTGCGTTGACAATTTTTAGTTCAGTATTTATGAAAAAGCCACTAACCTTCTTTACATGTTAATGTTTTTATAAATGGCAGAATGATAGTTTGATGGTATATAATTGAGTCAAATTCTATCTTAATTAAGTGTTCATATTTGTAACTTAGATGCATTTAATTTAAAAAAGTCTCACAAATCTGCTTCTTTCCTGATCTGCTATGCAACACCTCATAATACTCATTTATTACCAAAGTTTTAATTCTTTAGGCCTTGCAGTTATAATTTTTGTGCTCTAGTAGAAAGACGGCATCCTTTCATTTGGTGTTTCATCAAATGAAATCATGTTTATATTATTACTGAAATTTATTGTTTGCACTGAATTAATAATCTGCCCTTAACTTGTCTCTACAGTCTTCCAATTACTGTGTCCTTTTAGAATTGGCTAATGTTGTGTTTTCAAGTCAGATTCCCATTGTGATATTCATATTGTATTTTAAGTAATCTATTTTTAAACCCAGTAATACTGAACTGTCTCCACCAAACTCTGCACTCAAGTTTTTCTTTGACATTTTACACCTAGACATTGAATAGTATAATTCCTTTTAAACTGAGAATTGTAACAATCTTTCTGACTGCTGACTATCTGGAAGATTCGTTAAAAACAGGTTTGTAAACAAAACAAGACAAGATCAGTGGAATTTGTCAGTAATTCAAATAGATGATTAGGCCATTTGCAGAAATGAACACTGTAACCTACACTAACAGAAGAGTTAAAAGAAAGCTCACCATTAATAAATACAGGGTAAATTAAATACTAGTGACTAATACAACAAAAATATATGATAAATAATAAAAACTTTTACAATGGAAATGGGTAATTTTTCTGGGTAGTACCATTATCATCAACTATTTTTCTTTTGGAATAAATGCTATAATTTATATAATGCACTATAATGATGACATCTTTTCTGTTTCCTAGAAGTATCACTACCTTCCTATTTATTTTTAACTTTGACCAATGGTAAATTGGTCAAATTTATATTACCTAAAATTTAGATAATATATATTTATATTATTTATAATATATCATATTATCTAAAAATATATTAATAATCAGCCAATAAGAAAAGTATTGTACCCATCCTTTTCATTTAGATAAGTGAGGGATATAAACTAAGTATAAGTTCTAGAAGTACTTACGATGTTTAAGAAAGTAAAAATAAAACAGGAATATTCACACAGCAAGTAAAGAACTATGTAAAACACCATGCGGCCAGCACTGAATTGTGTGACTCATACTATAGGGACATAGGATCACTGAGTGAGATGACTATGGGAGTGGGAGGTAGCATTATGGGCTTGCTAGAGGAAGAAAGAATTAAGACTTCAAAATGGGAAGATTTTGAAGCAACGGGAATAACCCAAGATTGGTGGGAAAAGAAGCAGAAGGATACTAGGCAGAGAAACTTTAAATGAACATGATTTGCGAGGAACAAACAGTCTAAGATTAAACACTTGCTGAAGATGATAAGGCTCAGGTAAGTGGGCCTTAGATAAAGGTACATACAAATTATGTGTATCTAGTAAGAGAAATACACAGGAATCCTAATTAGATTCATAGTTATTCTATTGTCATTTGAACAAAATGAATTAAAAATATTATTGAACGATAATGTGGAATAAGGAAGCCTATTAAGGCAAAAATTAATTTCATGGTTTCAGTTATGTTACTCCAAATAGTGGTTCTATTGTGAAGTCCACTGGTGTAATTTAAACTCCTTCCACCAAGCCTGTGAGAATGTAGAATAAAAAAAAGATACTGATCTATTAGTTTTAGTGCCTATCCCTGAGACTACAGATTTGGATACTATGAGTTCAATCATGATATATTAGCATTTTTTTATGCTATCCTTTTTTATAAAACATGTGAAACTGCCTAGGTGGGCATTATGGATTCAATTAAACAAACAGCTATTGAATATATTAGGTACATTCAGGCTTTTACTAAGTGCCACTATGGTGAGAAATGCAAATAGAGCACTGAGTTATTTCTCCTCCCTAGGGTCCTAGACTGGAGCTATGTAACCTTCAGTAGGGGAGAGAGATGTGGGAATTAAGCTTTCAGTGAGTGTAGGACTCGACTAAACAGGGAAGAGAATTACAGACATCAGGATAGGCAAGAGCAAAGTAGCAAAGTGGAAATAAATAGATGGTGTTGGGGGAAAACGAGGGGCAATGTTCAGGAGAGGGAGGGTTTCTGTGGTTGTGATAACTGGAGATGGCTAGAGATCACATGGTATAAAGAAGGTAGAAGCAGATTTGGGGAGTTTTGGAAAACAAATCAATTGAGAAGACATAATATGTAATGTAAAAAGCAGACTTTGATTCAAGATTTGAACTCCAGCATTGGTGTTTGTGTTGATATTGAAGTAGAGTAAGAGGTGAATAAGATTTCTCTCCCTCAATAGCTTAACCTAGGAGTGGTTCAAAGATTTGAGAAGATACAATTAAGTATAACCTAAAGGAGTTCGTTAAGCAGCAACAGAAAAGTACTGCAAAAATTATGCTAGTTATTTTAAGTCTTCTGGATGTGAAAGATGATAGGTTTAATGAAAATGGAGAGACAATCTGCAAGATGATTCTGAAATCTCTGAGTCCAAGTATCTAGTTTTCTAAGGTATCCTTTTCTCCAGTATTCAAAATCAGCTATAATTCAAACTGAACCCTGTTCAAGAGGAAGTTTGTTTTCTCTGCAAAGCCATCCTCATCAGATGTCTCTTCCCAGATCACTGCTCTGGGGAACCCCAGGCTTCCATCACTTCTGGCCATTCTACAATTGCTTCTCAATGAAGCTACTGCTCTCTTTAGCTCATCTTGGTTCCAGTGCCTGCAAGTGGATCACCTGCTTTAATCTCTTAAGCATATGTAGATTGGTAATAAGATGGAGGAATGAAAACAAAGTAGAATAGGAAAATCTAACCCTAAATATGAGATGTCACTGCCACAAAACCCACTCTCTTAAGTGTCTCTTTGTTATGTTCTTACACAGAAAATTCCATAAAAACTATCTCCCTTCTGTACTCCAACCTTCCATCCCACGATTTGGGCCTATCGGCTCCATAGACCAACTTGAGTCTCCCACATCCTTTTTATCTACTGCATATCATATATCTTCAGTCTTGGATCTTAGAAAGGAGAAATATCTTAGGGCTTTATTTGCATTTCTCGTCATACTGGCACTTACCAAGATCACAAATGTGCTTACTATTTTCAATCACTATTTGTTTTATTGAATCCATAGTATCTCCCTAGGCAATTTCACATTTTTATAAATAAAAGATAAAATAGGAAAATACTAATATCTCATGATTAAATTCATAGCATGCATATCTATAATCTCAACTATAGTCACATCCACTTATTCTCACACACATACATGATAAACGGCTTTTATCTTAGACTCTATCCTCTCACTCAACATATTTAGTTTAATATAAAATCCTGTCCATTTGACTTTCTATTTAAACTGCTGTCATTCTTCCATAGATTGTTGCAATAGGCTCTTCATCTAGTCTCTCTCCATCCAGTCTCAATCCCTCCATCCATCCTTCATGTTATCATCAGAATGCTTTTTTTCTAAAACATAAGTAAAATCACAACACTTCCTTATTTATAGTTAAAAGCTTCCCATTGTCAACAAAATAAAGTTCAAACTCCTTCACATGTTCTAGAAGATTCATCAAGATTTGGTTCCTGCTTACTTCCCTAGCTTAATCTCCTGTTTCTTCCTCTTCCTTCATCTCAATCACGGTGCTCTATTAACCACTTCCAGTTAGGGAGTGGTAGAAGAGATGGGACACTAAAGCAGGTATGCTCATCTAAGAGGGGCCAGGCTACTGGGCCCCAGCAAACCACTGCTAGGAAGAAAGCTAAATCTAGCATTGCTGATTCTGATTTTCTGAAGTAAGCCTCAAATCCAGATTATTGTGTGCAATATCCCAACCTTTAAACATTGCCTCTAATTCAAAGAAGTTTGTAAAATACTCTGCAAGCCAAACTGTACATATACAATGGGTCAGACTCCATGTATGGACAGAGAGCTTGTGAGTTCTGAACTAACACTTGTTCTAATGTAAGGACAAATTCCAATACCTAATAAAGTATCTGACACAATAGTGACTCTCTGAGGGATTTTTGCATGTGTAGAGTAAGACAAAATGTTATTGATACCTTGGTTTAAAAGGTAGTTAAAAAGATCATTTGAAATGTTTGGGGGCTTTAAAAGTAAAAAAGGTATTGCATTAATTCATTATATTCACTCAGAGCATATCAAAAGAAAAAAAAAGTTTCTCTTCCTTTGGTCCTTGTCCCCAACAGATATATTTCATACAATTGGCAGAAAATTGAAGTTGACATGTTACATTTTCCCCATTATTTAGTACCCCCCCACACCCATACTCCCCAGTTCCACAGACTGAATAAACAGAAAATTAAAGCAATATAATCCATTTCATTACAACTGACCCCCCTATAAATTATATGTGACTCCATGGATGTAAACACAAGGCAAGCTACAAGATTGTTAAATAGGCATGCAAAATATTTACATAAATGGTCTTGTGATTTGGTTATAAATTATATGAATTACCCAAAAGGAAAGGTGCTGTGTAAATGTGAAATAATAATGATGATGGACTATCCATTATTAATCATATAAAAAGAAAATGAAATATTTTGTGTATACTTAACACATAAGCAAATTCTTTTACTAGAAACAATTAAACAACAAATAAAATATGCTTATGTGCTGGAAATGGACAGCTGGATTTATGCCACTCTTGCAATATCTCCATCTCAAGCCATATGGTTCTTGCTCATTAATGCAATTTTTAAAGAAAGTCTCACTTGAGAGTAAGTCTGAGTATGATAAACAAAAACTTATCATATCATTGTCCCTTTTTTGCATTTTAAGAGTTTTTATTCAATTTATATCAACAATAGGGTTATCCTATTACCCAGTAACACATCCTTATATAACTTGACAAGTACACACCCTCTTTAACTTACAATATCTATTATGTCCTTACTAACAAAGAGTGAGTTAGAATGAGGCTATCCCTAGTTGATAAAGCGATAGTGGCACAGCATTATTTTCAGACATTCCAGGAACAATATTTAATTTTGTTCAAATATGTGCATTGTTTCAGTCCATACAGAGATTAAATTAAAAAAAATCCTGCTATACAAGAAAACCCTTGAATTCAAGGGTTACGGATTTTTCTTTAATTCTGGGACAATAAATTTTGAAAGAAAGACTACTTTGTAGGGATTGTTCAAAGACATTCAGCTCTTCTCTTAAAAGGGATTTACTCAGAGGAGAATGTTCTTAAGAAGACTTTTAGAAGTCACATGTAAGGAGAGGAATATCTCTGTGAAAATTGCTGTGCCAAATTCTGCATAGATAGAACATTTTCTCACTTCCAGTAACTTTATATTTGAATAAACATATATATTTTCATCCTAATGTACTGTAACAGTACATTTTAATAAGTAGATGGTAATTTAATGGTAATGAGAAAAATCTAAAGCACATGGAAATTTGTTTGATGATACTGAATATTATAGAAGAGAAATGTCTGTGGTTAAGTTCATTCTAAAATTTATGAGTTGCATAATTTTGACTCTAGACAGATGGCAAAACATGTACAGATTTTGAGAGCCATAGATCACCATTCTCCTTATTTATCAAATACCCATTAAACTACCAAAAAGAAAATACCTTCAACACCATAGGAAAAGACCTAGTATATTCTATATTCTGGAAGGCATTTCAACATTATATAAGAAAAGATGTAACGATATTAAGCTTAGGGAGTCTCCAGACTTTGTCTTGGGCAGTATATTTAACCAAAAACCACAGAAGTGGTGATCGGTCAGAATTGGCCTCAACTTCCTGATTAATAGTAACAAGACATAACACAAATGTTAACTTTGGGTGAGGCTACCTTCTAAAGAATCCACTGAATGGATGAAAGAGTAAAATGCTAAGCGCATAGTCTTTCACACAAGTTTTAGGAAGCATTACAAAACAGACTATTCAGTCTTTAATCACTCTTTAATCCCCATTAAGCTGTAACATCAACCAAAACTAGAATAATAGAAGGAGTTAAGCTAATGCAAGATTCTCCCCAGCTCCCAAAATTTACAAGTGATTTTCCTGGATAATCTTCCTCAGAGTGAGCAATCAATGAAGGCTTGGAACCCACCCACTGCCCTCAGCTTTCCTCTCTCATGATGAAATGGCCTTTCACCAACATGGCTGCCAGCAACTTCCCATTGGGGATAAATTGAGTGACTGAAAAAACATTTCAGAGCAGCCTCCCATGAGACCATTCTCTAAGAACTAGCAAAATGATTACAAGAAAAAAAAATAATAACTAGCATAGAGGGGAGGACGGGCAATCATTTCAACAGTTTGAGTCTCATGAGAAAATTCTGTATTTAAAAAAAGGTTTCCATAAGCCCTTTTTATTATTGTAATATTTCGCTTTTCTACAAGGGCAATCTATATTTGCTTTACTTTTCCCTTCTTCATTTATTTACATGGGGTCTTTGAAAATGTGTCACAATTAGTGTAAAGCATTGAGCAAGCACCATAGCCCATGTGCCAGCCGTTCTCAGACTACAGAGTGTGAACAGATGCTGAGGGTTCTGTGAAGTGCTCTAGCATAAATTTTAGTTTGGGGTAGAGAAAGCTGTGGGAAATTGAGCCAACACAGGGTACACAGTAGTGTTAGATACTGGACTATGATGTAATCAGTAGTCTTCACATTTCAACCAGAAATGTCATGTCAGCAAAGCAATATCATTTATCTTATACTTTCATTTAAGTGTTACTATGGTCATCATTTTTTTTAATATATTGAATCAGTACATATACTTGGATTTTATATTTGTAGAAGAGCTATTATGTGGAGGTTTTATCTGTTTTGTGTTTGAACCTGTTTAACATGTTAAAATCAAATTAAGTCAGTACAGAGAGAAGTTGGAGGGGGTCTTCAAAAGGAGCACAAATAATAAGAAGCTTTAAAACTCAGTCATCTCAAATAACAGAATCAACTTTTATGGATGTAAAAATCAACTGAGACCCCAAGGGACTAAATCAGAGTGATCTATCAATTATGTAATCCTGCATACTCACAGATTTCAGTTAAGAAAAATATCAGAACATCTGTAAGGATTTCCCACTATACAACTCTTAATTACTTATTTCTAAACTATTGGAATTCATACAGCTGAGGTCCCAGAAAATAATGTTGTGTTTACTCTTTAAATAATAAAAGCAGCCTCTGAGTTTTGCCTTCTTGGATACTGGCCACAGCAAATGAGGCAAATATGTCACCTTCTTTTGGTGCATCCATCCATACAGGATTCTATGAAATACAGCTTTCAGTCTCACACACCTACCCAAACCCAGGAACTGTGTTTAGGTCTCCCAAAGACTGCACAAAACGTTCTATTCCTTCTGCCACAGAATTGACCCAGTTTGTCTATGTCTGGACATTTTCTGCTCTACACCTTATTTTTTTTTTAATTTCTTTTTTTCATTAATTTATTTTTTATTAACACATAATGTATCATTTGCCCCAGGGTACGTGTCTGAATCGTCAGGCTTACACATTTCACAGCACTTACCATAGCACATACACCCCCCAATGTCCATAACCCAGCCACCCTATCCCTACCCCCCCACGTCCCAGGCACCCTTAGTTCGTCTGTTATGGTTTGTCTCCTTCCTGTTCCGATCTTGTTTCATTTTCCTCCCCCACTCAAAACCCCCCACCCTGCCCCTCAAATTCTTCATATCAGAGCGATCATGTGATAATTGTCTTTCTCTGACTGACTTATTTCGCTTAGCATAATACCCTCTAGTTCTATCCATGTCGTTGCAATGCTCTACACCTTATTTTACTGCATCTTAGCTGCTTTTCTTCCTATAGATAGAATTGTGCCCTGCGCTCTGCCAAATCAGGAAGCAAGTCATATTCCCCATGATTCTACACCACGTTAAACAGCCACACTTATAAGATAAAACATGTCCTCTTGGGCCAATGTTTTCAGAAAAACAAGAAGAGAGAAAAGACTTAATCTTTGCTTCACTCATCTTTCTTCGTGACTATCTGATTTATCCTTGCAGAAAGGAACTTGTTGCCTCATTCATAGATTTGGTGTGAGCCAGATAAACCTCCTTTCGATGATGAATGCTGTTCTGATTTGAGGAGTACTACCCAGGCAGGGCTTTGATAATTTATTAAATTCAAGGGAGATTTTTGGGTATCACTGTACTTGTAGCTGCAAAAAAATGTCTAGGGAAATCTTAGCATTTAGACTGAATTTCTAGCTGGCAAGTAAATATGTCATATAAGAGTTTGTTATGTGACATAGTAAAATATAGAGAGAGTCAAGTTATGACTATTCGGGTTACCTTACTGGTAAAATGTCATTGTGGAGGGCATGGTGAGGAAGGGGGACCTACACAGCCTATAGGCTTATTTAATTTGACTGAAACAATTTTTATAATTTATATTTGAAAATGTTTACACAAGGCACTCAAACCTCAGCACTTCCTATTATCTTACAGCAGACCAGCTGTGCTCATTTATGTTACCTACCCAAGACCTGAAGGCAATACTTTGCTTTGTAATCCCTCGATAGCCTTTAAAAATTCTCTCTGTCACAGTTTATGGGGCCTACCAATATCCAAAATACTTTCTGTGCCTAACAATCCTCTTTACTATTTCAGATTGGTATAATATTCAAAGTGCATTAAGTCCTTAGGGGATGTTATGGGAAAGGTCAGCTGTAAGAGCCGATTATTGCTCATTATTATTAAGACTCCTTTGTTCCATACAATCCCTTCATACAGTTGGGGAACACCCCTCAAGGGATGAGTTTATCTCTGTGTACTTTTGCAATAAAAGCAGTATTCATTTGCGGTCTTGGCCTTGTTTTAATTCCTTCCCAGTCAAAGAAAGCCAGTTTTTCTAGTTAATGCTTTTAAATTATTACTTTAAAATATATCCCTTCTGAGACATTGGATTTATTTTTACCTTTTACCTCTAAACTTACAGTGACTCTGACCCAAATAGACACAACCTCCTGGCTCACATTTTTCCTAAATTTGGCTCTCACTACTGGTGAGAGACCATTCCTGGTCTAAATGACAAAATTGATACTTTAAAAAATGATTTTAAAAATCATATGATCGTGATCAATCTTTTAAAAAATCACCCTTGAAATTATTGCATTCGGTTATAAAACACTCGTTTCCTTTATTGAGAATCATATCTGTCTTCATTTAATGTATAGCTTTTTCTTTTAACAGAAAAAAAATATTTTGTTTTATTAAACTTTTGATGATGTGATTATGAAAAACCACTGACTTTGAACACCTGAAAAATGAATCAGCGAAGGGAGTCTGAAGAAGCATGTTGCAACAGTCTAAACACCAAATTGTCTTTATCCTGTCAGCTGCAAGCTGAAGGCATCCTGCAAATGGAAACTACAATCTTGTGAGCTGATCAATGAGCCCTATCTCTTTAGAATAGAAGTATTTTCAACTGTGAAAGTAATTGACATGGGGCACGTAGGATACAGAGAAAGCCTCTGAGGAAAAGAAGCCAGAGCCATGAATAAGGGAGATTGATTTCCACGATGGTAGAACCAGCCTTAAAATTCAATGGGTTGACCTCCTGCTTAGTATGCAGAAAGCTAGAAAAAAGTGTGATTCAATCCTTAACAACAATAAGTTTGTAGTTTTGTAGAAACTACAAAATCATAATTTTAATTGACCAAACAGGTAACGGGCAGGGCAACCAAGTTGCCAGAACTCCAAAGAAGGACAAGCTTCTCCAAAGACAAACAGAACATGTGAACTGCTTCACTTGTGAGAAATTATGGGAGTCAAGAGTAGCCATAAAACCCATGCGAGATTAGAGGAAATTAGAAACAGTTTTCACAAACAGTTGGACAGTATGGGCTAATGTGTTTGGAAGAGCTGAAGACTCCAGACATTGTTGGTTTCTTGTCGTACTCATCGGCAAGTTTCTCTTTTGTTTTATTTTTGTTTCTCTTCTTTTCTTTTTTTTCCATGAACCTCCACTGGGTGCTCATGAGAAAAAAAATGGAGCAAAGCAATTCAGAGAGAATCCTTAGACATAACAGACCTGGAAGTGATTAGCAGATGACTGACCCCCCTCTCTCAATTTAAGCAAAGCCTTGAAACCATTAAAGAGGGTGGGACAGAACCCACTGTCTTTAAGGGACAGAAAAGGACCAATTATGGCCAAGGCTAAAGTAGAAAAAATATCTAAGCTTTCCAGAGGGGCAGAAAATCATCTAGAGCCTAGGATACTATTTCAGTATCAAGCAGAGGTGATCTGTTAGCACTCAGGAAAGGGCAGAAAACATTTGCCCAAGATTAACCACAGAAATAAGGCAGCATTTGACTGTCATGAGAAGTAGAAGCAGGAATACTGAGAAAGCCCAAACCCAAAATCCAGGTGCACAAGGCCATCTAGGATCAGGACAACAGAAATCTATTACTATTCCCCAGTGAGTGACAAACAACGGCAGTCTACACTGAGGGGCCACAGCATGGAGAAAAACCCTATGCAAAGGTGCAGAAATGGCTGCCAGCTGAGAGTGGCAAACAAACCCTCAGAATGCCTCTTGGCAGTACAGCCTTCATTCTAAGCACAAGGACTGGCAGCCCACCACTAGAGGGGAAGAGAGAAAGAGAGAACCCAAGGGCTATGGACTGACTGTTTCCTTCCCAAATTGCTATGTTGAAATCCTAAACCTCGATGGTATTGGGTTTAGAGGTAGAGCCTTTGGGAGTTGATTAGATCACAAGGGCAGAGCCCTCCTGAATAGGATTAGTGTGCCTATAAAAGAGACCTCAAAGAGATCCTGCACCCCTTCTGCCATGTGAGGACACAATAAAAAAACACTGACAATCAACCAGGAGGTGGGCTCTCAACACCACCAAATCTGCTAGCACTTTGATCGTGGACTTTCCAGCCTCTGAAACTGTGACAAATAAATTTCTGTTGTTTATAACTCCCCCTTCATTTTTATGGCGTTTCTGTCATAACAGCCTGAACAGAATCAAACACCAAGTTCATCATAACCACTAAGTGGATTGACCTAATCCCCTATACCATTGTCCTGATACAAGAAGAACACATCTGCCCATTTCTGGGTATAAATAATATTTATATCAATTTCAACTATTTTATACTTGATGTTTTATACACAAGCAATAATTATAAGAAATACCAGTAAGGAAGAAAAAGAAAACTATCATCAAGAGATAATAAAAATCATAGATGGAACCACTCTCAGACATGGCTCAGATGTTCAAACCGTCACATTAGGACTGCAAAGTTAACTGATTAATATGTTAAAAGCTCAGGTGGAGAAGGCAAACATTATGCATAAGCAGTTGATGACTTTTAGAAAAGAGATGAGACCTATCATGACAGGCTCATCAGTAGACTTGACATGACTTAAGAATCACTGAACCTCAAGATGGATCAATATAAATTATTCTCACTGAAGCAAAAAGGATGGAAAAGAGTGAAACAATAGGGGTGCCTGGGTAGCTCAGCCGTTAAGCATCTGCCTTCAGCTCAAGTCATGATCCCAAGGTCCTGGGATCAGGCCTAGGCATCGGGCTCCCTGCTCTGCAAGCCTGCTTCTCCCTCTCCCACTCCCTCTGCTTATGTTCCCTCTCTCACTGTCTCTCTATCTCTCTCTGTGTGTCAAATAAATAAATAAAATCTTTAAAAAATAGAGTGAAAAAATATAGAACACAGTATCACACTGTTGGATGATATCAAGTGGTCTAATATATGTATAGCTGGAGTTATCAGAAAGATGAGCAAGAAGAGAATAGAAGAAATATTTGAAGAGACAAAGGCCAAATTTCTTTTTAATTATGAAATATACTCAACCACAAATCCAAGAAACTTAAGAGAATTGCAAGGACTAAATTAAAAACAAAACAAAATAAAAGTTAAGAAAAAAAACACAAGATACATCATGTATGAGAGTCAAACTGCAGTGAACCATAAAGAGAAAATCTTGAAGGCAGACAAGAAAAAAAAGACATATTACAAACAAAAAACAAAGATAAGAAATAATGGAGACGACTTGCCGGCAACAATGCAAAGCAAAAGACAACAGAGTGACATCTTTAAGTTGTCGAAAGAAAAAACCCTATTAACCCAGAATCCTAAAGCTTGTGAAAATATCTTTCAAAAAATGAAAGCAGAAATGAATATCTCAGTAAAACAAAATCTTAGAGATATTTCATTGCCAGGAGACTCACACTAAAAGAAATGTTAAAGGATGTTCTTTCAGGCACAGAGTGTAATATTACATCAGAACTCTGGTATACACAAAGAAATAAAGATCCCTGAAAAAGGAGCAAAGGTAAGTAAAAATTGTTTTTCTTATTTTTAATTGCAATAAAAATAATTAATTCTCTAAAGTAGTACTATTCTATTGTGGGGCTTATAAAATAAGCTAAAGTAAAATGTATGACAATAATAGCAAAAAAAGTCAAAGAGAGAATTTGGAAGCATATTGTCATGAGATTCTTACACTACATATGAGATGGTATAGTAATACCTGAATACAGAGTATGATAAGATGACTATTCTAAACTGCAGGGCAAATACTCCTCCTAAGTTTTAAACAGTACAACTGGTTTAGGTTATCTGAAATGAGCAGATATTTTACTTGTAAACAGTCAACAGGAAACTTAGAGCAAAAAATACTACTAAGAACATGGTAGCTGGAATTTTAGCCCTTAAGATACAGGGCTTAATAATTAAAGATAAACTAGAGTGAAAAGCCAGGACTTAGAGATTATATAAAGCCACATTAGGATTTTCAGTTGATGTTGAGAGATCTCAACCATCAACACGCAGAAGAGCTTCTCTCAAGCCATGTATGGGGAAATGACCACCATGCAGAAATCTAGTATTCAGTCAAATATAACTGTCACAAGAACTAGAAGCTAGCTATTACTCACGCTTTATTTGTTTCTGGATACCCCAGGTTTCTAAGCAAAGTACAGGGACCTACAGGAATGAACAAGATGGACAATTTCCTGCATTCATAGAGTCTACATCATGAATAAAGCAGGGCAGGTGGATAGTAAACAAGTAAACACAGGCAGATACATTGCAATCTGAGATAAAGAGAAATGTGATGAAGTCAAAGAAATGGGAATATGAGAAAGAGTGCACAGCCTATGGACAACACAAGTTGGTGCAATAAAAGAAGGCATTTCTAAAGAAGAAATATTTGGGCTGACCTTAGTGATCAGAAGGAAGTGGTCCTACGAAGAAGAAATATTAAATGAGATCCCCTGAGATAAGGAGATTCAGAGTGGTAGGAGCAGAGAAGACTGATATGTGACAACAGATACAGACAGAGGCCAGATTTTGTAGGACCTTATAAACCCTGCTATGTCTTAAATATTACTTTGACATGGGAAAAACTATTAAGAGCATTTTAAGCAAAGAGATAACATATAACTAATATTTTAAATGAATGAAGCCAGAAGCTATAATAATACTATATAAAGACTGCTGGTCTCGGGGAGATCTGGCAAGATGGCGGAGGTATAGGATGCACAGAAAAGCACCAGGTCCCAGAAGCCCAGCTAAAGAGGCAGAAAATCACTCAAAAAGCCGGCAAACACAACAGGGGAGAGAAGAGAATAAGAACAGCAATTCTAGGAGCAGAAAATCGACCACTTTCAGAAAGGTAGGAGTGGAAAAAGTGAATTTAAAGCGACGGGAAGAGAGACCCCGGGGGGAGGGGCCGGCTCCCAGCAGCCGCAGAGCCGCGGAGCACA
>CM053605.1:44737820-44870000 GCA_028646535.1 Procyon lotor
GACGATTCACAGACATGTACCCCGGGGGCAAATAATACATTATATGTTAATAAAAATTTAAAAAAAAGCATATATAATAAATTAAAATTTTTTAATTTAAATCTTAAAAAAAAGATGTGTATATACAATGGAATATTACTCAGCCATCGGAAAGAATGAATACCTACCATTTGCATCAACATGGATGGAACTGGAGGGGGTTATGCTAAGTCAAATAAGTGAAGTAGAGAAACAGGGATGGAAGGGATGGAAACCTGAAGGGGGAGAAATTGGAGAT
This sequence comes from Procyon lotor, assembly GCA_028646535.1. Classification (NCBI taxonomy): domain Eukaryota; kingdom Metazoa; phylum Chordata; class Mammalia; order Carnivora; family Procyonidae; genus Procyon; species Procyon lotor. The sequence goes on from CM053605.1 coordinate 44,738,098, forward strand.
GGAGATGAACCATGAGAGACTCTGGACTCTGGGAAACAAACTGAAGGTTTCAGAGGGGAGGGGCGTGAGGGGATGGGGTTGCCGGGTGATGGGCACTAAGGAGGGCACCTTTTGTGATAAGCACTGGGTGTTACATGCAACTAATGAATCACTGAACACTACATCAAAAACTAATGATGTACTATATAGTGGCTAAGTGAACATAAGAAAAAAAAGTGGAAAAAAAGAAAACAAAACTGATAAATTTAAGTAATAGGAAACAAAGCAATAACATACTTAATGTTGTCACCTAAAAATTATTTATTCACATATAGAGCACACTATGGCTTAAGGCCTAAAATTAAGGTCTGATATTATGTCCTTCTTTGACATCTGGTAAAATTGGAAAAGTCCTCAAATGGCCTAGGTGCAGGTTCTCCTCCCCACTGTGCCCCAAGAATATGTTCGTTCCCTTAGCCAAACAACTCTCCTTACCAAGTAAACCAGGTACAGCTTTTGCTTCTCTCTGAGTAGCAGTTTCAGTTCCCTACCAGTCTGCACAATTATTCAAATATGCTAATAGCTCCCTCCTATGAGAACCAGAGAACACCCACAGTATTGTTGCTATGAAACCTGCCTACCACAGCTCCTAATTGTTTACTCTGTTCCCAAAGATAACCCTCATGTGGCCCTGCATAGTGTGTGGTATCCTCCTCCAGGCTGTGAGGACATGTGACTAATACATTTCTGTGGTTCTCAGCTGTCTAGTGTTGGGTGTCATGTGCTCAACATTCACTATAATTTTAGGGTAAGAATCCCTCACCAATGGGGTGAATAAGAGGTAACTGAAACACACACATAAATGATTCTGCTTTGTGGCCAGTGAATTCATTTGCTGAAAGCAGAGACCCCAATGGATAGGTTCTGTTCCATACTGTCTGCATTATGTATTCAAACACCCTTGGCCCATCCACCCCCTTTAAGGTATATAACCACTAAAATTACAAAACAAAGATTTTATAATTCCCATCCTTGTTCCTGTGGGTGGCCAGCTGTTTTCGATTTCAGACAAGAGAATGAACCAAAGAAATGAATAAAATGCTGAGATGACGTAAAAGAAAGTGACAGGTGTTAAACATTCTATTGGATGTTCTTCATTATCATCTAAAAAAAGACAGATTATCATTTTTAATTTAATGCAAGGAAAAGAATAGTAAATGATTTCATATGGATTTTTAATACTATGATTATATCAGAATGACAAAATAATTTTTACAAAACACTTAGAGGAGATTCACAGATTAAGATGATAGACTTAAAACAGATTTATATCCCTTGTGCCTCCTGAGGACTCAATGAAATGATAGTAAAGGAATAAATATAGTATAAACTGGAAATAGCAAAAAGATTGAGAAATGGGGCCATGAGGACAGAAATGATTTTAATGAATTTCTAAAGTGAATGCCTGGATACTAACCACCAAGACAGAACAGAAGTTAGTCTAGAAAATGAGCCACAGTCTAGAAAATGACCTGAAGAAGGTGAGAATTCAGAACCTACAAGTTGAGAGAGATACTGAGGGTAGGAATGAGAAAGAGGGCAAAAAATGGGGGTATTTTTTTGTCTCTGAAAAGAGAATATGACTCCATACCTACTTTCAATCTAGAAAGCATGATATAACTGGTAACCAAGCCTAAGAATTATATCTCTCATACAGTTGTGTCTATGTAGTTTAAATCAATCCTTTGTGAGATGTGGTAAGCACCTTCAGTCTAAAAGCTCAAATTTCTTTTAATCTCAAAGAAGTTTTTGTCATTTTGGGGGAATATTATATCTTCCAGTGGATACTGGTCATCTATAGTTGCTTCAAATCTTAAAATACCATCCCTAAATATTGGTAATTTTCCACAGTGTGACTTCTACCTTCCAAATTAGAAGTCAAAATACTCAAAAGAGGGAAATGACCTTCTGGCAGGGATGGTGGTAGAGATGTCACATTGTTGGGGCATAGCAGGGTGGAGAATCTTTTGCCCCTAGCCTCAGGTAGTAATGCCAGTGCCATTTGTACTATAGAAGTCACTTTGTGCTTAAGTATTTTTTTAGAAGATTTTCTTTATTTATTTGAGAGAGAGAAAGAGAGTGAGAGAAAGCATGAGAGGGGAGAAGGTCAGAGGGAGAAGCAGACTCCCCATGGAGCTGGGAGCCTGATGCGGGACTCGATCCTGGGACTCCAGGATCATGACCTGAGCCAAAGGCAGTCGCCCAACCAACTGAGCCACCCAGGTGCTCCTTAAGCATCATTTTTTTTTTTTTTTTGCTCTCTAACTTCAATATTTGGTCCTTAGTCTTAAGTGGCAGAGGTGCCCAGTGGTTAGGGCAGTCATGCGTTTGCTACAGAAGCCCCTAAGTTTTTCTGAGCCATTATGTTCTATCCCAATAGTTTCACAGGCTAGCTCTCTAGCCATATTGTAGATATTCCACCAAATACATTTTAATAAATTCATTTACTTCTTCAACTAGCAAGAGCATATTGTGTTGTTTGCAGGAAGTATCTTGACCAACATATGTCTCCTACTGTTCCACTTTTCTTTATGGACATCTTACCATTGGCTCATATAGAAATCTTACCATTGGCTTCTATTTTCTAGAGCATTCATGTCTTTTATCAATATAATCACAATTTTATTTCTTTATAATTTTGTATTATGTTAAGTTGTACTATATTTCTTCTAATCTTCCAGAAAAGAAACTTAGTTGTCATTTTGATTTTTGATTCTTTTGTTACTATTTAATCGTCTAAAATCTTGTTTTGGATTTTTCTAAAGGCCCTTTAATTATAGTTCCTTAAAAGTACATCTACACTTAAAATGTAGTGATCTGATTCTCTCATTATTTTCTCTTGCTGTCAGTTTCCTTTCCCTGCTCCAAGCTCATGTGTTATCTTCTATGGAGTGTAATTGCCCTTTCCCTAATCATGACAGTGAATATGGAATTCTTCAGCATCCAAACCACTCATCTGTTACAATCTCTCTGAGAGACAGTAAATGACAGACTGGGAGTTCTCCAGTGGACCAGCAGCAAAAGCATTGGCAAGCTAGGCCCTCACCACTGAGCTATATATATTATGGAAGGGAAGTCAATCTAACTTTTCGATACCTGTGGCAAGGAAGCCTATTATTAGATTTACACTGGAATGTTGTGTCTTTGGGGACAGGTGTATCATGCAGCATTTACATGTGATCAGAACATAGAAGCAGTACTCTCAACTGGGTGGAATCTTTCTAGACTCTCCCAAAATGTCATCTCTTTTACCTAGAACTTTAGGTCTCAAATATATTCTTGTCATATACTCAGACCAGGCACTTTTCCTTATCTTTGGAAAATTCAGAACACACCATTTATCAACAGCATTGATATATTTTTTCAGGAATTTCTAAATCCTTTTACACATTCTATACAGCCTTTAAAGCTACAAAAATCAATTGATTGTGGGTGTCATTTACTTGGTCAGATACATTACTTAATTGCTTGATTAAACACTGACTAGGTTTTTATTCTTACTCAGAAGAAAAAGAATGCAGAGTTCTCACCTACTGTAAAATATAATTTGACACATTTCATTCTTTCAAAACTGAATTTATTAACATAAATATTTAGAGAATATTAACCTTAACCACGGTCAACCTTAAGTCTGATAAAAACACATCTGTTTGGTCAATTTTGTTAAATGTTCGTTTTCTTTATATTAGTACATTTTATGTTCACTTTCTGGTGGGCTTAGGGATTTAAATATGAAGTATATAGTTATACATTTAGGTGTCTCAGATTAAGATGATGTCTATCCATCTATTGGTTAGATAATTAACAGGTAGGTACTAAGTGAATCTAGTAATAAAGTTAGAGAAACTAACCTGTGGAAAATTTATTTTCTTTTAAATTAAAAACTGAAATAACTTCTAAATAGCAAGTAAGCCAAAGAAGTATCAAGAGAAATTCTAAAGTATTTTAAACTCCATAAAAACAAAAATGCAACTCATCAAAATGCAGTGAAGGCAGGGCATAGAAGGAAATATTTATAAATATATATATATATATAAATATATATATTTATAATAATTTATATAAATATATAAATTTATATAATTTATATAAATATATATATTTATAAATATATATAAATATAAATGCTTATTTTAGAAAATATTTAGAAAATAATAATCTAAACTCCCACATTAGGAAGTTAGAGAAAGAACAGTAATTGAAGTCTAACAAGTAGAAGAAATTAATAATAAAAAATAGAACAGAAATCAATGAAATTTAGGCAGGAACATAGTAGAGAAAATCAAGGGAAAAAAAGCCCATTCTCTGAGAAGATCAATAAGAGTGATAGACATGTAGTCAGGCTAACCATGAATGAAAGAGAGAAGATATATTCTAATATCAAAAATGAAGAAAGAATTAGCATTAATGATACTATGGACACTGAAAGGATAATAAAGGAATACTCTGAGCAACGGTAAGCCCACAAATTTGATAATTTAGATTAAAAGGACCATTTCCATGAAAGACAAACACTACCAAAGCTCACAGAAAAAAGACTCTCTCTCTCCCAATAATGCATAGGTATCATATATATGAGATATTGAATCAATAATATTTTCCTTTAAAATAGAAAGCATTAGGTTTTATAATGCTTAAGTTGATGGTTTTACTAGTAAATCTTATTAAACATTTAAGGACGAATCATATACACCCTACACAAACTCTTGTTTTAGAGAAAACACTTTGTTACTTATTCTATAAGGCCAGCATTTTCCTAAGCCAGACAAAGACGATATAAGAAAACTACAAACCTATATCTCTAATGAATAGAGATGCAAAAATTCTTAACAAAATAGTAGCAAATTGAATTTACCAATGTACAGAATTATAGGTCATGACGAATTTATTCCAGTTATGCAAGACTGGTTCAACATTTGGAAATCAATTAATACAACCTACCACATCAACAGGCTAAACAAAAAAAAAATCATATGATATCAATTAATGGGGGAGGAAAAAGTATTTGACAAATTCGATGCCCATTGATGGTAAAAATTCTCAGCAAGCTAGAAATGCAGAGGGACTTCCTCAACTTCACAATGTCTACAAGGACTACAGCTAAAATCTTATTTAATAGTGAGAAATTAGATCTTCTCCCCTAAGTTCACGAACAAAGCTAGGATGCCCCCTTTCAGCATTCCTATGCAACATCTCCTGGAAGTCCTGGATAGTGCAATAAGAAAAGGAAATAAAAGGCATACAGATTGGAAAGGAAGAAACAAAACTGTCTTTGTTTGCAAATAACATGCATGTCTTTATAGAAAATCCCAAAGAAGTGACAAAAGCAAAACAAAACCAAAACACACAAACACCCTGAAACAAATAAGTGATTGTGCTAAGGTTTCAGGATACAAGGTTAATATACAAAAGTCAATTGCTCTCCTACATAAAAAGCAATGAACAACTGGAATATGAAATTAAAAATGCATGATCATGTATAACTCACAAAACAAATAGGTAAAAATCTAACAAAATATACATATTTTGTTATCTAACAATCTAAAAATCTAAAAATCTAACAAAATATACATAGGATCCATATGAAGAAAGCTGTACAAGCGATGAAATAAATCAAAGAAGATATAAAGAAATGGAGGAATTCTACATTTATCTATTGGAAAAGAATTCATGTTGTTAAGATGCTAGTTTTTTTCCAACTTCATCTACAGATTCAATGCAACCAATCAAAATTATAGCAAGCTATTAATTGAAAAATTAATTCTAAAATGTATATGAGAAGGCAAAACTCTAGAATAACCAATACAAAACTAGCAAAAAATATAGTTGGAGAACTAATACAACCTGATTTAAAGACTTATTACACACCTACAGTAATCAAGATTGTGTGGTACTGGTGAAAGAATAGACAGAGCAATGCAACAGAAGACAGAGCCCAGAAATAGACCCAAATGTATATAATCAATTGAACTTTGACAAAGAAACAAAAGCAAGTCAATGAAGAAAGACTAGTCTCTTCAATAAATAGGTGCTATCGAGATGCAAGAAACAGTGAATATCGAGATGCAAGAAAATGAATCCAGACACAGACCTTTCACAACTCAAAATGGATCACTTAAATATAAAACACAATAATATAAACCTTCCAGAAAATAACAAGGAATAAATTCCTTTTTTTTTTTAAGAATAAATTCTGTACTTCGGTTTTGTGATGACTTTCTAGATACCATACCAAAAACATATCTATGAAAGATAAAAATTGATAAATTAAACTTTATTAAAAGTAAAAACTTCTGCCCCACAAATTACTGTTAAAAGAATCAAAAGACAAGCTATATTGAGAAAAAAATATTTTCAAAACATATATCGGATAAAAGACATATCCAAAATATACAAAGTACTCTTGAAACTCGGCAGTAAGAAAAGAAACAACCTACTTAAAAATTGAGCAAAAAATCTGAACAGATCCCTCAAGAAAGATACAGGTGAAAAAAATGCATATGTAAAGATACTCATCATTATTTGTCATTAGTGAATTGCAAAGTAAAGTGACAATGACATGTACACCTATTGTAATAGCTAAAATCCATGTCCTGACAATAACAAACGCTGGTGAGTATGTGAAGCAACAGAAACTCTCATTCATTGTTAGTTGGAACACAAAATTCTACAGCCACTTTGGAAGACAGTTTCATTGTCATATATATATATATATATATTTCACTACTATATATATATTTCACTATTATATATATATTTCACTATTATATATATATTTCACTATTATATATATATTTCACTATTATATATATATTTCACTATTATATATATATTACATATATATATATGCAGGAGATTTTTTGGAGAATAGTGAAATTATTCTGCATGATACTGTAATTGGGATATATTACCCTATGTATTTGTGGAAAACCACTGATTTCATAGCATAAAGAGAGAACCTTAATGTATTAAATGTTTCAAAAAATTATGTAGACACTTGGCAGCTGCTAAGATGGAATGCAGAATGTGACAAAACAATCTAATTGTATAATAAATGTATGAAGTTATCTCACAGAAGAGGGTAAGGGAAAAGATGCTGACCTAAGTAACTATGGAAATGAGTGGAGCCTGTAATACTAAAGGCAAAAGAAACTATACATCAGAACTAAATTCTAGTTGAGAAAGTTGTTTCCCATGGGAACACAGGTTAGGAATTCTGATACCACTATGTATGTACACTAGACCTGATGGTTTCCAAAGGACAGCTGACAGCAGGAGCCACATTTCTCACTGTTAGAACAGAAGGCTATCGAGCAAAAAGAGGCTAGAATGATCTATGTGATAATGGGTTTTGAGGTGGAGACATTCATATGAACGCCTGTTTAGTTTAATATCGATACAGATGGCTTCATATAGAAATTTATAGATATGTTAGTATACATTCATATATTTTGTTCTATCAGTTGAAAGGGCCTAGAAGCAAAAAACACTTCAGTATCAGTCAACTCACCTAGTACTCGGATCTTGGTTTCTAATACCCTTCTTCAATAAAATGAAACCAAGTTCCTAGAAGAAATGACTGATTCCAGAAATGGGGCAGGAAATATAGAAATAGAGGCTACAGTATCTTATAGTCCCCCCAAAATAAAAAAGTGCTTACTACCACAGTAATGGTAGTATGACAAAGAAATACAGGAGTCAACTGCAAGATCTCTCAATGGTCGAAGACAGAAGTGTTTGAACAACAAAATAAATAGAGCAGCATGGGTGATTACCCTGGGTATAAAATGAATACCTGTATCTCTATACTGGTATAAATAAATAAGTAGGGGAGAATGGAGAATCTCCCATGAAGAACTCCTAATAATTTATGTACATACTCCACTTTCAAGCAGGTGGAGCACAGTTCCCCAATCCTTAATGTGGGTTATATGCATAGTGAGTGGTTCCTTGTATGCAGTATGAAAATGGTGGGAAAGAGGAACTTTACAGTAAAGAATCCTAAAAAACACTATCACAGCCAAGTGATCAAGGTCCACATCAATAATGATAAGTAATGTTGACAGTATGTACCTTTGATGTGATGTGATGAAAATGGCACTTCATCTTTGTGGTCTTCTCAAAATACATAACTCCTGTCAGTCATGACTAGAACAGCAGGTAATTCCCAAATGAGGGATATTCTATGAAACTATCTAACAAGGACGCCTCAAAATTGTCATGGTCATCGAAAACAAGGAAAATCTGAGAAACTGTCATCTCCAAATCAGAGCAAAGGAAATAGAGCAACTAAATGTAAATGTGGTGTCTTGGATGGATCCTGGAACAGAAAGTGGCCACTAGGTAAAGACTAAGAAGAAACAAATAAAGTATGGGCTTCAATTAATAATAATGTGTTGATATTGCTTCATTAATTTTAACATACTATAGTTATATAAAAAGTTTATAATAGGGGGAATTGAATTGGGGGTCTGTAGGAACTCTCTATACCACCTTTACAAATTTTCTGTAAACCTAAAATTGTTCTAAAAAAGTAAAGTATATTAAAAGTTAAAAGAAAAAAGGCAAATTTCTCTATGTATAATCAAGTCTGCATACAGGACACACCTAAAATCAAAAAGACAGATTATAACAGCAAAAAAGAAACTCAAAATGCAGCATTTCCCTTTGGCTAAATATCACCCCTTATTTCTTAAAATATTTGCTGAGTTTTATAAGATGAGAAATGACTATCAAGTCTTCATAAGGTATTTGATACATACAATTTTAATAAGTTCATCTGTAATAAAGTAAATAAGTTTATTAACCAAAATGCTAGATTTGAGCATACTGCTTTTCTATATATGGCTCTAATTCTTGGAAATTAATTACTATTCATATCATAAATATATGGTATTAACTCCAAAAGTCAGTCCTAAGAAGAACTAAGTGAAATTGTTCTCATGCCAATTTCATCTCTGAACTCAGATTATTTTTCAATTAACATTGTCTTTGAGATGAATAAATATAAGATTATTTTTGTTTATTTTGGCCTCATATAGACATTGCTTAATATGAGTACTGATAAAAATAGGCATTCAAGGAATGCTGGGAAGAGGGAACAAGTCACAGGATGAGAAAAGAAGGATCAAATACCTGTGCATCAGTTAGCATGCAGTTATCTACTGCAGATGGTAGAAGACATCGTGGCTGTAGTAAAGCAAAAGGATTTAATACCAAGAATGAGGTGCTTACAAAAATGCTGCAGAGTCTAGCAGAAGTGCTCTGGGCTGCGCCTCCATATCATCACTGCCTAAGTGGTCCAAAGGAAACTGCTACCTCAGCTACAGTCAGGAAGCTGGCAATCAGGAAGACAGTGCTTCTCACCTCTGCTCTTTGTATCGGGATGGGGCTGCCGGAGGTGCCGGCTCCTGAGTCTGGTGACTCAGAGAATGCATGACCCCTCCAGGCCCTCCCTTTCCCCACCTCCCTCTGCTGTGCGTTCAGACCTCTCATGAGTGCGTTTGATTGACTGAACTCTTACATCTGGAACTTCTTCTCCAAAGGAAGTCGGAGAAATGTACTTTTAAGTTGTCCAGTCTCTGCCATACAGAAAGCACCTTAAGGAAGGTAGAATAAACATTGAGTCCGTCCATCTAGCTCATCACAACATATGACATTCGATGACTGTAATATGAGAAATGCATTTGAGGGGCTATTATCAACCGACCTCTTACTGGAGGCATATTTTCCTCTAGAGTTTAGCAATGATCTATTCGAACAGACCCTGTGCCCAACATATTACTCAGAAACCCAAACGAACCAAAAATATAGTCATCTCTCAAGTTGTTACAAAATCACAGTCATTTTGCATTTGTTCTCTTAAAACATACCATAGTGTCTGCATCCAAAATTCATTTTCAAATTTTTTCCTGAATTTCATATAATTTCTCTTTGGATTCCTTTATAAATAAGAGTACGCATTCACATATATACATATACACGTACACACACACTATCACAAACATACTCTACTCAGCTTTCGGTAATATAAGAAAGGCCCCCATGGATCATAAATATCTATTAATTATGAAGATGACTTTGTCTAAATTCACAACTTTAGTGTTTGTCCTTCCAGATAAAACATTGTCCCCTTGGAACAAAATATTAGTTTAGCACTGGCTATTTATCCCATTATCAAATATTCCCATAGGCTAGCCTCTTCCTTGAGCTCTTACTTCCCAGCATAGACTTCTTTATCCCCAATATCTTGTCTTTTCTATAGATGAGGACAAATTATTAAATTTCTATTCCATTAAGTGACAGATTAAATTTCTCCAAGAAAAATACAGAAGGAATATAAAAATTAGTCTGGCTATACTTTGTACAGAGTGGTATAACCACATTGGAGGAAAAAGAATACTCTATTAAAGATACAGAAACAGAAATTATTAGAGAAAAACCAATAGGATTGGTTGCTGAGGTGGATTAGGAAAGATGACTGCTGCAGTTAGAGGAATTATTGTTGAATGAGGGATGAATGAACTGTTAAACCAGCAACAAAAAGTCCTTGTGGAATTCTGTCATCCATGTTAGTCCACTCCTGCCACGTGTGTATAAAGACAGACGAAATGCAAGAAACTGCCAAAGGTTTCTGAACTGCTACAGAGCATTTCAAAGAGCCTCTCAATTACAGATGGTACCAATGAAAACACACAATTCTGAAATAAAAGCTCCCTCACCCCTTTTTTCATTCATTATTTTAATTCTTTCTAAATAATTAATTCTACAGTAGAAACTCCTATACCAAGAATTTCTTTAAATGGACTGGAAATAATAAAGAAGAGATCTAAGCACAATATTAAAAAAAAAAAAAAAAAACTAAAATAACCTTCCCTTCCCAGTCTATAAAATTTCTCAGATAAATTTTTGAAATGATGTATTCATCATTCGGAAAGAGTGCCAAGAAATAGTGGTTTAAGAGGACCCTAAATTTAACATGCTTACACTTGAATTGCTACTATATCAAGAAAAGAATGTTCCACATTGAATTTACTAGCACACATCAATTTATTCATGAAACATCTATTCTCCTATAAAACATACTTCATTTTATCTTCACTTTTGTACACCACACTTACACAGGAGTTCTTCATGAATGACTTCAAGAAAAAAAGGAATAAACAAAAATTTGCACTATCTAATTTTCACATTTAACCATACACTAAATTTTATGAATTAGAATCAGAAAAGGAGAGGACAATGGATTTTTGTCAAAGAAAGTTACATTTAAGTCAGAAGTAAGTTGTAATTATTTTCCCTTACACATGAAGTTTAAAAGAATTATCTTATAATAAGATTAAAGCAATATCTTTTTTTCTTCTGCTTTGCCTCTAAGTAGCCAAGGTGTGGCTATATTTAATATGCATGTACCCTACTCAAAGCTGATATCAAAATAGCACAATAACAAACAAATGATAATATTAATTAATAACGAAAAACTTCTTCCACTGATCCTTTTTCCCTATAGCTTTGAATATTCTTAATAGGAGTAACAAGAGTATTACCAAATAATATTTTTATAATACATCCTTGTTGGGGAATATAAGATGAACATTAGTAAACACCCGGAATCACACTGCACTGTTCTATCACTTTTATAACATATTGTGCTAGCAAAGTATAACCCTTATTTTTCCACATTTTCATTATCAATTAACTAACAACAATTTAAAAATAGGTAAATAGCAAAAGTTTACCAAAAGTTTAACGAGATTATTTTGGCCACACACAGGTCAAAGAACTCAGCATCTATGAAGTATTTACTATATACCTGGCAAGATGATTGGAGCACTCACATTCATTATTTTAATCTTCTCTGCAGCTCCCTAAAGTACCTATCAATACCCACCTTTATACAAAAGGAATCACAGACACTAAAGAATTTAAATATTCCATGAAAAGTTACATTACTGATGAGTAATAAAATCACTCCAACACAATTCTGTTATTCTCCAAAGACATGCTCCTTCTACAGCCTTACATATTTGCTGCCCTACATACCTGCTGCTATGAGATTTACTGTTCCAAACACTGAACAGAGCAAGCATTTTTTTCTACTATTTTCTACAGACCTAGAAAATAGGTGTCTCAAGTACAGAGCTACCCAGCAGGATGTCTCTGAACAGCTCTTCGAAAAGACCATACCTTTGTCTCATTTCTTCTGCATCCCAGGATGTGTAATAACGGTGTGTCCTTCACTGGAGAAGGGGGCCCATCTTAGTGCAATGAGAAGACTGTCTACAAAAGGGCATTTCCTTTTGGAAGTCACTTGTTTTTGAGAAGTTTTTCATGCTATAATATGAATTATTAATTTCAGTCACTACAGAATAAAAAGTGACGCGGATATTCATAAACATACAATCTCCCAAATTTCCCCCAAATTAATTCCACATCCACCATCTCAAATTAATTTACATCCACCATTCAAGAAATTCACATCCACCATTTCATCATTTTGATGAAATCTCTTCATAATACTAAAGAAGCACCATAGGAAATTCTGCTTAAGCTAGTTAAAAAAGACTAAGTTTAACTAGACAATGAATCTCAAAGGAAGACGGTCTTCAGTTTGTCCTCACTGACCTTTGTAATGCAAACAAGTAAAAGGAAGAAGAGAAGTAGCCTATGGATTACTGAGGAATATCTCTCCCTTCCTTTGTGGGAGAAACACTGAATTGATGCCAACAATAAGTAATATAGACCCATTTTTTTGGTTTCACTTTAGCATGGGTGACCTCTTTGAACATTCATAGAAGAAAGGGCAGCTAGCTATCCCTGCAGACATTCTTAATTATGCTCAAAGCTCTGTCCAGCAGAATCCATCATATCACAACTCATTATTACACAGATTGTTACTGCCTATGCCAGACAGCTTCTCACAAACTGTCAACTTTGTTGCAAGAATCAGGGATAATTCTGGGTGTTTACTGATGTTCATCTTATATTCCCCAACAAGGATGTATTATAAAAATATTATTTGGTAATATTCTTGTTACTCCTATTAAGAATATTCAAAGCTATAGGGGAAAAGGATCAGTGGAAGAAGTTAAATAAAAGAATCTACAAGCACTTCACATTCCAGTGGGGCAAGTGTGACAATGGCTTATAATACTAGAAGAGTTGAAGTCTAAAGTATATTCCAAACTTGATACAATTTTACCTTTGATAATGGCTACTGATTCTCATGGCAGGGCTAGTTTATGCAGCCAAATTCTCTGCTTGAAGAACAAGGATATGTATTTAAAAGCCTAAGAGGCTTGAGTACTCTAATATACAATCCAAAGAGATCCTAATGTAGTACCAGATATAATAATTCTTTATTTTTTCCCCTAATCCTGGATCTCACCAGGGTGAACATAGGATCGACAGAGTATATTCAGCAGGTTTAGGGTTTAGAAACCTGAGGTCATGGGATATGAAAAAGTTCAATTTCCTTGTCAGTTGAACACACATGGGTATAGGAATATTTGGACTTTGAGGGAAAAATAACATATTTTAAAGATTTCTAAGAAATGTAACTGAAATAAGTTTAAAACCAACAACATATGTGGATATCAAACATTGTCTTACAGCAAAGGCAAATAAGCAATTCTTACCAGAATTTTTTTAAATCATAGTAAGGCAAATATTTCAGGAGTTTCACTGTAATCATATAATACAGTAGCTTTAATATTCAAAATAACAGAGTTACTTATTCTTTTTTTTTTAAGTATCAGAAGGTGATAACTAGTTATCTGTGTTCACTTACACAACCAAACTTCTCACAGAAATTTTCATAAAGATACTGAAAGAGGTATAAAGTCATAATGGTAGTAGAAGCCAAAATTAGCAATAAAAAATACGGCTAAACACTGGGAGGAAATTTCCCTTATAAAAGTGCATAGTTGAACAGATTGGGAAATGATCAATGTCCAGAGCTATGCTGTGTGAAAAGCTAGCCATTCATGATATGAGGCCAGTGAGCACTTGAAATGTGACTATTCCAAATGGAAATACAAAGGAAGTGTAAAAAACACATCAGATGTGAAGTCTTTGAATAAAAATAAGAATGTGGAATATCTCATGTGTAATTTTTATACTGGTTGTATGTTTAAATGATAATATTTTAAAATATTGGGCTGCCTATAATATCTCACTTGCTTTCATTTAGTTTTTTTTTAATGTGGTTACTAGGAAATGTTAAATTACATTATGTGACTGCCATAATTCTAATTATGCTGGTCTACACCTTTGAACCAGCAACATGGCTAGAGAGGAATTACATAAGAGAAAGTTTCCACTCTCTTCCCAGGAGCCCTAATGACAGAGAAGTGGGGCGAGAACCACTGACCTCTCTATCATTTAAGATATATTTTCTAGGGGCGCCTGGGTGGCTCAGTCGTTAAGCGTCTGCCTTCGGCCCAGGTCAGATCCCGGGGGCCTGGGATCGAGCTCCGCATTGGGCTCTCTGAGCAGCAGGAAGCCTGCTTCTCCGGCTACCATTCCCTCTGCTTGTGTTCCCTCTCTCGCTGTGTTTCTCTCTGTCAAATAAATAAAATTTAAAAAAAAAAAGATATATTTTCTAAAAGAGTCAGAATTGGTTCCTCCTTCCATGCCTTTGACATCTACCAAAAATTTTCTTCCTACCTCCATTAGTGAAGCCTCATCTCCTAGCAATGCAACAAGGCCAAGAATAAAGGGCACAGGTTGTAATAAAGTACAACCTGGAATATTGCTGATAATAGCTAAGGACAGAAAGAGGAAAAGTGTAGGAACATTCAGTGTTCATGAGGGACTGGAATGTTCTTCCAGAATATTATTCAGGAATAAAGCCACCTATTCATATTAAAAAGAATAGGTAATCAAAGAACAAGAAAACTTTCTGTATGTCAAAGGAATAGTAAATAAAAGATTTTATAAAACAGAAATTTCATGGTGACTGTGTAGATCAACTTTTTTATCAGTAGGTACACCAAGAAAAAGAATCTGACAGCACAGAGATATACAGTAAAGAGAATCAAATTAATATCTTGTCCAAAGGCATACTGGGCTTGGCTAGATCTTTTCCAATTCAAGACAACTATGGAAAGATTTATAACATGAGGCAAGGAAATCAATCCACTTAACATTAGGGGAAAAACTTGTCTATGAATGTGGAAGAAAATGTGATTCGATCTGGTTTCACAGACTCTATGAAACATAAGATAAATAGAGTTGGCAGATATAAGAAAATAATGCAGAGCAATGAAAACAAAATAGCAAAATTAAAATACATATTAAAATCAATGGACTACAGAATCAACACTAAAGTAATAGAAACAAAATGTAGAATGTAGGCTCTTTAGTGATGATCAACAAGCTAAGCTAAGTCTATCGGAATCACATGAACTGCTTTTTTTTTTTTTTTTTTTTTGAGAGAGTGCCTGCACGGGTGGGTGGTTGGGTGGGGGCAGGGTGAGGAAGGAGGCGGGAGGGAGAGAATTCCAAGCAGGCTCAACGTTCACCGAGCCCAATGTGGGGCTTGATCTCATGGCCCTGAGATTATGATTTGAGCCGAAATCAAGAGTTGTAGGCTTAACAAACTGAGTCACTCAGGCTCCCTAAGACTGTTTTTTTAATATATAGACATGGAATCCTAATCTTCAGAGTCTGACTCAATTGATATAACAGGTCTCGAAAACACTGAACTTTAAAAAGTTCTCCAGGTGATTACAAATATACACAATTGTGGAAATGACTAGTGTGGCAAACCAGAGGAGCTAAATGCCAAGGAGAGGCAAGAATAAAGATGAGGAAAAATAATAAACATGGAAAACAGAGAATGGAAATTAGCAATTATAAGCTTCTTTAGGAAAGAAACAAGAGAGTAGAAATATTTTAAGAGCCTTAAAAATAGAAAGGTAAATATATATCTGCAGACTGAAATGGATTATAGAAGTCAATGGAAAATGAAAAAAAAAAAAGAAGTCAATGGAAAATGAGTAGAAACAGAAACACATTCCTGGACATATCTTGATGAAACTCTTGATTGTCAAGGATAAAGAAACAAATCTCACAGATTTCACAAAGAAAAAAGTTACTTGGGGTTAATTTCAAAGAGTAAGAAATAAGGCCTTTTCCAACTTCTTATCTGGAACTGATTTATGGGAACCAATGAGATAATATTTAGAAATTTAACTAAAATGGGCTTTAGCTTAAGAACTATATAATTAGCTGACATTTTATTTATGTGCAAAGGAGACAAAAATATTGCAGGTATGCAAAGCACAAACATGAATCAACTAGAACTTTTTTCGTGAATAAGTACTCAATGAATTAGCAAAACAGTGTGCTAAAAAAATTTTTAAAAACTGGTAAATTAAAAATATAATAAAGGAAAATTAGCAATACCAGATAGTAAGGCCCATGATAAATCTATAATAACTAAAATCATGTGATACTTAACAAGAAAAGGTGGACAGGTCCTAAGAACAGACCAGAAAGCAGAAGCAAACTGAAGTATACATAAAGAAAAAATACATATGAATGCATTCAACAAATATTTAAAGAAAAGAAAATATTTTCTAGATATACCTGTTTGTGCAGAGAAAAAAAAATTATAGGAAGGAAATTCAGCAAACAAAAAAATATTGGTTTCCTCTAGATGGCTAGATTTTTATTTTATTCTATATTACTTTGCCAAGGTAATTTGCAAACAACAAAAGGAAACCTGTATCACATATAATCAGAAAAAAATAATAAATGTCAAAAAAATTAGAATCTTTAAAAGTATTTTTCTATACTGTAATTAAAGACAGTGCAAAATATTATTTGGTTCGTAATACAAAGGTCACTGTGCGTCCTTCACATTTTCTTCAAAATGCAATGGATAGAAAGGAGTAGAAGGTCCTGGTGAGTTAATAGCTTGATCACTTTCCATCCTCCTTCCATTTGCAACCTTAACCCCAATTCAATACAACTCCTAAGACAAGCAAATGCTAGTGGCTACAAGCAGGTAATGTTCCAACTGAGAACTAAAGAACTTTCAAGGTTGGAAAGCCTAAGCTCATGATTGGAATGCAGCTAACGTCTTGGGATGAATCCATGGACCCAAGGGAGAAAGCTAACACTGGCTTCAAGAGTGCACCTGGATTCCTTCATCCCTAAACAATGAAGGAAGATGTAGACGATGGAATGTGTTCTTTATATTCATAAAGCTAAAGTAATCCAGAAAGCCAAGGATCTTTGCCATGTTCTTGTTTGGCTTCAAGGTGTAACCAACGATGAGCACTGCCAGGCAAGATGATGAAAAGAAACTGAGTACATGAAAGACACTGCTAAGACACTAAATCAACCAAACATAAAATCAACCCGATTCCTCTGAACATCCTGTTAAGATATAATAATTTTAATAATATTGTACCTATATTTTTGGCCAGCTTAAACTTATTTACGTTACTTGCCACAAAAAACCTCGTAATTAATACAACAGAATTAAGGAGGAGAGCAAATTGTGACGGTCAGTAAATCTTAAAATGTGTATTGTTAAATCCAAATAAACAATGTTAGATTCTATGGGAATGTGTAGTGTATGTGATAAAGTTTCTTAAAATACCAGAGATATACTTTAGTGGAAATCCTAACATTAACCTGGTACTAAAATTTCTAAACTAGGATTTGGGGCTTGGTGGGGCTAAACTAGGACATAGGGCTAAACATAACTTATCATACAACCTAGCAATTCCACTCATAGTTATTTACAAAGGGAAATGAAAATATATTTCCATACTAAAAAGTTTTTAAAAAAGATTTTATCTGGGAAATTAAAGAGAGAAATGAAAAGTATACCTTATGGAGAAAGGAGAATTAGAAGCAGGAGATTCTAATTATATATAATTTTTGGGAGATAAATATTTGGGAGATATATATTTGGGAGATAAATAATTGGTAACTTATTTTAACATATGGAGATATATATATATATATATATGTTTGATTATAAGGGATTAAAAAAGAGACAATAACTATTAATGAAACTGGAAATCATAGAAAAATTCCTAAATTTACAAGGTTGAAAAAGGAATAACAACTTGATCAAATCAATACTAATAAGGAAAAGGAAGATAAAAATTAAATAGAATAAACAAACTAGAACTTCAAAATACAAATGAAGAAAATTCTAAAGACAATATTAGCAAATAATAACCAACAATGTGTCAAAAGTAGCAGCAAATAGAAGGTTTTTTCAATATAAAAATAAACAGTGAATCTTGGAACACTGAAAAAATAAAATTAAATTAAAAAAAAGAAAATATATCACCATAATTCATTACAGCAAAAAATGTAAAACAGAAAAATCATATTATATTTATTAATAGATGCTGAGAAGGCATTTGACAATATTCAACAGACAGTTCTCAAAAAAAACTCTAAGTAGGAATAGAAACAATCTATTTAAATATAAATAAATCTACTCATCAAAGTTCGATAACAAATATCACATTAAAAGATAAAACATCAAAATGATTTTATTTTTAGTTTGGAACTCAGCAGAGATGTTCACTGCTGTAATTATTTTTCAGTGTTATTTTGGAGGCTCTGGCAAATTCAATTTTAAAAAGAAATATATAAATATTTTAGAAGAGATAAAACTGCCATTTGCTGATAATGCACTTATATGCTGGAGACACCAAGAGATTCTAATTTAAAAATTATGAAATTTTATGGAAGAGATTTGTAATGTGGACGGATAAGAGACAGATATACAAAACTCAACAGCCTTAGAGGATGCATCTATAGCAAAAAACATAAAGGAGAAAAGAATAAAACTAACAATAGTAATGAAATAGGAAAAATCTTAACCTCCCAGGACTGCACAAAGACACATGAAGAACCTTATATTTCATTGACACTACACCCCTTTAAAGAGGATTAAAAGCATCAAAACAAGCAAACATAAAGAAACAAAAACAAAAGCACAGTATGTCCTGACCAGGATGTGGAACGATCAGAACAGATAGACCACTGGCTGGGACACAAAACAGTACAAACACTCTGGAAAGTTCGCTGGTGCCCTGTGGAGCTAAATATAACTTATCATACAACCTAGCAATTCCAATCATAGTCATTTACAAAGGGAAATGAAAACATATTTCCATATTTCCATACTAAAATCTGAATGCAAATATTTAAGGTAGGGTTATTTATCATCACCACAAAATGTCTATCACCTAGTAAATGGAAAAACACACTGACTATTCAATGCAATATTCACTTCGTGATTAAAGTATAAACAAACCCCTAATACATGCAACAACATATATATTTCAAATGTTTTATGCATACTGTTATATGACACAAAAGGCAATATTTTATAGGTTCTCATATATATGATATTCTGGAAAACGCAAAATTAATTCAAAGAGATTTGATCAATAGTTGCCAGAGATTGGGGGATTGAGAAAACAATTAACTAAAAAGGGACATGAGGAAATTTTTTGGAGGTGATGGAAATGCCCTATGTCTTGATTACAGTGGTAGACATGTGAGTGTATACCTTGGCAGAATTCATCAAACAGTATACCTCAAACAGGTTAATTTTACTGAATATGAATTATACCTTAACAAACATAATTTAAAATAATTGGAAGTCCTTAAAACAAGGTGTGAATAAATGGAAAAATGCAAAACGTTCTTAGATAATGACTTAAAATCAAAATATATTAACTCTCTCAAAATTCTCATGTAAATTAATGCAGTTCCAATTAAAATCCCAAAGTATGGTTCTAGAATTAGATAAAATGATCTTGAACTTCATACAAACAAAACAATGTTCAAGAATAGCCAAGAAAATAGGAATGAAAGATAACTTAGGAGACTTGTTATACTATATCAAAATATACTATAAAACTACTGTAATCAAATTAATACAATATCAGGATAGGAACAGACGGGAGTACAACAGAAGACACTAAAATGGATTCCAGTATATAGCTCATTCACTGTATGATAATGATGTTAAAAAGCAAAGGGTTTATTTATTAACTGCTGAACATGAACCAGGAGAAAATTATGTTGAACCTCTACCTCACACCATTAACGACAATAAATTATGGAGTGGGGGTAGAATATCTAAATAGTAAAAAGATTATATTCATAAAAAAATTAGGAGTAGGGAGTCTTCTTAATCAAGATTAAAAAAAAACCCTGAAACTACAAACAAGAAAGCAGATATAATTATAATAAATAATCTAAATGACTTATATAGGAAAAGACACCAAAAATGTTTTAATGTATATGACATGCAATGAGAAAACAACATACAAAAGCCCTTTAAAACTGAAAATGAAAACAACTCAATAGAAAAATGAGGAAAGGATATAAGTAGTTCACTAATGAGCAAATCTAAATGGCAAAAGAAAAAAAGTTTAAATTTACTATAAGTTTAGAAAATATAAATTAATGTAACAATGAAGTATCACTATATTCATTAGACTGCCAAAAAAAAAAAAAAAAAGAATGACACATCACATCTTGCTGTTTTGGATGCCGGGGAAAGTTATGATCATACACTGCTGGTAGAAATGTAAATCACTGTAACCTTCCAGAAAGCAATAGGACAATATCTTAGCAGTCATGCTACTGGGAATATATTTCATAACATAAAATTGCCAGTTTAGAATGTTCCTTGTACTTCTGTTCCTAATGCCAAAAAAAGGAAATAAAATTAATAATCATCTATAAAAGAGAATGGCAGAATAATATTCACCATTTTACCATGAAATATTATACAATTAGGATGAACTGAGTTGGTTTTATTCCAGTTGATGTGATAACATTTCCATAGGGTACAATTGGGTAGGGAAAAAAGATGCAGGAAAGCATTTAATATGATGATTGGATGGATGGATGGATGGATGGATGGATGGATGGATGGATGGATGGATAAAATCCTTATATATGGTTCTATGGACATAAAGAAAAAGAAAAAGATAAAGACAAGGTTGTTAGGCGTTCAGTAGGGTTGGAAAAAGGTGGGATAGGCAGGTGAAAGAAAAAAGGAAAGGAGAGACCACTCAAAAAGAAAACAAACTATTAATTTAGAAAATTGACACATAAGAGATTATCTTTTTTTTGTACCATTACACATACAAATGTGTGATTCTAAGGATGTATGAATTAATGAAGAGATTTGTAAAAACAACCTCTGTCTATTGTTATATGAGAACAAACAAGATAATTTTATGTGAAAAAAGCAAGTTCTTGTGTGTATGGTGATTTATTTTTGCACATGTTTGAATGAGCAAAAAGAAAGGACAGAATGATAATACCAGGTTGTTAATTTTGACTCCAGAGCTTGAGAATGGGTGATATGGGTGTACAAAGAATAAACAAAGTGTGTCACTGGTTTGTGATAATAAATGTTTCCTCTACATATCTTTGTAAGTATTGTTACAAGTAATGTGCATTACTATTGTAATGTAAACAACATAAAGGGAAATACACATCGGTATTGAGGAAGAAAATAAAATTACTATTTAAGGTTAATGCTTTCAAAGTAGTTGAAGGAATAAGACAGATGAAGGGAAATGATTTATTGAGTCCCTGGGGGAAAGTTTCACTTATAAACATACATTTAAATCCAAAGCAAACATATTAAGCATTTACTTTGGTACAGCCTGAGGACTAACATTTCCGAAAGTGTGGATTTCAAATCACCTCATATGGAATCACTGGGGGGACCTATAAAAAGGTATATTCCCAAACCCACCCCAGAGTTTCTGAACTGGAGTCTCCAGGGATGAGACCTGAATCTACATTTTTAACAACCGCTTTCCTCTCCCTGGGATGAATCTAAGGTGAGAGATAGAGCTTTAGACAAGTGGTTAAGAGCTGACAAATCATAAGAATCACCCCTTTAAAAACATACAATCCTGAAAGTTTGGGAAACACAGCCTCGGGCAGTTTCAGTAGAGTCCTCCTATGAAACAACTGACAGAGCTGAGAAACGGGACTGCTGCTTTACTGCAATGTAGTCATAATTTTACAGCAACATTAACAGTGTTTATGCAACCGAAAAGGGAAAGTGAGATCGCAGGTTGTTTTGGTGAGATATTTATGCTAATATTTTCTCACACATTCTCCTTCTCTTTCTACACAGGCCACCTGATAATAACTATGATCTTCCTCCTAGCACATGGCTGATTCCCTGGCCTATCACTTTGGGGATTTTTTTTTTTTTTTTTTTTTTTTTTTTTGGTCATTCAGAGACCATCAAATGGCAAACCCAGAAATGTAGTTCCTTCAGCAGAAAGTCCTGAAGGGGAACCCCTTGGCATTTGTCAACAACACAATAAAAAGTCTCCAGCTACTACAGGAACAATTTGAGTAGCATTTGTATCAGGGAGGACTTAATATATTTTTCCTTGTTCAGCTCACAGCCTTGTGAGTGGTTAAGCCCAAAAGCTCAATTACCAATCTCCAACAGGTAGACAACAGGCAGCAAAGTCAGCCTAAGTTCCAACTCAAATAAACCACTTGGTTGTGAAGAAGTCACTTCACTATGCCTCAGTGTCTCTGTCATTATATGAAGAGACTGGGCTTAAAGAACTTTACAGATGTATTTAACATCCTTCTGTAAGTTTTAAGATATTGAGTGGAAGACAGTTTTGTAGCAAATGCAATGCTCTGTAGAAATTTAGGGGACTCCAACAATGTAGAGATAAATGGATCTTAAATTTGGAAATATTCTGGGATTCTATGGTCCTTGTGCTGTATTTTATGGGGTTTACCTTTTTGGAACGCTTTTCAGCTTCTGGGTTCCCTCAAAGTCCATGTACTGTCAAGTTTTGTTTTTTAGACATAATGAATATGGCCAACCTGGAAACCCATGAATGTCAGTAAGAAGAAATGTTTTAGCTAGTATAAGAATTCTTAGAAAGAGAATAACTCTTGGTGTTAAGAAAATGCAGCAATAACCTTGTTTGGAATAGAAGGTGAGATGTAATGAGACCTGAGTGTGGATAAAACTGATCTTCCTGAAACAAGACAATAAACTCTTTGCTTCAGAAACAGAAATTAAAAAAGAGAGAGAAAAGAAAAAGAAAGGAAAGGAAAAGGAGAAATGAAAATGAAGGAGAAAGTGGAGGTAAAGTAAGAAGAAAGGCTATGCAGTATGACTGGATTTCTGTAGAGAGCCCCCATGTCTGCATTAAAACCTACCAAATTCACAAATGTGAGCTGACAGTAGATTAAAAAAAAAAGAAAGAGGAAGCTTGGAGCTTTGTACATAAGTGACAAGGGGAGAAATTATGGAAAGCATCCTGGCAATGCATTTGGGGCTTACGTGGGGTTTACAGAAATCCTCAAGGGGCAGAGAAGCTCATAAAAACACCTAACCAACTGACTTCTGTGCACTTTAAAGATCAAACATTAGTACATTATTAAGGATCTGAGATTTACTTGTGGATCCAGAACAAATAATAGCATGTCTGGGTCAAATTAAGTCTTCCACAGCAATAATGAAATCTGACTATGGAGAATAACATCACTATGCTTTAAAAATGTGAACAAAATTGGTTCTCTGATTCCTGTACACAAACTAGCTCAAGTAGATAGCAATATGCTAAGCCTACAACTAATGTAAAGTGTTTTTGTCATGCAGAGAACATCAACTGGCAAAACCATTTGCACTGTTTAGACAAACACAATTTAAGTGGGAGTAAGAAATACAAAAGCTATTTCATAATTGACTTTCAATATGTACATATTTATTTGTTTACCAGGCATTTATTGAGCACTTCCTATATTCATTCCACTGCAGAGTCCCTAAGGGAATTTGAAGATATATAAGAATTCATTCTTGAAGAATCTCCGTAACTAAGGAGACAGATTTTTAAGCGCAAAAAGTTAAAAAGGAAAGAGTAAATGAAAATTGATTTTTTTAATTGGCTAGAAGAGAATTTCAGAAGCTGAAGTGTCCGTGGTTATATTTTAGGAATTACATTAATACCTAGTAAGTCACACAGATAACAAAAGCTATAGTATTTCAGGTAACAGGAAGATCATTTTGAATTTAGTAATCAGTGAAGCCGCCACATAAGGGAGAAGTTAGACTTAGTTAATATTCCAACATAAACAATGTGGAGGCTAAAATGTTAGGACATAATCAGGTCTTCTGGGCTGAAAGAGCATTTGAAAGGCAAACAAAGAGATTCTGTGGAAGAGGAGAGGAGAAAACACCAGGATCTACCCTTCTCTAATTAAGAGACCTGGGACAGGTTGCTTACCATTTTCAAATATCTGCTTTCAGATTATAAAATAAAAATTAATAATATTTACACTACCCTCCTTATAACTATGCTATAAAAAATCAAATTTGTCCACATATGTGGAAGAAATACAAACACTTTTAAGTTTCATACAAATGTAATTTTCTTTTTCTTACTATCAGAGACTCAGCTACATTTTTAAGATGGATAACCTCTTGGGTTCTCAGAAAAGGGTCTTACTGGCATTCACCTTAGCCGTCCTGAAACCTAACACTCATGATGTCTTTAATTCCTATGTGTTCTCTCAATTTCAGTTTAACTTTGACCCTCCATCTTAGGTTTTTAATATATCGATAAGTCCACTTTCAAGGTCCCTGGTCACCTGCCACCTGACCACGATAATGCCTCCAGACAACAAACTGTTGTCTACTCGTGCTCAGCTGACACTGACTTGGTCCGTGCTGGGACAAACCCTGCATATATGAATCACATCTGATGTGGAAATTAACACACATGAACCTGGAGTAACACACATCCTTAACACTAAAATGGTTTCTGGATTTATTCAGAGAGTAAAAGGAGCCAAAATGGTTTTAAGTACATGTTGGGAGGATGGCAAATATAACAGATACATTACTTTATAGGAATATTAATGTAACTGGATTAAAAGTGAATTGAATAGAAAGAAGACTCACTGCCAGTGTATCTATTATCAAGTTTATGTATATTATCTCACAAATATTCAAAACACCCTTAGTAGATATTAATTAGTTTATGGCATATCTTATTCCAGAAAGGAACTAAGGCAGTTTATAAAAATACACACAACATGATAAATTTAGAGGTGTTTTTTTTTAAAGAGAAAATCATGTGAAATGTAAAATGAAGGTAGGAAAGATTATGATAAACCCAAGAGTGATGTTAATATATAAAAGCATGCTTCAAAGTTATTCATCTTCATAGAGAGAAGCCAAAAATTCATCTGTGCATATTTTATAGCATCCTACAGAAAGAGTGAATGCAATCTGTTTCACATATTATAATTATAATTTTTAAAATAACACTTTCCCAATTATTCAACAAATAATTATTGAGTACTATGTGAGAGGCAAAAGTACAGTTCGAGAACTACCATACCAGTACTTTGGAGAACAAGATGGACAAAATTTCTCTTGGAGTTTACACACCTGTGAGGGAGACAGATAATACACAATCAAATATATACTATAACATTCAGGTAGCAATAAGTGATAGGGGGAAACAAGATACAGAATAGAGAGTAATTAAAGAGGAGGTATAGTTATTTTAGATCAGGTAGCCAGGGAAGACATCTTTGTGGAGATGACATTTGAGCAGAGATGTACCGAAGTTGATTTCATTCTGAGTTTGATAGGAAGCTACTGAAGATTTTAAGCAAGGAATTATATGATCTAATTTATATACTAAAAGGATTCCTCTAGCTTTTGTATGGAGAACAGACTGGGAAGACAAGAGATAGCAAGGCAATGAGCCAGGAAGTTCTTCCCATAAGAAAACATAATGCCTTAGACGAGAGGAGCACCAGCGGAGGTTGTGAGCAGTTGGAGATGGAATGTATTATGAAGGAGGCTTGCACATGAATTGGACGTGGGGTGGGAAGAAAAGAGCAGCATCTAGGAAGACCTCTTAGTTTTTATCTCAAGCAATTGAGTGGTGAGTCTATTTATTGAGAGGAAGATGCCTGGGAAAGGTGTGGTTTAGGAAGCAAAATCAAGAATGAAAGTGCCTGAAAAACACACATTTAAAGAAGGAAGTCAGGACTGAAGACAAATATAAGTGTCATAAATGTTTATATGGCACTGAGATATTAATTTATAGATAAGTCTAAACAAGATTCCTAGGGAGAGTACAGATAGAGAAGAGACCATGCCTGAGTGCTGAGTCCTAAAGGCGTTTCAACGTTCAGAGTTGGTGAGTTACTTTCTCTTTGCACACCACCACCCTAAGGAAATCAATCATGGCAGTTTGCTTGGGACTGAAGGCTTTCCTGGGTTACAGGATTCTGAGTACGAAAAACAGAGTCCCAGGCACACTTGGATGAGCGGATCACCCTAAACCCTCAGTCTGTTCATTTTCCATTCTTTCTTCCCTACCCTATGCCCAGAAGACTGACCTCAAGAGACCACTATCGACCCCAGGCTCCCTCCCTTCCTTCTGTCTTCCTAGGGCTCAGCAAATGGGAGACATCAGCAGATCAGAAGGTGGGAAGAAACAAAGGCATGAATATATCTTTCAGTATCCCTACTTTTCTGCAAAAATGGCAGTTACCACTTCTGTGCAGCTGCCCTTTTTCATGGATCCAAGGTGTTCCTCCAAGCTCCAATTACAGCACTCCCTCCTCTGCGTACTCAGGCCAGAGGGTGGTAACAGTGTTCTGCTGATGCTAATTCCCAGGTGCTTCCCAGTCCTTTACTGTTCCCTGTATGCACTGTAACCTGCATGCACTTCTCTTAATAGCTCTTAAGTTAAAGTTGCCATGGTCCAACCTGAGAGGCCCAACTAATTCACAGCTTGGGAAGAGCAGGACAATCCAACAAAGGAGAGGTCTGTGAAGTAGAAGAAGAAAGGGGTTCTAGAACTAAGAGGCCAAGAGAGCTATGAGTTGTCAAGGTCAATGATTTTTAGTTCGGCAATATCTTCTCCTCGGAGGTGTTTTAAAAACCTGTGGAGGTGATTTTTGCTCTCATAATAATTGGGAGGGTGCTACTGGCACTTACTGGGCAGGAACTAGGGATGCTAGAAGCACTCCTTTATTCCGGATGGTCTCAATCGTCAAAGAATTGCCCCATGTCCTGGTAAATTTTGAAATGCCTGCTTGGACATTCACATAAATGGGGACAAAATGAGCCCCCAAAAAAGTTTGATCTGAGCACAGACTCTAACATCTTTTTTTGCACAGTTTTTATATACATTTTACATTTTCAATAAATGCAAACACCACATAAATCAAAGGAAGGTTGTATGAATTTATTTGGAAATTTACCAAAGTAATTTAACATTTCAGAAAAATTTTGTTATGACAGCATGGTGTTTAATTCTTCCTTATAACATAATCATTTCCATCTGTAATTGTCTATTTATTGCAAGCAGATTACCACGTGTTTATGTTTTCTAGCACACTTCTAGTACACTGCTCCTGTTGAGCCGTTACATTTTGAAGTACATATTATTATACTGTATACTATTTCTCTCATATTATGGTTAAATAATTATACTGACTTTTTAATAATTATATTTGTTGGTAGATAATACTATTTATGAAATTCACTCCAAAATAGTAAAGGTAACATAGGAGTGTTATAAAACATATAAATATTTGTTACGGGTGAAATATTGGGTCTGATATAGTTGAGAATAACTGATAAACACGGACACAGAAATCAGTGAGAATGATGACAATTTACTGATAGGCAGGTGCTAAAAATCTTCAATGCGTGACTAGGACACAATGGCTCTGAAACGTTGCTGCGCCTTTAATCACCCGGGGAGCTTCTTTCAGTCCTAATACCCAGGCTGACCAAGTTAGAATCTCTAAGCGTGGGGCCTGAGCAGCAGCATTTTTAAGAACTCCTCAATGAAGCCAAGTTTGAAAAGTCTCAATTAAGAGATCAGAAGAAAATTACAACAATGAGGAATTGAAGATGGTCAAGTCTGAAGGCATGCCCTTTAAAGAATCGGTGGTTTTTCAGAAGTGAGGGAAGGAAAGACATGGACCAGTTGGGAGCTCCAATGGGGTGCACCCCTGGGTCTGAAGGAAACAATAGCCACCACTGAAAAGACTTCCAGGAAACTGGAGCCCTCAGGAATAACAGGTGATAAAAAATTATAAATTAGAGGAATTCAGTAAAGGGGACATTTAAGAATTAGGTTGGAGATACAGGGATGTCAGCTAAATTCCAAAGGCACAGTGGAAGGGCACCGAGTAGCTGGGGAAGGAGACAAGTTTGATTAGGAGAGGTATGGAGAATATGCTGATATGAAGAGTTCCAGGATTGACCTGGGAGAGACAGAGGACACACATGATGGGACCCGTCCTGACCTTTTTAGAGGAAGATGGGCAACCACTCTAATCATAAACCCTGGAGCAGACACCATCAGTGCTCTGCCTAGGGCCTCTGGTATACCTTCTGACCACTTCTGCTGCCCTACTCTTAGCTTCTTTGCGTTTTTGCTTACAATGGCTGTGACTGCAATGTTCTTCAGAAGATTGGCCTTAAGCTAGTGGAGCCATCTGGCCCAGCGGGAAATACCAGGGCACTTATGCTCCCACCAGGGAAGCCTTAGCCAAACCATGACAGGTAGAGCAACATGAAATCCGGCTCCCTTGACTCATCAGTAAAATCTCTAAGTTTGAATTTATATTTCAGAACCTTCCTGTGGGATCAAGCAGAAATGATCTTTCCTAATTTGTCTAAAATTGTCCCTTTGCTTTGGCTTTTTCCCTTCCCTGTCCTGCTTTTTCTACTTCCTTACCAGTTTCTCCTGGCAAACACCTGAATAAATCACTTGCTTTTGAATTCTTGTCTTGGGGTCAGCTTCTGGGAAACTTGGCCAAGACCACCTTCTTCTTATGGTGGACAAGAAGTAGTATGTGCTAGCAGGAGCAGGAAGCATGCTGGGGGCTCCTAAGGATTAATATCACTGTGAGAGGGGAGGGGACAGTTTTAACACTTCCAAGTGGAATTACTGAGATGACTAATTTTGATAGACCACAGAGTAGGTTTTTCAACGAGTCCTTGTAAAGAAAATAAAATCTTCAATAACACCTTCCAGGATCTCTGACACCAATTTACAGAAGGA
Source organism: Procyon lotor (assembly GCA_028646535.1). Lineage (NCBI taxonomy): Eukaryota > Metazoa > Chordata > Mammalia > Carnivora > Procyonidae > Procyon > Procyon lotor. The sequence continues at coordinate 44,767,245 of CM053605.1, forward strand.
TGTTTTCTACATCATTATTTATCACTCACTATAATCAAATGCTATTGTTTAAAAACAACCAACTATATAGGTTGCCAAAACAACATGGTACTATGTGAACCCAGCTGCCTGTAGCCTCTATGTTTACCTAGACATAGACTTCAGACTACCTAGAAAAACAGAGGGACCTATATCCATCAGGAAATCCCCCTAAAATATTGTTTTAAAGTACAGATTTTCCTTAACCTGTGATGGGGATATGTCACCAAATATATGTTGCAAAATAACATAAGTCAAAAATGCATTTAATACACCTAATCTACCGAATATCATAGACTAGACTAGCCTACTTTAAACATGCTCAGAACTCTTTTCCATTAGCCTACAGATGAGCAAAATCATCTAACACTAGGTCTATTTTATAATACAGTGTTAAATACATTACGCCATTTGTTGGCGTTTCCACTGTATGGAAAGTGAAAAACAGAATTGTTGTATGGGTACAGAATGGTTGTAAATGTGTTGGTTATTTACCCTTGTGATCGCGTGGCTGACTGAGAGTTTGTGGCTGCCACTGCCCAGCATCATCACACTGCATGTTGATAGCTTAGGAAAAGATAAAAATTCAAAATTCAAAGTATGGTTTCTACTAAATGTGTATCATTTTCGCACCAATATTAAGGTAAAAAAAACTGTAAAGTGAACCACCATAAGTTGGGGACCATGTGTAGTTAAGCCTTTGATAAATATTGAGCATTGGTAAGTTCAAATCTTTATCTTTTTTTAAATCTAATTAGAATTCAAAACTAAACCGAAGTTGCTGGATAAATGAAGAGCAACGTATTTTAAGTGTCAGTCAAGGTGATACTATAACTGTCAGACATTATAAGATGGGCAAAAATGATGACGTGTAGGTAATAAGAATTAATGCATCTACCTAAGATTTCTGCCTCTTGTCCTTTCCAATACTCAGTATTTTGGATTTAGAATTCAAGTAGTGTGTGAAAAAAATGGTTCTTTCTACTTAAACTCAAAGTCCTAGAACTATCACAATAAGAACAGAGATTATATATTATATGTATATCAATATACATTAGGAAGTGTAGGCTTTGCTTTCTCTTTTCAGAAGTCCCCTTTAGTTCCAAAGAGGAGAGCAAAGGAGAAATATTTCCAAACCAAGATTAAGAAATGGATGAATTCAAGAGATAATGGATACAAATGATTACATAAACACTCTCCTTTTAGGGAACATCTTGAGAAATTGAGTGATGGTTATAATGTGGAATTTTTCCTCAATAGATTTGTACAAGCTTAATACCAAAATGCCAGCACAGTAATACTAGGCCGTGCTTATGACAATCACTGAGGTCATTAATTTTTTTCCTCCCTGTTCTAGTGGGAAGGCATATCCAACACTCAAAGCAGCGAAACTGTCTAAGTGTACAAGTATACCATGCAAGGTTGCCAAAACTTAAGCTCTCTTACACTCTTTCTTCAGAGTTTAAGAGCCTGTTCAGAGCCTCTTTCAGAGGCAGCCCACTGAGAGGACCCAACAGCAATGAAGGATGGATTACTCTCTGTAGATTGAGAGTAGGGAGGAAAACTCCCTACTGGGGAGGGAGGAGGAGGGATGTCTCAATAAGACCATTAACCCAAGGAACTGCACTGGGGGAAGTCCCCTATGAAGCATCCAGAAAATAAAGCTGCTGAAGGAGTATTTGGCAGCCAACTGCAGCGCCATCGCTAGATGAAGGAGCAACAATCCTCAGATGACGATGACAACAAATTCTCTACCACTTTCCAACGTTAATCAATAGTCAGAACTTCTTCCTTGTTCCTCTCCACCTACCTCAACACACACACACACACACACACACACACACACACACTAAGCAGGCAAAGGTGCATGGAATGTAGAGGAGAGAAAGGAAAAAGAGGAATCAGGCTACCTTCCTTTCCACTGCAAATAATTTTTAGCAATCTTGGAGTCAAATGCTAAGGCTTTGGAGAATTTTTACTAGCAAAATAAATACAGAATTTGTTGCCCAAAGTGAACAGAAGTGATTAAAAATGCCACTTGCTGTATCTGTTACTAATGATAATAGAAAAAAAAATGCTATTTTTTACTGAGTTACTGAGTTGTATTTCTAAAAAGGTCTGACCTCCATCATTAATCTGGACTTCATCACATTGACCTTTAATCCATTCAAGCATTTACTAAAGAAAAAAGCTGAGTAGTAGAAAGAACTATACTGGTCTAAGTGTCAGTCTGGTTCTATCATATACCAACTTCAGGATTTTAGGAAAACTTCTCTTGTAACATCTCTGAACCCTATTTTTCTAAAATTCAAAATGGAGTCCATAATATTTATCTATATTGTAAGCACTCAAGCTCAAGAATGTTTGTTTACACTCCACTCATAGCCTCAACTTCTAGACCAATTTTAGACTATTTTTTCAAACAATAGACATTAGTTAATTGCATTAATTTCTGTGGTGTTATCTTTTTAATCAATGAGCTATTTCCTTCTTAATTATGCTAAAGAAATGAGCAGATAGTTTCCCTCTAGAATTTTTTGCTTTTGTTGTTTTGCATCTTTAAATGATACTTAACATTTGGGCAGCTATCGTCTATAAATCTGGAGTATGTGTGAATTTAGAGCCCCAATTCACCTTAGCTTGTTAAATCTGTACCTTAACAGCTTTTGCAGAGCAGGAATACCAACATGACTGAGTTGTATGCCTTCCCTGTGTGCATATTTGTCTTCCTTCATTGTTATTTGAGTTAGTCCTTTTAATTTTTTTAAGACAACAGTATGTTTGCATTTGGCCTAGTTCAGCTGTAATAAATTCTTGCTCTATCCCATGACAGGTTTTCTCAGGCTGCCACATAAGTGTCCTGTATCCTGTCAAATTTGCTATTTAAATATTTGGATTTTTCTTCTTACTTTCTTATGGGTTATCTTCTTTTTAGTTTTTGGTGATGATTGTACTCTGACCCTTAAAGGCTCTAATTTGCATGCCCCTAGTAACCACTTTATAGTTAGCTGCTGTAATAGTCCATAACAGAGCCTGGAGTCTTTAAAATAGCTCCCTGTAGCAAATCATATCTATAAACATTTTATTGGAAGGGTAAGTCAACATGTTTAAACAGGCTGCGTCAGAAAGGACTTGTATAATTTATGGAGTAGAATGGAAATATTGCTACTCAAAGCATTTTCTCATCCCACTAAAACTATAGTGTGGCTTCAATGTTCAGTGACTGACTGTTAAGGGAAGAGATAGAGGAAGAGGAAATAAATCTTCAGGTATTCTTCTGGAATCTACAATCTATTTCTTTTTCCATCTTTGCATGAGCATAAATAGCTCTGGATCACATCTCTTGAAATTCTCCTTCAACTTCCCTTGGCCCTGGGCAAATTATATCATTACTTCTGTGCCTCAGTTTTCTCATTTGTAATGATCAGGAGGGTAATAGCAAACTCTTTCCTAAGATTGTGAGAGGAGTACATGAGTGTATACATAAAGGTGCTTGGAATAGCCCTGGACTTCAGTAGGCACTCGGCTAGTGTTAGTTGTAAGTTTTATTTCCCTCCATCAACCTATTCAATGCCTTCTTCATTTTCTCCAGACTCTATCCGGCTAATGAGGGCAAAGGAAGATGGAGGACCAAAGACAAGGAGAAAGGTAAGTCCTGTTCTTGGAGTCACACATCTCAGGTTTACTATCACTTCAGGGAAGACTTTGAATCTTTTGTTCCAGTCCAATGATTGCCATGTAGCTGTTCTTTACCCCCTGTCCTCTGCTGTCCTATAGACTTCCCATGTATCTCTTGAATCTTATTTCAGTGAACAAGACCACAAATGAAAATTTGTGTTTTACTTTCAATTTATTATCCCTAGCACAAGGAACAAGCAACAAATTAGGGGGAATCAGAACTAGAAGAGAGCAAGCTGTGAACATCTAAAGATAATAACAACAGTTGAGAAAGTGACTTCTGGTAGTAGACCTTCTTCAAGTTTCCAAGCCTATATCCTTCCTTCAGTAAAAACCCTGGGCACAGCTCAAGGATGTATCAGGAAGCCAAAGAGATGTTCTGGCTTCACAAGGAGATTATGTTCTGGTTAGTGAGAGAGTAGCATACCATCTCCAGCTGTAATCAACATAAATTGAAAAAATATTTCCCTAGATCTAACTTATTCAATAATACTTATTTGTGGGTATGCACACTAAGGTATGAAATGATAAATAAAATACAGTAGTTTGTCTTCAAGCAGCTCATGATCTAGTAGGACAAAAAAAGTAACTATACAAATAGCCATAATATAAGGCAGCATATATTAAGTGTTATAGGCAACAAATAAATAAGGATCTCTGAGGCAAAAACTGAAAAGTGTAGTCAGTTCCCATGAATTTACCATGAAGTTCATTTTTTTGCATCAGAATCTCTACTAAAATAGCTACTTGACATTCAAAAAAAGCTGCCTAAGTGCCTGGTCTGATCAAGGCTCTGTCCTGGATTCTACATTAGGTGCAAAGCTTCCCAGGTAACCTATAATCTTGTCGGAGAGCAAGACATATGGACACACAATGATATAAAAGTCTGAATGTTAAAAGGCACATGAGAGCACAGAGCAGAAAGCATGGCTCAGCTGACCCACACAAACAACTTGGACAGAGACAGCTGCCTCCCTAATCCAAGCCCACTCCCAGGTCTCGTGTGGGCTTCAGCAATCACTCTGCAGTGATCTTGCTTCTGCTCTTTCCCCTGAAAAACTCCCCTTCCTCTCCCTTTGAAAACAATGATTGTAAAATGTAAAAATCAGATCATGGTTCTTTCTGGTCCACAACCCTTCAAAGGCCTCTTCTTGCCCTTGGGGTCAAACCCAGACACTCTGTCAGAGCCAAAAGTCTGGGGGGAGGAGGGGGGAGGGTCTGGGCCCTGCCTACATCTGTATGTTCAGCTCACACCACTTGCCTGCTGCACTATATCACTGCTGGCTCCTTGCCAGTCCTTGGCCTTGTCAAGCATGTTCCCTTTCCAGCATCTTTGTACTTACAGTCCCCTCTTCCCAGGATTCTCTTCTTCTCCACACTTTCATTGCTGGTTATACCTGGATCCTAGTCTTGCCTCTTGAGAATCCCCACTCCTGCCCTCCAACCTAATAGTCAGTAGCTGCCAGTGCTACTTCCTGTGCTGGAGTCATTTCCTTGATACTCTGCCTGTTTTCCAGGTGTGGTGGGACTGAGATGTCCCTTTACTATCTATAGAATAGATTTCAGACAGGCTTCTTAAGTCTCTTCCTGGGGCAAATCAGCCCCATGTACCACTGAGTTAGATAATGTCTTGGCCAAAGTGTGGTGACATGAGCGTTGAGTATGGAACCAATGCTATACTTCTAATGCTCTTACTCATTTCCTTTGTGACCTCAATGAAGTTACTTAACCACTCTGTGTCTTTCTATCTCCATTTGGAAGGTTCCCTATGTTCCTTCTAGGTCTGAACTTCTTTCCTCTATTCCTCCATTTCTTCATTCCACACATACTTCCTGAGGGGCTGCTCTATAGCACTGCTTGGTACTGTGCTAGCCCTCAGGGCTAAACTGTAAATAAGACACCCAGCATTTATGCATTTAGGAGTTTAAATGTGAGCGCAGAAGACAGACACTGAGCAATTTTATTCCATATGCTGATGGAATAACACTCTCCCTCCCAAACCTCTGATTGGGTCTCCAGATATGGGAGAAGAGAAATACTTGGATTTTTCCAGATGCTATTACCGAAACCAATGGAAAAGAGGACTCTTCCCAGAAATTTAAATTGGCACAAGGTACAAGGAAATCTGACATTTCAAAACTTCCCATGCTTGGGTATTTTGTTTGTTTGTTCTTTCGAAGAATAGATGGTTTTGTTGTTTGAAAAGGTACAATAATAGGTTCTGCTTTTTATGCACTTCTATGCACTGATAAGCTTCTAAGCACAGTCTAAAAGCAGGAGAGTAAACAAAGGAAAAGTGTCATTTATCTACACAAACTGTCCACTAAGGAGAGGGTAAGCAGTACAGATTAAGTCAGATTTAGGGAAAAGTTTTTATTCCTTAATATAAATCTAAGCTAAGTCTAAAAGAATTATTGTTTCCCCAAAGAATGTGTGTATGTATATGGAAAGTGTTCCAACAATTTCTTCCGAGAGATTTAAAAAAGAAAAATGAAGCATGCTTTCATTTCATAGGACTGCAAAGTCTGCCAAAGTTAGCTACCTTGACATGAAAAACCCTCTTTAAGTGGTTTTATAGAATGCCTTATGATTTTATTTCAGACAGAACTCAGATTTTAAGAAACATCCCAGTTTGGTTAGTTGCATACCTTCACTAAACCTTGTAGACAGAAAGGCAAGAATTACAAAGCAAGATCAGCATTTCTGAGTAAAGAGTTGAACAAATAAATTGAAATTTGCCCCAAGATAGTCTGAAGAGTTCTTACTCTCCAAGGTGTAGAGGGCATACCTCAAGCCTGGGAGAGGGATTAGAAGGTAAGGCTTCCCTTTAGGAGGACCTATGTGAAATTCTTTCCCTTGAACTTCTGGAATAGTAACATTTCACAAATAGTTTCAAGATGTTTTTTCCTGTACTCTAACCTCCTCTGGTAATCCCTTATTCTTGAGTAAAGTGAGCTACACACAATCCTTGCATTAGTAGGATTGTAAATAGTTCACTTAGAAATCAGTGAAGAGAATAGTGGCCTTTCTCACATCACTTCCTGCTGATCTAGGAGCAAGTACTGAAGAAGACCATGGTCCCAGTGTCACACAAAGGGAGGCAAAGCAAGTAACAGTCAAGATATTCACCACTGAGAGGACAAGGGAGAAGATCTTAAAGTTGATGCCAAGTTAGTAGAGTCAAATGGCCAGTTGTTAAAGTTGATGCCAAGTTAGTAGAGTCAAAATGGCCAGGAGCCAAATAGTCCTTTTTTATCAAATATACCAGAGGAAAGAGATTCTCAAAAAGGTGTAGATGATTTTTAGGAAACAAGCACATACACAAAATTGCAATTCCCCAGGAAAGCCTGAGCATTGAGAGATGGAAGAACAGAGAAACTAACGAAGTCTCAAGGTCTGAAGACCGAGTACAATTCATCAAGTTGAAGGCGAGCACGTCAAAAAGAGCACCTGTGGCAAGGAGAAGAGCAAGGTGAAAGCTGGGAGGTGTTCAAAGAACTGAAAGAAAGCCCCAAATGGCCAGATCTCTCACCCTGAGACACAGTGAGGCTGGAGAAGCTGGCAGGGACTGGGCCCTGCAAGGACTTAGGCAATTTAAAAAATGTTGAATTTTTATCTTAATACAAGAAGGTTAGGCATTTCTTCCAGGTCTCTCAAGTCTGAGATAAGAAGAAGTGAATTCATGTTCTGGCTTGCAAGAGGAAAGCACAGTCCCTTTAGGGACCAGAAAGAGTTGACTGCAACACATATATTCTGAGGATAATCATGATTGATACAACTAACAAACAGTCTGAGAGAAGAGAAAGGGGTTTCTAAACAAGAGAAAAGGGAACACTGTAGTTCAGAAGAGGAGAATTATCATTTTCATTTCAGGGAGTAGTTAAGTCCATCTGCAAAAACAAGTCTTTATCTCCCTACTCCATATGAAATAATTATTTCTACTTGCAAAATATCTCAATTCTGATTGTTTTCTTGCCAATGACATGTGTAATTAAATATTTAAGACAAGATTAGCTTTGATTTTTCTTTGACAACTAGAATGCAGGATAATTTTTAGTGTTATCATTATTGTGTTATCATTGAAATTCTTTCATGTTACAGGTTTACTCACTAGTCTAAAATAATCTTTTCAAGGGACTAAGTTTAGATATTTTTCCTCTTAACTATGTCTACACCATAGGAATATATATACAATTAAGAACAAACTGTAATTCCTGATTTCCTGCCCACTCCTCCTAGGTTAATGGACCACCCACAGTTTTTAAGAGTAATTTGAAGTGGTATTTGTTTAGTTAAACTCTTTTTCCAGATCACTTTTATTCAGAAAAATAAATCTCTTAGTTAGGATGTTTTGAGCTGCAAATGACGTAACTATAAGTCATTTAATCAATAATGGGTGTGCAACTGTACAAAACAAGGCAGGTGGTTTCAAGACTGAAAGTCACAGGCAAAATGGCCTAAGCAAGGGCCTGGGTGCTCTCCCCCTTTCTGCTGCCATATACAGTATGTTGGAGCGGTCTTCCTCTTGGTTGAAGATGGGGGTAGCAAATCGCAATGCCACACACAGACACATTGGCATCTATCCTAGTAAGGATGACTTTCCTTTTATAAAGTCTCCCTTTATTGGAAAGAAAAAAGTCTCCCCAAAACTCTCTAACAGAAATCTTCTCCTCAGGCATCAGTGGTCACATCTAGGTCACAAAGACATGTGTAATGCAATCACTGGAAAGATGAATGGGATTAAAATGGTCTGTGGGACCAATAGTGATTTATGCCTCAAGGCATTATGAGTTTTGTCTTTACTGAGCAGAGAGGAAGATGAATGTTAGGGTAAAAGTAGAAATCTCCTAGAAGAGCTCAAAGAGGGGAAGACAAGAGAGGGCAGGTAAGGAGGGAGAGAATAAATAATTCTGAAATTAGAGGGCTTGTTTAAAGAAGTGAGAGCATACTGCAAGAAAACCAACAGCAGGGTGCTCTATAATCTTGGTCTTAAGGGGCAAGAGAAAGAGTGATTACCAAGACCCAAAAGGAGGAGGTTATGTTGCCTTTATAAGGCTAGCCTGAGGCAACCCCACAATGAAGGAGCCCAGGAGACAAACTGGACTTTGCTCATCCCTTGTGGTTCTCCATTGGCCAATCATGCCTTGAAGCCAAAAAGCAAGTTCATCTAGCACTGACTTCTCTGGCAGGATGAGGGAAATGGGGGAGAGTCGATTTGCAGGTGCAAATATAGCACAATCAACACAGCCACTGATTAAATCCATTCTGGCTGTCACTGCAAATAGAAACCATACTGCAAATGCCTTTTCAAACAAAAATTAAGTACTTTTAATTAAGTAACATAAAGAGTTGTTCTCCTTCCCTTCCTTATCCTAAGCCTCTCAAAGTATATCTACAACATTGATTGTTTCCTTTAGTTAGTAATAGATTTTTTTCCTTTAGTTTGATCATTTAGCAACATGTTAACAACCATTCAAAATGGTTATACACACAGGCATAAGCTAAGAAAGGAGAACTCCGTACCCCCACTATATATATGCTGGACAGAAGATGCCCCCATGGAGTCTGGTCCAGGCAAGGAGTCATTTAAGTTGTCTTAGAATTTATATTTTCAAATGGTTTTCAAAGCCCTTCCTAAAAATGGAGTGATTCTAACCTACACAAAACAATGTTATCTTATTTTGCCTCCCTGGATTTCTTCCCAAAATTCTTTACAAGATCCTCTAACATTTTTCAGATTCGTTCAAAATTTTTTTCTATCCTCTAATTCCTGCAGCATCAGGAGAAAGAAAAAGACAGAAATGTATATAGAAACCACAGGAGGAACAAATAAAACTTGCAGGTGTTAACCCTCATATTTTTAGTCCCTTATTTTAATCTATATCCATCCAACTCTTCCTTCTGCCCTTTGCTGCTCTGATAATAGGACCATAAACTCCAAACAGATGACACACCACCTCCATCTGAGGTCTATCAACTGCTGCACTTGGCTTTCGAGAGCCTCATTTTGTCTTGCTCCTGGCTGAACTACTAGAGCACTTTCCAATGTGCTGTGAATATTAAGGTGCATGTACCATGCTTAATCAATTGACTCCATATTTTAAAACATGATGGTTTCAGGTGAAAGATCCAGAGAATGAATAAAATAGTTATGCAGACCCCATTACATGGTACTAATTGATTTTAGTACCTCTTCTAAGCCAAAGAAATTTAAATGGGTTAATTTGGGATAGCTGTTAGCAACACTTAATCTTTTCATGCCTGAAATTTATACTTTATCTATGGCTAAAATTATGAAATCTCTTTGAAATACTTGGTATCAAATAGAATAGAAAAGATAAGCTGGACTTTGTTTTAAATAGCTAATGCTCTAATAGTTACTTGAGTCTTTTTGCTAACAGAAAGACAAGATAATTAGTCCACAAATGTAAGATCCACAAGAATATACTTTTATCTGCTGTGTTCACCAACATATTTTCAGTGGTGAAAACAGTGTCTGGCCCATCGTAGATACTCAATTAATATATGTTGAATAATGAATGAATAGCTTAAGCCCCAGAGCAAGACTATCAAATAATTTCAGTATCAAAAATATAGTTAGCTTATTTTAGGTGCTAAATACTAAAAACTACCAATATGAAAAACACTTTTATCATTTTTGAATATTTACTCTTTGCCAGCTCAAATTAGGTGTTTCATTTATAATACCTTTTTGAATCCTTACAAAAGATTCAATTTAACCATAAAACAAGTAGGAGGAATCCCATTCTTTAGATAAAAAAAACTGCGACTTAAGGAGGCTATTATCTAGGGAGCCCAGGATTCATGTCCTTATCTATGTCCATCTCCAAAGTTCAATCTCTAAAGCACAAAGCTATACCTACAGTTTATATCACCAAAGTGTAACATCTCAGACTTGGAATCCAAGATTTAATTCTTGAATTAGAAAACCTTTAACTTAGGTGCAGGAAGCTCTAGATTTGAATTTCTATGAGGCCACTGTCCTCTGAGTGACAGGGCACAAGTTAACTTAATTTCCCTGCACCTCATTTATCTGTAGGATGCGTTTAATTACCCTACCTCAAGAGGATTTTTCTAGAATGAAGTGGGACGTTCTCATGAACCTTTCCTAGTATATAATCAATGCTTATTTTTGTACTTTTGTGACTCTAGCCACAAAAAGCACAACGAATTCATGGGTTAAATTATACCATGAAGCAAAAAGGCATAGAAATGTGATGTAAGTAACTTCAACACTGAAAATACCTATTGTCTCTCCATTTTTTTTTTCCTTTTGTTAGGTTAGGCATGGAAAAGATATTTACTCCCGGAATCCTCTGGCAAATTTTCTATTTCACTTTAGCAATAGAGAGCTTTATCTATTAAATCTTTAAGACCCATTCTCAGGAAATACCAGCAGCTGTTGATGACTCCTAAAGAAACAGGAGAGGTCAGACTGACATTAAAGTCATTCTTCTTTTAGGGCACCTGGGCAGCTCAGTTGGTTTTAAGCCTCCAACTCTTGATTTCGCCTCAGGCCACAATCTCAGGATCATGACCTGGACCTCTGTGGTCAGCTGGGAGTCTGCTTAAGATTCTCTACCTCTCTGCCCCTCACCCCCACATGCACAGACACGCACACGTGCTCTCCCTCTATTTTCAAATAAATAAAATAAATCTTTAAAAAAAAGTCATTCTTGTTTCATATATTTATAGCTTTGTTTTCAGAGCCTAAGGAGGGCACAGAAAAGTACAGAACATTGCCTGATAATTACTTTTTACTAACTCCTAATTGCTAGCTGTTTTTGTTTATTAAACTTTCTGTTTTCTTCATAAGATCACATTCTCCTTTATTGCTTAATTTTTCCAAATTACAGGTAAGCACAGGGCATCCTCTGGGACCTATCTTCCCTGCTCTACTTGAACCAAAGGGCTTTTTTAATTACTTAAGCTTTTCAATTTTTTTTGAGAATTATTACATACCAAAGTAGAACATCATCTTAAAATGGATATAATGTCTAAGCCACTGTTTGTCTGAGCCCCTCATTTTGTTAAAAGCTTCCTTCTAAATGAGGGTAAGACATGATGGGCAAGGAAAAAAGAAAGAAAAGAAAAAGAATCTCAAAAGAATGGAAAAATAAAATGAGCATACCCTCTTAATTTGTTGATTTTAGGGATTATTAACTTACTACAAATCTCTGGCAGACAGCAGACACAAAAGCAGCGATGTCTTGATATTATGGGAAGAAATGAAGTCCAATGGGGATGAGAAGGCATAAGGTAACAATGTTTGAAAATTGTTTCGGCAGGAACTAAACAGGTGTAAGGCAAGAGTTCAGGTGATACAAAGGAGGATGTCCTGGATTTGACTGAGAAGTCAACAGGGTAGTTCTGAGAACAATTTCAGAGAATAAGTTAGGCTAATGCACTTTCTCAACTTAGACTTTTCATGACCATCATGATGCCTTTAACATCCTGATGCCTAAGCTGCCACCAGCCAATGAAAGAATCTGTGAGAGTGGGATCTAAGCACTCTATGGTTTTAAGTTCCTGGTGATTCCCATGAGCAGCAAAGGCTGAGAGCCACTGTGCTAAGCTCAAAGATTTCAGTGCATGATTCCTACCATCACTTTGAATAACACAGACATCCAAGTGGGCAAAATCATTATTTTCAAAGGGACGGTAACAGACCAAACACATTTTCCTGTATAAATTCACTGCCTGAATTTCCTGACAACTTCTACCCATCACTGGTAGAACTGGAGACAATGCTCTGAGTAAGAATTGAGTTGCAGCTCTAATGGAGTCTTCAGAGTGACAGAATTATAAACAAAGGGCTGTTGGATCTCTGCACTCCCCTACAGCTGGTGAAAATCTAGATCTCTGGAGCAGCTGTAGGTAAAGCCTGTCTTCTTTCCAGTTGCCCAAGGAAACACTTGCCACCCCAAGCAGCTGTCCCAAAGCATAAATGAATCACCTCTGCCAGGAGTCACAAACAGCTGCTGAAATCAGCTGCTGGTAGGAGGTGAAGAGGAGGGCGGGGGAGGGGGGTGGGAAGACTTCTGGAGCCATCATCAGCTCCTTGGGGAACCCCAGATCAGTCCCAGCATTAGTGTGGGTGGATAGAACACAAAAAGGTGGAAGCTCAGTGAAATAACTGCAAATAAATATCTGCAAATGAAGTTACTAATTATGGAGGACATACTTTGACAAGAAGCTATTAATAACTTTCCATTTACTTGGAAACTTCAATATCCAGCATTTAAAAAAATACATCTTGAAATGCTAAAATTTTTTTCAAATTCACAGTGTATTGTTTCTCATCCATTGTTCCTTTTTTAAAATCTGGGCATTAACAAATTTTCTTCTTTGTACTTGTCAGGTTTTATAAACATGAGCTAAGGCTTTTTTTAAAAAGCTACTTTAAATGAATGAATTTTTCCTTCATTTCAAACAGCGGCATTTTACATATTTTTTAAAATTCATTTTTAGTGAGTTAGAGAGTACATTTAAAGGTGTTAACAAATTCTGGAGCTTCAGACATATATTTCCATTTTTCTGGCACCTGGTGAATGCTGCTAAGCCGTGCCAGTAAGCTTCACCATTCAGAAGGCACCATGGTCCTATGCCATTTTAACACTTAATTTTTATCTCTCATCCCCATGATAATATTCTTACTTTACTCTCTTGCTCTGTTATATTTTATACCTTTAACATCTTATTGCCTGAGTTTATCACATTTTTAGCTTATTATCTTTTTAGTTCAAGATATGTAGGTTAACCAACAAAGCTGTAGTAAAAACTATTTTTAAAAAGATAGTTTTATAGTATGGAGGTTCCTCAAAAAGTTGAAAACAGAGCTACCCTTCGACCCAGCAATTGCATTACTGGGTATTTAGCCTAAAGATACAAATGTAGTGATCCAAAGGGCACGTGCACCCGAATGTTTATAGCAGCAATGTCCACAATAGCCAAACTATGGAAAGACCCTAGATGCCCATCAACAGATGAATGGATAAAGAAGATGTGGTATATATATACAATGGAATACTATGCAGCCATCAAGAGAAATGAAATCTTGCCATTTGCAACAACATGGATGGAATTAGAGGGTATTATGCTGAGAGAAATAAGTGAATCAGAGAAAGACAATTATCATATGATTTCTCTGATATGAGGAATTGGAGAGGCAGGGCGGGGGGTTGTGGGGGGTAAGGAAGGAAAAAATGAAACAAGATGGGATCGGGAGGAAGACAAACCATAAGAGACTCTTACTCTCATGAAATAAACTGAGGGTTGCTGGGGGAGGGGGCTAGGGATAGGGTGGCTGGGTTATGGACACTGGGGAGGGCATGTGCTACGGTGAGTGCTGTGGAATGTGCCTGATGATTTACAGACCTGTACCCTGGGGCAAATAATACATTATATGTTAATAAAAAAAAAAAAAAGGATAGGTTTGAAGTAATCTCATAATCATTTCATGTACTTTTATGGTTCAAGGTCTATAGATTTAAAATGACACCAACTGAATCTTTTCTATCTTAAAGCCTCAAATTATCAGTAAGTTTGCAAATATAGTATTTTAACTCCATCACCAATGTCTTTCTGAGATTAATTTTTTTTCCTCAGGGTAAAACATATTTTTAATATACTTTTTATAAGATTACCCAAGAAAGAATATATACATATAAATATACCTTTTGAAGCAGAGAAAGGCAGACTTAGGAAAAACCTAGAGAATTAGAGAATGCTCAAAGAAGCATTTTGTAGAGCGCCAAAAGGTAGAAAGTGGAAGGAATACACATGGAACAAGGGAGGAATAAGGAATATGTCAGTCAGAACAATTTCTGTTAAAATTACAGAACTCGGGATGACTGGATGGCTCAGTCATTCAGCATCTGCCTTCGGCTCAGGTCATGATCCCAGGGTCCTGGGATGAAGTACCACATCGGGTTCCTTGCTCAGTGGAGAGTCTGCTTCTCCCTCTGCCTCTGCCTCTGCTTGCAGCTCCCTCTGCTTGTGCTCTCTTTCTCTCTCTCTGACAAATAGTAAATCTTAAAAAAACAAAAAAACAAATTGCAGAACTCAACTGGAAGTGGTCTAAGCAAATAAATATTTAAACTTAGAAATATCCACTTTCAGTTAAACCTATGTTTTTGAAAGATAACATCAGGAATCTGTTTCTCTTCCTTTTTTATCTCCATTGTCATCTGTAGGCCTTCATTCCTAGTCAGTTTCTCTTCAAGTGATAATAAATATCACAGGAGATCCAAGCTTACATAATACTACCTTAGCCACACATGTATATCAAATACATCTAGTCCAGGGGCTAAATTTTACTGAACCAAATTAGAGCAAGTGCCCTTCCCTGGGCCAAACAGTGGCCAGAGAACATACCAACATAGCCAGGCCACTTGCCAACTCTGAGATCTGGAGAAGCATCATTCCTACCTCAATTACATGGGATTGAAAGTAGAAAAAAGGTTGTGACCCAAAAGAAAGTCTATGAGATATGAACAGAAACAGACATATACACATGCATGAAAGCACATGCACAAAGCGCACACACACACACACACACACACACCTCCATCTTTCAGCATTCCAGATGATATACTCAAAATAAGAGAATTCAAGGAACGTTTGCTAAAGGACTATTTACGTAAAAAAGACACAGATAGGGTAAAATAGAGAGAATAGGAACAAGAGGAGACAACACTTAACAGGATCTGAAAGAAAGGAATCTTTTAGAGATTTCTGCCACTTTGAAAGAAGTAATAGCCTTTTGTAAAGAGCCAGCACAAGACAGCCTGGCAGGGAAGAAGCCAGGGGAATGAATACCCTCCCCCTTCTCGCTGATCTCTGAGAAATATCCCCATTGGTCAAACCCAGCAGGAAGCTAGATGGCAAGGGATTTCCTGAGGCATGGTAAAAAAAAAAAATAGAGTGACTTCCCAAGCAAACAGAAGATATCTAGCACATACCACCACTACAAAAAGATAGTCCCTATCGGTGTTTGGTTGTAAATGTATGACAGAACAAATTCGATTATAGCACAGGGTGCAGAAATAACATATGTGCGTAACTTAAAGGAAATCCATCTAACCTCTAGTCCAACATTTATTTCTCTGCTTTTCTTCATAGCCAAGTTCATTGAAAGAATAGTTCATGTACCCCACTTATACCTTCTCAGAGGACATTCATTCCACAATTACAATTTGGCTTTAGTCCTCCAACACTCTACAGCAGTGATTTTCCAAATGTGGTTCCCCTAACTAGCAGTATCAGTATCTCCTGGGAACTTGCTGGAGATGCAAATTCATCTCACCTCATCCAAGACCTCCTCATTGAAAGCTCTTGAGAAGTTGGGGCTCAACAATCTGTGATTTAGCAAGCCCTCCAGGTAACCCTGAAGCACATTAAAATTTGAGAATCACTACCTATAGAAACGCGTATTTCTAAGATTAACAATAAACTCTTCCATGCTAGAATCTATGAACGCTTTTCTGTCCTCATCTTTCTTGACTTTGATTTTGATATTTGTGTGCAATATTTGATATTGTCATCTCTTCTGCAGAGGGGAATCATCCTGTCATCTTATACTTCTGTCTCAGGTCATAAAGCAGGAATATCCATCCTCTTAAAATCGTAGGAAGTAGGGATCTGAGTGGCTCAGTCAGTCAAGCTTCTGCCTTTGGCTGAGGTCATGATCCCAGAGTCCTGGGATGGAGGCCCACGTCAGGTTCCCTGCTCAGTGGGGAATCTACTTCTCACTCCCCCTTTGCCCCTACCTCTCTGCTCCTCCCTCTCCTCCTCTGCACCTCCCCCTCGACCCCTCCTTATCCCTCTGCTCCTGCTCTCTTTCTCTCAAATAAATAAATAAAATCTTTAAGAAAAATAAAATTAAAATATTGGGAAGAAAACCACTGCTCAAAAAAAAAAAAAAAAAAAAGAAAACCACTGCTCATGTCTTCACCCATCATATCCCAAATCCCCCTAATACTGGTGAGCACCACTGATAATAAGCAGAGTTAATGAAGTAAAATAATTATTCTCATGGAAACTGCCCTATTTGTTTTTTAAGTTATCTCACACAAGCTTTATTGTTTATTCTTTTATCCTGCTTCTTCCATGCACAAAACTCAGTAGAGCAGTGGGGGAAGGCAAAACCTATCGTTTACCAGCCATTGTTCTTGCCAGTGGAAAGGGTAGTATCATTCAAGGAGGAAATAGGAAGGCAACCCAGTCTGGCCTAGGGCAAATTTTCCAATCCCAAGAAATAACTGCTGGATATCAACAACTGTTTGTCAACAAATAATGCTGATATCTTTATCCAGCTCTTGTGTATATTTTTCAATTCAGAATGAATTAAACTAGTGAAGGAAACTGTTTAATTCTTCCTCTAATCCCCCAACGTAAGGTGTACTGTCTGGAAAACTGTGCGAGTAGATTCAGGACTTAACCATTTTAGATCAAAATATGACATGGGCAGACTGAACATTCTAATGTGTCTGAAATGACTACCTTTAGCAAAGTAGTGGCTGCTGAATTCTGTGACCTTTGAAATTAGCAGCAGCTTATATTGTGGCTAGCGTCTCCACAAGTCCACAGAGTGTTAACAGGTTGAGGCTAAGCAGCTCAACTTTAGTACAGGCAGCAAGTGGCCATTTGGAGCTTTAAGCAACATTTCTCACTGGTGGGCTAGAGCTCGGGGACACAGTTAGTTTTGAGCACGAAAGGGATTCATATTAGCATTCATTGATAAACATTTCAGAGCACTCAAATGGAACAAGCAGAAATCTGGTCTTAAGTGAGAAAAATGTGTCCTTTCCTAAGGTCAGGATAAACTCCCTTAGGGAATTTAAATTACGGAGACACTACCCCTTTCTCTGGGACTTGGTCCCACATAAAGTAAGATATTTGCTAAAACCAATAAAGGGACCTATCACAATAGGCAATCTTTCATGCATACGCTGTTGGGAGGCATCTTAGCCTGGAATATGAAGTACAGGGCTGAAGTAAGTATCTCCTGAATGAGATTTTTGGAGTTCTGAGCATCCCTGGAAGAAATCTAATAGATTGTTCCCCACCCTATCCTATTTCTTAGCTGCTGCTAAATGACCCATAATGGGGGGAAGGGAGTCAAGTCCTACTTAAAGAGGAATATAAGTGATAGAGAAGGTGCCACTGGAATCACAAAGATGAACCAATAACAAAGGAATTAAAAATGAAAGCAATGAAAGTTATTTTAAAGAAGCACATGGCACAGGTTATCGTTTTTCATTGGACTTCTGCTCTTTCGGCTATGAAAACACTGGTCTTGCAGAAATGGGAACTAATCAGGGTGCCTGGGTGGCTCAGTGGGTTAAAGCCTCTGCCTTTAGCTCAGGTCATGATCTCAGGGTCCTGGGATCAAGCCCCACAATCGAGCCCCACATCGGGCTCTCTGCTCAGCGGGGAGCCTGCTTCTTCCTCTCTCTCTGCCTGCCTCTCTGCCTACCTGTGATCTCTCTCTGTGTCAAATAAATAAATAAAATCTTTAAAAGAAAGAAAGAAATGAGAACTAATCATAGCCAATTTATCAGTTTCATAGAGAAGCTAAAACCAAAAATATTTTTATCATTTTTATCATTTTTTAAATGTATCTATCCCCCAGATACCACTAAATACATGATCCTTGGCTGACATCTGTAGTGAGTCTAGATAATATTATGGTCTAAATGCTGATTATATTATTTTGCTAAAGTCATGCTATGGAGCCTACAGATAATGTGCTTTCTCAGTCATATGTGTAATCGAGTAGGACTGCTATGATCCAGTGTATCCTTTTATTCTCAGGCTCCTTTAAAGACCCAGTGGAGGGGTGCCTGGGTGGCTCAGTAGGTTAAAGCCTCTGCCTTCAGCTCAGGTCATGATCTCAGGGTCCTGGAATAGAGCCTCGCATCGGGCTCTCTGCTCAGGGGGGAGCCTGCTTCCTCCTCTCTCTCTGCCTGCCTCTCTACCTACTTGTGATCTCTCTCTGTCAAATAAATAAAATAAAATCTTTAAAAAAAAAAAAAAGACCCAGTGGAAGACACTGTTGATTATAGCTGCTGAAGGAAAACTCACTGACTTAAAGCTCCAACTCAATTGAAAATAAGCAAAATAAAACATGATGGAGAGCTAAGCTTTAGATTTTAATTCTTTGGAAATTTTAATTTCAGAAGCAAATTTATTCTGGGCATTAATTTCTCCTCAGAAATTTAATAATTAGAGGGTGTTCTGATTGTGAAAATTTGGGTCATGTTTCTACTGCTGCTGGCATTGTGTTATCTGGAACACTTTCTAGTATAATTTGAACATATAACTCATTGAATTATATAAATGAATACAAATTGAGATGGTGAATAGAATGGAGAATACATTTACAATACATCACCGTAGACTGGTTATTGAATGTAGTCTTCTTTTTACCCATTACAGATCAGTCTGAGGCAAAATATGAATTGCCCACCATGGTTCAAAGAGGATAAGAAGAAGTGGGGGATGGTGACAGGGTATCATATCACAAAGATGGGAAACAAGACTGGCCTTACAAACTACAGTTCTTTCCTGCACACAAAGTTTTCCATAAGCTTGACTGACAAGCCAAAGTGTCAAGAAATGGAAAGCTGTGGAGTATAAGAGAATCATTTTCTGACACTGATTACATTTCAGCTTCAAACCCCAACGTGGGAAATCTCACCCTCTCTAATCTCACTACTCCCAAAGGAAGAAGGAATGACAGATATTGGTGAGAGCCTGCCCGCTCTTGGGGACACTTAACAGAATAAAAAGTCTTTTTGTGAACTTCCTCCTTTATAAAACTCCATATTCTTTTGGCTACTGTGACTCCATTCTCCTCCAATATTTCTCCTACATGTCTGTGTAATTCTTCACAGCATCTTTCACCAGCTCTACTCCCTCCACACATTTCTTCAGGAGGCTCTCCAGGGTATCATCTTTGGTGCTTTCAGAGCAATCTTTCTAAAATGCAAATAGAGACATGACACTCTTCGGCTTAACATCTTTCAATGGATTCCTTTAGCTTTCAGAGTAAAATCTAAAACGCTTTAGCTTAGTCTATGAAGCTCTTCATGATCTGGTTCCTGATAGCCTCTTATAAATAAATGAATAGGACATCATCAAATTTACAGATTTGGAATACCACTTTGATAGCAATGTCAATGAATATACATATTAGTATATGTATATATTAATAGATACCCAGTAAATATTTGTGAAAGAAGGAAGGAAGGAATGAGGATATGAGATCCTGACTGAGGATATATCAGAGAAAGTGAGAGGAAAAAACACAGAAATAACTAGTTGGTAAATCTGCAGCAAGGGTAAATAATTAGAGGTAGGAGATTGGAAGGGAGGTAATATATACATTTTTTGTTTAATTGATGGTGTCATTTCTTCAAAAGAAAATCACAAGGAAGAACAATTTTAAGGAAATAATTTGTAAGTTCAGATTTAGAAATAATGGTCTCAAACTTTCAACCACAACCCAGTATCAATGCTTTGCTCCATCCATTTGAAATAATTTACCTGAATGCAACATTTTTATGTTTTCTCTATATTTCATACCTACTCTGAGTATACTTCCCTCTTTTGTTCCTGACATCTTTTCATTCTTTGAAATTCATTTTAAGCATCCTCTCCTTTCTGAAGCTTGCCATGTGCCTTCTCTCAATCCACAAATCATAAATTATATCCACAAATTTATGCACCTATCCATCCATTAACCTACTTGATATTAATTTAAGTATCTAGTTAATAATGTATTAAATATTCATTAAGTACCTACTATGTGTCATGCACTGCCATTGCTTTGTGCGCCCTACTTCTAAAATAATATTTAACATATTACACTGTAGTACTTGATTTAAAATATCTCTGTTCCACACAGTATATGTTCTTTAAATGTAGATACGCTTTCTCATTTGATTTAATCTTCCTAGCACCAGCCTCTTATTAGGCACATGGAGACTGCTTAGCAAATGATTGTGATGGAATGAATCCAAGAAATATATTGATAGTTAGATGTTAAACTCTGGACAATGGCACCTTTGTAAATCTGACCTCTGTAGATTCTACTCTGAGAAAGACAAGAAAACAGACCAACAAATGCCAGGAATCAAATTTTGCGTCAAGTTGAATGAAGTGGGCATTAGTGGGACCTATAAGTTAGCAACCTTGAAAGAACCAGAAGAGAGGCAGTTGCAACAGGGCACCTCTCAAGTCAAATTCATATGTTAAACGATTACCTGGAGGGCCTTTTATGTATCATTAAGAATGAAGTTCTCTGAACCAGGGCTGGATTCATAAAAGAGTAGAACTCAATGAAATACTGCCAGTATTATCATAGTAAGTCTTTATTGAATTGTGAATGAATCTTCCATTATCTCAAATATATTGCAACTTTATTATTAACTGCAATTCCATAACTTTCTCTGGCTGTTAAATATTACTATGTCTTAAAAATTCTTACAGGAAAAAAAAAATTCTTACAGGGGGGTGCCTGGGTGGCTCAGTGGGTTAAAGCCTCTGCCTTCGGCTCAGGTCATGATCTCAGGGTCCTGGGATCAAGCCCCACATCTCTCTGAGCTCTCTGCTCAGTAGGGAGCCTGCTTCCCCCTCTCTCTCTGCCTGTCTCTGCCTACCTGTGATCTCTCTCCTCTCTGTCAAATAAAGAAATAAAATCTTTAAAAAAAATGCTTACAGGACTACTGTTTCAAAATCAAGTTATTATTTTCCCTGTATTTTCCAGATATAAATAAGTAACATAAACATTTTCATTTGATTTGATTGCTATACTTAATAAGTTGTCCAAGTTTGTCCAACAAAGATCAATATCTTTTTGGGCACCTGGGTGGCTCAGTTGGTTAAGCAACTGCCCTCATGATCCTGGAGTTCCAGGATCGAGTCCCACATCGGGCTCCCAGCTTTGCTTCTCCTTCTGACTTTCTATCCTCTCATGCTCCCTCTCTCTCAAATAAATAAATAAAATCTTTAAAAAAAAAAAAAAGATCAAGATCTTTCTGTTATTAATGATTCCTGGATTTGTTTAAACTGACTTTAAATTTTAACTTTTCATAGATCGACGTGCACTCATATGTATGCATTTCTTTCTAATAAATATTCTTAAAGTCTGTCTTGTCTGTTTTTATATACATTTATTGGAGAAGAGATTAAACATTCTCTATTTGAGGTCAGAGTGCCAAACACACGGTATTATAACATAAAAGTAGTGAAATTTACCTTTAAATATAAGTTTAAATTATATATGTAATTAAAAAAAAAGTATAAACATGTTCAAATGCCATAGGATTTTCACTAACCTAGTTCTCACTTATTGGTCACTTAAGGAATTTGAAGGGCTAAAGATAAATGAGGAAAATTTATCGAATATGACTGATTGGTTATGAGAGGTCAAGAAAGGTTTCTAGCCTAGTTAACTAGGTAAGTACAGTAACTATGAACAAACAAGAAAACCAAAATAAGGGAGAAACAAATTTATTAAAAATGAATGAATTTAGCTTTAAAGATATTGAATCAGATGTTATAGTGGGATATCAAAATGACAAAAAACTTTTATACATTATTTGTAGATGTGAGAATCTGAGCTTCTGGAACCTAGATGTGTGTTTCCCTCCCCAGGTTAGGAAAGTTTTCAGTCATTATTCCTTTAAATAATTTTTCTACCCCTTTCTTTCTCTTCTCCTTCTGGACACATATAATGTGGATGTTATTCTGCTTGATGGCCCACATGTCCCTCAAGCTATTTTCACTTTTAAAATTCTTTTTTCTTTATGTTGCTCTGTTCGAGCGCATTCCACTGCCCTGTCTTCCAGGTTGCTGATTCATCTTTTTTTTTTTAATTTTTAAATTTTTATTAACCTATAATGTATTATTTGCCCCAGGGTACATGTCTGTGAATCGTCAGGCCTACACATTTCACAGCATTTACCATAGCACATACCCTCCCCAATGTCCACAACCCAGACACCCTATCCCTACCCCCCTGCCTCCCAGCCACCCTTAGCTCATTTCGTGAGTCTCGGAGTCTCTTATGGTTTGTCTCCCTCCCCATCCCTTCCTGTTTCATTTCTCTCCCCCACCCCCACCCCCAAACTCCCACCTTGCCTCTCAAATTCCTCATATCAGAAAGATCATGTGATAATTGTCTTTCTCTGACTGACTTACTTTGCTTAGCATAATACCTTCCAGTTCCATCCACATTGTTGCAAATGGCCAGATTTCATTTCTCCTGATGGCTGCATAGTATTCCACTGTATATATATATATCATATCTTCTTTATCCATTCATCTGTTGATGGGCATCTAGGGTCTTTCCATAAATGGGCAGAAGATATGAACAGACATTTCTGCAAAGAGGACATACAAATGGCCAACAGACACATGAAAAAGTGCTCAACATCACTCAGTATCAGAGAAATACAAATCAAAACCACAGTGAGATACCACCTCACACCAGTCAGAACGGCTAAAATTAGCAAGTCAGGAAACGACAGATGTTGGTGAGGATGCAGAGAAAGGGGAACCCTCCTACACTGTTGGTGGGAATGCAAGCTGGTACAGCCACTCTGGAAAACAATATGGAGGTTCCTCAAAAAGTTAAAAATAGAGCTACCCTACGACCTAGCAATCGCACTACTGGGTATTTACCCTAAAGATACAAACATCATGATCCGAAGGGGCACGTGCACCCGAATGTTTATAGCAGCAATGTCCACAATAGCTGATTCATCTTCTACTTCATCTAGTCTGCTGTTGAATCCCTCCAGTGTTCAGTTTGTGACTTCTGTTTGGTACTTTCTTATATTTTCTCTTTGTTGAAGTTCTGTGTTCATCCATTCTTCTCCTGAGGTCAGTGTGCATCTTTATGGCCATCACTTTGAATTCTTTATTAGGTAAATTACTTATCTTCATTTATTAAGGTCTTTTATTGAGGTTTTATCTTGTTCTTTCATCTGTAACATATTTCTCTATCTCCTCATTCTGCTTAATTCTCTGTGTTTGTTTCCATTTATTAGGTGAAACAGTTACCTCTCTCAGTCTTGAAGGAGTGTCCCTGTGTAAAAAATAAACCTTATCTATCAATCTTGCCCTAGGTTTTGGTTGTTTCTCAAACCCTTGTTATTATCTGAGCAGCCTGATTTGTTCTTGACAGGTCCCGGTTGTTCGGGATTTGCCAAGACTTGTCAGTGTTGCAAAGGGAGGGATTCCAGAGAGTGCTGAGTTTCAGGCTAACCGTAAGCCAGATCTTCAGGCAACAACTTTTAAAAGTATGTAGTATATACAGTCTTGTAGGTCCACAATTGTAAATCCTGCTGAATTCCAGACCTGGAGATCTAGTGGTATCCATTTAGTTACAGTTGTCAAAATCATGGCTTAAAATGTGTGTATAAGTTCCTTTCAAGGAACTCCATAGACTAAAGCCCTAGAACACAAAAAGAGGCCTTTGCTTTTACATGAAGACTGGAAGTTTGTTTCAGTCTATAGTTTGTGGAGTGCTCTGGGTGTGGTAGCCAGCTAAGGACTGTCTCAGATTGTCTCAGACCTGTGAGACCCAGAATACAATGCCTACTGGCACTAGAGCAAGGCACTCAAAGGACATCCACTGTGTGGGCTATGTTGTGGCAGAGTAGGCTGTACCTGCAGCACAGGCGGACAGGGTGCTTGGTCAGCCCAGCTGGGGTGGGGCAAGCTGCAGCTGCAGCACGGAGGGATGAGGAGTTTGGCCAGCCTGGTTGTGGTGGGCGAATGACACAATGACTGATCAATCCAAAAGACTGCCAGCTCTGAGTAGGGTTCAAACAAGAAAAGGGATATATGAAAAAATCTAAGATTCCATGTAAGTTATTCTGCTAGTTAGGCCACATAATACACCAGATCCAAGGGTTCTTGAAATGTTTGTGGCAGTAGGAATGCTGAATGAAGCCACTGTAAAGCCAATAAAGATTAAAAACAACAACAACAAGTACACAACTTTAAGATTTTGGAGCTAAGTTGTGTCATCCTTTGCAGATGCTATTCTCTTTTTTGAAAAATAGCTTGAGTTTTGTTGGGTCCTAATAGAGAATATATGCTTAACAATAGGCCACGAGATTATCTTGAAAACTATATTGACTATCAAGTACTGATTGTTGACTTACCACCAAGTTATGGGAGTGGCCCAGAGGGCAGTCATGAAGGAGAAGTCCTACCAGGTACAATTCTGAGCAAGGAATCTGTTTTTTTTCTTTATCTCTTTTGCCTAGAATGAGAAATATCTATAGGTATGGATCTATGCTGATTCTTAACAAGGACTGATTGTTGCTAGTCAAGGGCTTGGTAGAAACATGATTGGATTTGGTAAAAAGAAGTTCTGGGGAAGAAGCAGGTAGATGGATCTCTGAAAACAAGCACAGAATATGAAGATACTTGTGTATCATGTCAATGCCCACTGAAGAGAGACTCTAGCAGAAGAAATTTTAATAATCAGGTGTACGAGAGTACTCATTCTATAGATGTCAGTCAGTCTCTTTCCTTAGCCATTCCCAGCTTTGCTCCACTGGTTCATGAATAAAGTGGTCACCGGGGTAAAGATGAAAGTTTATTTATGAGCTTAGCAACATGAACTTCCACTTACAAAGGCCACTCTATCAAATGCCGTTGCTGATGCGTACTGAACCTGAAAATAGCAGAGATTAACACTGAGTTCCAACATGGTATACTATTCCCCAGGAGAACCAGCCACCTCATGGTAGGTTGATTATTTTGAACCATTTCCTTCATGGAAGAGGCAGGAATCTTTTCTCACTTAAGAAGACAATTATTCTTGGATATGGATCCATATCCAAATATGGATACATATTTGCCATCCTTGACCACAAGGTTTCTTTCAGCAAAAACCATCATCTTATCTATCAGCATGGTACTCCATACAGCATTGCTTCCATCCAAGAAACACATTTTCTACTAACTTAAAGGCAGCAATGAGTTTTTGTTCACTGAATTCACTGATCTTATCTTGTTTCCTGAAATTAGTGGGAAGACTCTGACACAGTGTCACTTGGATGGTCACACTTTGTAGGGTTGGAGTAATGTCCTCCAACATGCAGTATATGTTCTGAATCAGTGACCAATTTGTGATGCTGGGTCCCCACCCCCCCAATAGCCAAGTTGCATTGGATGCAGACACAAGGAATGGAAGATGGAATAGCTCCTCTCCCTATTACTCCTAGTGATCCACTAGCAAAATTTTTACTTTTTTCCCCTACAGATTTGAGAACTACTAGTTTAAAGATCTTCATTCCAAAGAAAGGGATGCTTCTAATGGAGGATGCAGCAACAGTTCAAAAAAAACTGAAGGTAAAACTGCCACCTGGCCACTCCTCATGACAGTGAATCAGCAAGGAAAGAAGTAACTCTAGTTAGTAGTGAGTATAATGTTTTCATTCTGACTACCAAGAGAAAATTGTGTGGTTAGCAGAATTCTAATATAGCTCCTAAAATTCCCACTCACTAGTGCACATGCTATTATAACTCCCTCCCCTTGAGTGTGGGCAAAACCTACAAATATGGTTAGATAGGCACTCCCTTGATTAGGTTACATTATATAAAACTCAGCTGCAGCAGACTGGAGTAAGATTCTCCTGCTGGAGCTGAAGAAAAAGCTGTCATGTTGTTATATAACAGCCTCATGCCTAGGACCTAAGAGCAGTTTCTAGGAACTGAAAGTGATCTTCTCCCCATCTCAGTCAAAAAATGGGCCCTTGCTCCTAAAACCACAGAAACTGAATTCAGCCAATAGTCTGAATGAACCAAGACAAGAACCCTGAATTCAGATGAGATCACAGTCTCAGTGACAACTTAGTTTCAGCCTGGTGAGACTAATGGGCATACTACTGGCTAACTGGTACCTAAAGTCCTAACTCACAGAAACTGGGAGATAATGAATGGATAATGAAAAACAATTTAAAAATTGTTTTAAATTGTGAATTTATTATAAGTTGGTGTGCAGCAATAAGAATACTAATACAACTGTGTTACTTCTACACAACAAGGTAGGGAGGCAAGTGTTTATAACACAAGAGATCCTCTAGGATACCTCTCAGGACTCACATATTCTTACAATAAAAAATTTATGGAACACTACAAGAATTAAAAATAACAGAACTACTAATGGCACAGACTCCTCGGGAATTCAGTTTTGGGACACCCCACCAGTCAAGAAACCATGATCAGCTAAGTTGCTTGCTGAGGGCAAAAGGAATATGAAATGGGTATGAGAAAAAGCAAGTTCTAAATACTGGCTATAATCACATGACTATTCATATAAATGAAGAATGTAGTATTTATAAGCATTTCCTCATTTCTTTGATATATTTGTGTGTATATATGTGTGTGTGTATATCCAATATCTAACAGGTGGATAGATGGCTGGCTGGATGGATATTAATCATTTTCTTTATCACTTTCCTCTCTCCTGTTCTCCTACTATTTAACATACTATGTGTCATAGTGATTAGCTAATATGTCAATATTTAAGTTAGGCGATTTCAAAAATGGAGTGTGACTCAGCTAGAAAAGGGATGTATAACTCCCAAAGACAGATGAAATGACTGCAGAATTTTGTGTGCTCTTTTTGGGGGAGGATAAAATGTTAGCATGGTTTTAGTTTCATATAGATGCACCATGGTAAGTAGAATCATGATTTAGTTATTAGACATAAATATGGTTCAAAGCTGTATGAACAGATGCCACAGTAACAAGAGCTGGTCCGCAGTTATTTTCTACTTTATCAAGCTGGCTAACCTGGAGCTGTGTTTTCCAGAATCCTCTTCCCCTAGATGGTTCTCATTTTGCAGTGATCCAAAGAAGAAATCAATGTGATTTGGAAATCAGAAGTGAAGCGGCCACCAATACTTTCTGAAGGTCATCCAAGCTGAAGGCAGTGAGAAACACCAAGATTTCCCAAAAGACTTCAGTTTGTCTTTAATCTCCTTGATGTTGAGAGATAGACACAAACATACTCCTACGTTCAGCTTGTTCCTACTTTTCCCCACTCTATATTCAGTTTCCCCTCTGAACTGCTAACTCTGCTAATGGACAGGAACCCCTAATCATCACCAAACATAGAAACAGAAAACTTCCACAGATTCTTCTGCCAGTTCTCCTTTGTGGTCTTACTCTAGCAGCTGCACATGTGTAATTAAATCATTAATACATAATCAAATTTTAAAAAGGAATGTCTCGCTTATATAGAGGAATGTCCTGGCTGAATCTAAATAGCTTCACAAATCCCCTGGCAAGCTCACTTGTTGATCCACACCAGTGCATCAGAGGGGCGAGGTTACTGCCTCTTCTCTAGCTTCCCCTACAATTTTTGCAAGGTCTTATTCCTATCATAAATCCCTATTCCACAGTATTCAGAGTGTTCTGCTTCCCTGATTGAAGCCTGACTAATACAGGAGCTTCTTACATCCACAGCCACAAAGGGGTAGTTCATGGGCCAATGTCCACAGTGCACTTACCTGCAAAGAAGCTGAAAAAGATTGGGGAGCTGACAAGTGAGCAATATTGATGTCAAACACTTTTTTAAAAAAATTTTTAAATGCTAACTTTGCATTTGAGAGAAAGAAAAATAATAGCAACATGCCAACTTTTAAAACCACCAGGAATATAAAAGTTGTATCTTAAAATGTCAAGATGCTCCCTTTATCAACCTCCCAATAATTCCACTTTAAGGGAGCCCTTTCTTTTGTTCATAAGGTATAGGACAAAAGTTTGGATTGAAGTTATAATACACTACTTTACAGAGTTCATTTGCTTTTTTTTTTTTTTTTTCTATTCCTCTAACTGGTCAGAGAAGAACACATACTGAAAAGGTGAGTGAAAGGCCATAAAATGCCTTTTAAAAAAACAGGCTCAGCATCCTTGTTAACAACAAAAGAACAAAAGTAAAAACCAGGGCTAGATGGTAAGGAAACAACAAAAAGCATCCTGCTAAGAAGGTAAACAGTGGATAGAGGAGGAGATGGGACAGCAACCCCTGAGACCTCAATAAAATCCTTAGAAGATAATCTTGAGATAGGGAGAATCTGAAAACACTCATAAGAATGATATTGGTGAATGCAAACTAACAAAGGGAAAAAAACCAAGGTTTCAATAACCAGAAAATATAGAAGACTAGAAAAAAGAGCCTAAGAAGAGAGGTGCCTTAAAAACAGACCCTACTTCCCTTCCCAACAGAGAGAGGGATAAGAGCGAGAGCAGAAATGCCAAAAAAAAAAAAAAATCCAACAGAGAAAGAAATACAACTCTTATATTTCTTTTCCTTTTTTTTTCTCCCCACCCCAACACACACTCACCTACAATGAAAAGATTTTTCTATGAGCATGGTGATTAAACCATTAACACGAAATCGAAGTTTAAAAAGGAACATTTTACTTATATAGAGCCATGTCCTGACTGAATCTAAATTAAGATTAGAAGTGTGAAACCAAGAAAGATTTGCCTGCTCCCACCATTATTCCCTGACTCACAAACACAAAGAGAGATACAGAGACAGAGAGATTGAGAGAGAGTGTGTGTGGGTGAGAAAGAGAAAGAGAGAATTCTTGAGTCATATGCATGAAACAGAAAGTGATCTGTACAGAGGAATCCGGGGAATGGAGGAAAAAAAAGGGTATAAATAACACAGTATCCCAATATATTAGTTGGGAATTTGTTATATAAACCCATCATTAATTTGATTTACTTTAACTGTAACCATCAAACTGATTTCCAAAACCAAACAAAAAGACATAATTAGGAAAAACATTACAATATAGTCTAGTCTTTCGTGGTCACTCTAGAGTCTCATAGATGAATGATCTATTGACAAGCTTTGAAGAAAATCGTGAAACTTATCTCTGAAGCTGTGTTACAAAAAAACTGAAGCACAGTTGTTGCAAGAAATATGATGTAGTACAATATATCAATTTAACTTCTGATCCTTAAAATCTCCATAAGATCAGTCACACTATTTCCTGGTAGTAGTAGTAGTAGTAATAATAATAATAATAATAATAACAACAATAACAACTGATATTACTAAGACCTTACACAGCGTTAGACACTTTCCTAAGTACTGTATTTATCTCATGTAATCCTCAGAACCCTAGAAGGGAAGCACTATTATTTGCTCCATTTCACAGATAAGAACATGAACTTGAGATACTAAATGACTTACTCAAGATCACACAATGAGAAAGGAAACTCAGTACTTAAACCTACAGCTCTTTGACATACAACTCCATGTTCTTGCCCACTCATCCATGTCACCTTCTTCCATTCAAAGACTTCCAAAACTGTCCATCCAACTATAAACATTATGAATCCACCAGCCAAATTTTTTTCCTATAGGTTTTATTAAAAATGCAAATCTTTTATAAAACTCCACATTTAAAAATGATTATTTTGGTTATTTCCTCGGCTTTACTGTCTTTCAAGAAGATAGTCTCTTGCAAAGTCTGGATTTAATTTAAATGCAACCCAAGTTGAAAAGGTTTGCCATTCTCCAGAGTACCACCATTTCTGATATGGAATTGCTGACCTAGTTCTAAGTAAGGGATAAATTCACATAGCTTAAATGTAATCTTCAGGGAAAGAATTGAGTTATTGTTCATGTCCCATTTATATAAAGTGCTGACCTTTCAAAATAATGCATTTCTTATTGTAACTGTTTAAAGAATAAAAATAATTGTGCTTATACTTTAACATCAATGATCTATGCTACTTTGACCTTGGTTTTTATATTTTACTGTCTGAATACCCAACTTAGGTTCATTCTTAGGAAATATGACCATATTTTATGTTGTGCAAATATTATATACTTAACCTTTTATCCCTTTCATCTGAGAGGTAAAATGGGTAGATAGAAAATACCTGTCTCTACTTTGTTAAGTCTGATAAAAAAGGGGGGAAAGCCCATTAATTATCTAACTATATGATGTTAAACAGACAGTTATTCCTGATTATTGTACTGATGGCATTTGGACATTGACTTTGATTCATATAATAAAGTGTCAGCAACACTAAAAAACCTACTGATTAGAGATAACAAAATCATAACTTGTGACACAAGCTTTAGAATGAGAGAATGCATCTAAGCTTCTTCTTGTTTTATATTTACAAAGAAAATGTATTTAAAGGAACATTGCAGAATTTAGAAATTATTACAAAATATGGTATAAAACTCCAGAAAATAAATACTGAATAACAAAGAAAACAATCAGAGTTGTAATAATAATAATAATCTCAATTTGGTGTAAATTAATTAAAGAGAAAGGACACTCCATGTGATTAAATGAGAGCCATAAATTACATAAAAGAAATAGATACATAAGAAAATATTCAGGGAAGAATGTAAAACCTACGTTTTAGTAAGGATATATTTAGTTGCAAGGAATAGAAATCCTCTAAATCTTGCTTAATAAAAACAGGGTTTAACATAAAGGTAAACATGCAAATTTCATGGGCATTCAGAGAAAGGAAATTAAGAACAACTAGACCAGAAGCCTCTCAGAACAGGGACTGGAAGACAGGAACTAAGGCATGCCTCTCTATTTCTCAGAGATCACCCATGTCTCTGCTCTCCCTCTCACCATCTTCCTAGGCTTACAACACACAACATGGCAACCTCATCCCCAGCTCACACCTCTGGTGTTATTTTAAGTGCCTGCTAATACCAGATGAGCATGATTCCCAGATACCTCGGCTCTGGGTTAATTGCCCCTGGGTCCATCTTCATGCCAGAGCACATCGGCTGTGGCATGGACCCAAATGAAAGGCAAGTTTAATAAAGAAAAACTTCAATAGGAAAAAAAAAAACCCCACCCCAACAAGTTGTACACCTACCTCCACCTACAAAAGAAACAACAGGAAAAATAAATAAATAAATACAATGTAAGCATTAAAAAGTTCAAATGAGAAAAAGAGAAAAATTTTATGGTAGCATATGGGCCTGCCCCAAAACAAAACGAAACAAAACAAAAGGGATTCTTGAAACAATTTACTTGGTCCAATTTCCTCTCGTTTTTAACACAAGTACAACAACTTCATTTTTAGATTACCTAAGTTGAAAACAAATGTTTAACAATGCTTTTGATTTTGGTTTTTGAAGTCAACAAAAGCTGTTTGAATAACATAACTCAACAGCTTCAACGTGCACATTTTCAAATGGACAGGTCTCTGGATAACATGTAGAAATAATGAATACAGAATTCAGGCCACTATTTTCAAAATACTTGAATAGTATCCTTCACATAAGATATCTATTGTTGTTCAAGAAAAAAAGAAAAGGAGTTTAATGTAATTTATTTTAAATTGAGTTTGGTTAGATGGACTCATAAAATAACAGTTATTACTTAAAAATCATAATTTCCTCATATCTTCTAAATATGCCTTCAAGGTGTACATCTAATCTTCAACTATCAAACATGTGTGTATAATATTATTATATAAAGTATCTCAAAAAGTGATAAGAAAACTTCAGACAGTGTCATTTTTCATTTGTTATAGAAACATCTCTTAGTTTATTTATTTATTTGCTTATAATCTATAAATTGTTTTCTACTTTCTATGGAATTCTTGGTATTGTGCTTTCCATAAAGGAGGCAATTTAAATTCACTGGCTGATTTTAACTTACAGTTGTCTATCTTTGTCTTGTCTATCTACAATTCCATAAGTTTTATTAAGTGCCCACTTTGTAAAAAGCACCATACTTAGTGATGCAATTAGGTTTTAGACTGGCTTTAATCAGTGATTAAACTTCTACTTTATTCTCTTTTTCTACAGTTCCCTAACAAATGAAGAAATACATACACGAACTGGTAAGTCCTTAGATAATTGAAGATTGATTACATTTCCTAATAATTTACCCACTTTAATTGGTTCTCCTTTACTTCTATATTCTCTTTATTGCAGGATTCCTCCCTTAGCAATTTTTCTCTGTGCATCTTGAGATGATAATTTAATGTCAAGGTAAAAAAAAAAAACTAACATTTTTGTACATAATCATTGGAGTCATCTTGAATTGATCCTTCTTTAAATAGGATTAATTGTAAAAATTTGGGCTTCTTTTATTTTCAAATTTTGTGAAGCTGAATTTATACTATTTTAGTTAAGAAATGTTTCTGTAGATAGAAATGCCACCAACTAATATTTAGCCAATAGTGTGGAGCAGTTGGTGGCTTTCAAATTGTGTGTATCATTGCTCTACGTATAGTATAAAAAGAATTACAAATTTATCATCTATCTGGAACTCATATC
The DNA here is from genome assembly GCA_028646535.1 of Procyon lotor. Classification (NCBI taxonomy): domain Eukaryota; kingdom Metazoa; phylum Chordata; class Mammalia; order Carnivora; family Procyonidae; genus Procyon; species Procyon lotor. The sequence goes on from CM053605.1 coordinate 44,800,288, forward strand.
TCGGGTTTCTTCCAAATAGCTATTAGTAAAAGCCCCCCACTTCCAAATTCCCCATTGCGATATTAAAAATATTGTTCAGTTTTGTGTATTAACCACATTTTGAAAACTTTTTCCACAAAAATAGCTAAAAATGAAGCCCAGTTATAGCACATTAATAAAACATTACTGTCTACAATTTCACATATTGAGAGGTAAAAGCAACACTATGAGGACCACTGAATTAAGAACAGAGCATATGTGTCCAGAACAAGAAACTACAAACTAAAATTCTAAAGTAAAATTACTCAGAGTTGGGAGGGAAGACAAACCAGTTGCTAAAGCCATATCAGAAGCTAAATATCCTAGCTCAGGTATGATCAGGTTGAGACCATTACATACTAAGTAATAAATCAAAAATCAAAACCAAAGGGGGAGGTCAGAGGTCACATCTTTGGCAAGAGATGACAACAATTTTTCAAAACTGAGGTTGATGGTAGAATCAGAGGCAGGCTTAAAGGGGGGAATAGGACAAGTCTTCAGGGTAAAATAGGAAAGCAGTAAAATAAGAAATACTATTTCCAAAAAGTTAAAGGCCTAGAAGGTAACAAGAGAGCAAGAAGTAACAATATTCTATAGCAGTAAAGTTCAATAGAACTTTGTACAGTAATGGAGTGTTCCACCCTTCACCAACCAATATGGTGGCCTATCCATCGGTGACTTGTGAGCACTTGAAATATGACAAGTGCAACTCAGGAAACTAATCTTAAAATTTATTTAAGTTTAATTAGTTCAGATTTTAAAAATCATTTGTATTTACTATTCTGGACAGTGTACTTCTATAGGACATAAATATGGCTGGATCTAAATCACATGTATTGCATTTTATTACCATGTGACCTCCTTCAAAGGATCCTATAATATTGTCATACTTTCACTAGCTAAAAAAATGCAGCTCCCCTCACCTAGCATCTGATATTACCCATTTTTCCCTATATTCAAACATGGTAAGACATGGTAAAATTTGGTTTCTTGAGGGTGTGTTACAGGAGAATATTGGGTTGGTAGGCATAAAGTTCCTAAGCTCTTAGAAATGTCTGATGTGCATTTCCCAATGTGCATTTCCCAGTTAATCCACTGCCAGGAGATACCACTTTCACTGGTCATATTCTGGGGATAGGCATGGAAATGGTGTTCCTTAAGGGTTTGGCTCTGAAAAGGAGAAATGAGAAGAGAATTGGGAATATTTAGAGGAATGGTGGGAATGGGAAATGGAAAGAAAGACAGGAGACATTTATAGAGAATCATTCAGGAACATTTTGCTAGACTTCCAAAGTTTCTGACTGTTGATGACTTATTTACATGGTAGATGCACTTGAAGGAAGGGGCCCTAGAAAAGAGCCGGGCACTGCAGACCTTGATAAACTGAATATCGATAAGATCCTCCTTTTTTCCATTGTGACTACTGTAGTAAGACTATAGATCTGATGATCCTGCTCTTTGAAGGTCTCAGAGGACTTGAACTTCAAGTTCAGAGTAAGAACAGATGTCTGAACTATATGAATAAAAGAAATAGTACCCCTGAAATTTCTAGGTTAGGTGTGGTGGGAAGTATAGGAAATTGGCCCGTCATACACATTCATAGTGAATATAACACTAATTATGAATAATCTGGAAACAGCAGGAGGACATCAACTGTGATAACTAGTCCCTGGTGTATTCTTCTAGAACAGTGACTACCACATAGCTGACACTCAGTATGTATGGGTTGAATGCCAAACCATGGCTGTCTCAGCCTCAACTACACATTTTTTCTGGAAATGATACTGGATCTAAATGTCACCATCCCTGTGGTCCATCTGCTGTGTGTTTCTGAGTCTTCTCTAAGGCACAGATAAGGATTAGGTAATGCATCACATTTTAGCCATCAAAAGTAGAGCAAACTTTTGCTTCCAAGAACATAAAGTAGACATACTTCTCCCTATTCCCCCTTGCTAAGTACATCTAAAACCCCTGGACATTATATATAAAATGCATAAAAATCCTCTGAAATTTGGAAAAAAGAAAGCTGACCAGCTTGGTACCTCAGGACCCAAGGAATGACAAGGTGGTAAGTTCTCTGAATTGTCTTTTTGCCTCATATGTCTCTGACTTGGGGCTAAAGAAGTTGGCAACCTGAAAATGCCAATGGGCACGGAGAAAAGTCCCAACAAAAGCCTCTTGTCTCTAGCCAAATAAACAAGAAAAGGCCAGTCTAGCAAGACAGAAAATTTAAGACAATAACTGCTCTACTCTAGACAAACAACACAGAAAAAACTATGGTCTTGCTCCCATATCCACCACAGTGAAAGCTGATGGGGTCTTTAGACTTCCACCTTTACAAGGCTGGTACAAAGTATCCCTAAACCCCTAACAAAGTGATATCAGAGAAAGCCAAATAGAGAACTGCAACTTTCATCTCCACCAGCAGTATAGGTGATATAGGTAGAGAGTTAGGATGTTGACCATTGTCCAGCGGTGTCAAGGCAATGCCTCACTGCACACCAGGGGAGACCACCTAGAAAACTAGAACTCCCCCCTCCAGTGGCAATACAGGGTCAATGTAGACAAAAATGGAGAACTTGGACTTGTACCTCCACCTGGCAATAAAGAAGCAGTGTCCTCTCCTCCCTTCCCATGCCAGAGAAATATCAGAGAAAAATAACTAAAATGGGTTTAAATGAGATCAGAGCATCATAATATGAAAATACCCAAAACTCTATCAAGACTGACAAAGAAAAAAAAAGAGAGACAAGACACAAATTACCAATATCAGGAATGAAACAAGGGATGTCATTACAGGCCCTGTAGACATCAAAATGATAATAAATACTACAACCAACTCAACACATAAATCTGACAATGTAGATGAAATGGACCAATGCCTTGAAAAACACAAATTACTACAACCTATCTATACATGAAATAGATCATTTAAATGGTCCTGCAATACTTTAAAAATTGAATTTGTAATTTCAAAACTCAAAAAAAAAAAAAAAAGAAATTTTCAGGCCCTCACAGTTTCACAGACTTCTGCCAAATGTTTAAAGAAAAATTAACATCACTTGCACAATATCTCTCCCAGAAAACAGAAGAGGAATAAACACTTCCCAATTCATTTTATGAAGCTGACATAACCGCCAGAGAAAAATAGTACAAAGGAAGTAGGGAAGGGAAGGAAAGGGAAGGAGGAAGGGGGAGGGAGGAAACTAGAGACTAAGATTCCTCAAAATATAGACATAAAAATTCTTAACAAAATTTTAACAAATAGAATTCAGCAATATATAAAATGAATTATATACCACGACCAAGTGGAGTTTATTCTGGAGTTGCAAGGGTAATTCAATCTTCAAAAATCAGTACAATCCACCATGCTAACAGACTAAAGAATAAAGATCACATGATCATATCAATTGATGTTTTAAAGGCATTTGATACAATTCAACACTCATTCAAAATTAAAAACTCTCAAAAAATAGACATAGAAAATAACTTCCTCAATCTGATAAAGATCTACAAAAAACCTACAGCTGACATTATAGTTCACTGTGAAAAACTGAATGTTTCCCCCCGAAAGACTAGTAACAAGGTAAGAAAGTCTGCTCTTACAACTCCTACTCAACATAGGGCTTGAAGTTCCATCCAGTGCAAAGAAAGAGAGAGAAAGAAAAGGACAGGGAGGGAGGGTGGAAGGAAGGAAGAAGAAAGGGAGAAAGAGAAAGGGAAGAAATGAAACTTGGCCTAAGTCTCATGCCTTATACAACAAATTAATTCAAAAAGGATCATGGATTTAAATGTAAAATATGAAACTATAAAACTTTAAAAAACCTTGGAGGATAGCTTTATGATCTATGGCTATGCAAAGAGTTTCTTATACTTGACACCAAAAGCATGATCCATCAAAGGAAAATTTGTAAATTAAACTTCATCAAATTTTAAAACTTCTGCTCTGCAAAAGACCCTGATAAAAGAATAAAAAGCAAGCTACAAAGTGGGAGAAAATATCTGCAAATTCCTATCTCATGAGGGACGAGAATCTAGAATACATTTTTTAAAACTCAAAATCGAACATTAAGTAAGCAAACAATCCAACTGGAAAACATACAAAAGACATTAGAAGACATTTCACCAAAAATATATATATATATTTTATATAATATATATACATATATATGTATGTATATATATGTATGTATATACATATATATGTATGTATATATATATATACAATAAACACATGAAAAGATATTCAACACAATTAGTCATTAAAGGAATATGAATTTAAACCACAGTGAGGTACCACTATACACATATTAAAATGATTAAAATAAACAATATCGGCAATACCAAATACAGGACCTGGATCAGTCATACTTTGCTGATGATGATATAAAATGGTATACGCACTCTGGTGAAGAGTTTGGCAATTTCTTAAAAACCTAAATATTCTACAACCAGACTATTGTAACCAACAGTTACAATCCTAGGCATTTATCCCAGAGAAATAGAGACAAACCTGTACACAAATATTTATAACCATTACTCATAATGGTCAAAAGCTAGAAACAACCCACTGAAGTGTCCTTCGGTGGTGAATACTTAAATAGACTGGTACAGCTATGCCAGGTAGTACTACTCAGTAATGACAAGAAGGAATTATAAACACACAACAACTCAGATAAATCTCCAGAGAATCATGCTGAATAAAAAAAAAAGAAATTAATCCTAAAACGCTATATATGATTCCTTATATATCAATCTTGAATCACAAAAATATAGAAATGGAAAACTGACACAGTGGGACTGGAAGTGGGTTTAGGTGTAATTATAAGAGGGCAACATGGGGCATCCTCGTGGTGATAGAAAGGTTCTGTGTCTTAATAGTATCAATGTTAATATCCTGGTTTTGATATTGTACTATTATTTTACAATATTAGCACTGGGGGAAACAGAGTAATGGGTACACTGGTCATTCTGTATAGTTTCTTAAGAGTCCATGTGACTCTACAATCAACTCAAAACTTAAAAATCCACAAAACTGAAAAAAAAATAGAGCACAAGGAATGTTCAGAGTCAGGGTGAAAAACAAGTAGCATTCTTGAAATGGATTCCTTGACATTATTTGACAGCTGTATGTATCTCAAGGTTGTATGTAGCAGGAAGAACAAACATTTTTGCTTTGAAGGATAAAACTTTATAAGAATAAAAAAGAAAATAAAAAATTATAAGAGAAGAATACAGCCTTGATGTAGGGAAAGAGCTTCTTAATAGTAAACTAAGGGGTGTTCAACACTGTAATGAGTTGCCTGGAGGAAAAGTGAACTTCAGTGTAATGCATTCAAGTAGGAAGAATTTTGAAAAAGGTATGGGTGCAGTTGGTGGAAGGCAGCCCTCATCAGGGAATCACAAATTCATATGCTAACAGGGAGCTGGCTAGGTGTTGAACATGAACTGTTAAAGCATGCTGGGAGAAAAAATAAAGAGCAGAAGGAGCAGTGGAGCTGTGGAAAACTAGAAAAGCCACCTGCCGCTGAGCTCTGGGACACTGTTGCCTTTTGAGACTGCAGATGGAAAGGAGAACTTCAGGTGTTTCAAAGAGAAGCTGGAAATCCGGCTTTTTATATGAAATCTCCCAATAACTAAGATGCCTCTACCAATTTGCTTTTTATCTTCAAGTATTTCAAGTATTGTAGTATTTTTCAAATACTACAAGGTGTAAAACTGTATACTCCAAATAAAACTTACAAGATGTTCTAATTTAAGCACCTTCAATGAGTCATAAAAATGGTTTTTATCATTGCATCTTGTATTTCAATTTCTAAAGCCTCTTATATTGGTATCTATCATGAATTGCATGATAGATATCTTAAGATTATCTATCTTAAGAGTAAATATCTCATTTGCTGCAATTTGTATTGATATTAAGGGAGCAGTTAGAGCAATGTCTTTCTGTTAATCCCTGTATGTGAAGGCCAAGTTTTTGAGGAGTCCTTTATGAAAGCTCCAACTTCCTTCCAGAATACATTGCCTTTACCATATATTCAGACAGATAATGATATGTTTCATTGTTCAAATTTACTTCATAAAGGCATGTTTTTCTTCTGATATGACTGAAACTTTCTTGAGAAAGTGTCAAGTCTTAACACTTCCTTTTTCTGTCCTCAGTATTATTTATCATAGCTTGGATCACACAATAAGTGCTCAAAATGGTTAGGTTACAAGGATTTACTTACTACCAGACCCTGTGTCAAATAATATAACTGACGATATTCCTGGCCAAAAAAGGGAAAAGTTGGGATAAATGGGCTACAAGATTTATTCAGTCCTATTCTCTAAGGACTTATCATCAGCACTACCACAACCTCCTAGCCTGTCGGTGGGCCTTTCACCTTTGAGCTTCCAGCACCATTAATATTTCCCCAGGAGTCTTCAAGAATTCTCCAAAAGGCAGTGATTGAAGTTATCCAGTCACTGTTTTGAATTTCAAAATGAAATAAAAAACAGACATGGGGCGCCTGGGTGGCTCAGTCGTTGGGCGTCTGCCATCGGCCCAGGTCAGATCCCAGGGGCCTGGGATCGAGCCCCGCATCGGGCTCTCTGCTCTGCGGGAAGCCTGCTTCTCCCGCTACCAGTCCCTCTGCTTGTGTTCCCTCTCTCGCTGTGTTTCTCTCTGTCAAATAAATTAAAAAAATCTTTAAAAAAAAAAACAGACACAGTTTCCCTGTGTTCCTGGCATTTTATGTAACTGTGGCCCTGGGAAGGATTTGCATTGTAGGGCAGCTTAGATCAGCTTTATTAGCAAATAGAGGAGGTAAATGGCTCAGGCTCATTCCTTTCTTTCGATTTCAAGTAGATATTATGGTACCAGTTAGGGTCTACAATATCTATGGAAAGGTCCTACAGCAGAAGAGGGGTTTCTACAAATCAGCTATAACTTTAAACATCACAGGTGGCATATGATAATATAGAAAAGTAATAAATTCCCATGTTTACGGGTCCTCAACTTTCCATTTGCCCATCAGACTGAGATTTTAAGCTGTGAAAATAATCTTTTATTCAAAGAACATAAAATTACCAGAATGTAAACTATTTTATACTAGGGAGAAAACCACACACACACACACACACACACAGGGCTTTTTTTTCCCTACCAAATACAATGAAAAAAATTTAAAGAACCATCCATAAGGTCTTTGACAACCAAAAAGATAAAGATCGGCACAACTGGTATTTAAATCTTCGTCAAAAACTACTTTTAAGAACGTTTACTTCCACACAAAGAGTCTGAGAATCGAAACCCAGTTTCAGAAATTCCCATATGCCAAGAGTGAACAGGTGTTAAGTTGTTCGAGGGCACCATTCCCTGGGCAAAGGTCTTCAGTTTTCAAGACAACACGGTTTTCACTTCACCGTCTCCCGAATGGGTTGAGTCATTCTGCCTCCCATCCCAGGAAACTTTATCCTTTACATATTTCTTTACCTCCATCAAATTTCTCCACACGTTGTGAATTCCTTTTCCCGACTATTGCTCCAAATAGGACACATCACTTTCTTTTTTATCCACTAATGTTGTAACTGTTACTTGGGCTTCATGATTGTATTTTTTTTTAATAGAAAGAAAAGACAAAAAAAAATCCATGTCCTACTGGGTATTTCAGCTTCAAAAACCAGTTCTGAGGACACAAGCTGCATTGGGAATGGCTGACCAGAATGGTGGGCATGACAGTATGTAAACTTCAATACTAGAACAGTCTTCTCAGATCTTGAAATGCCACAGAGCAGTACAAAGAAGAGAGACGTGCTCTCTGCTATTTCATGTCACCTTTAGTCCTAAAAAAATAAAGGTACCAAACAATAGACAATTTCTCTCAAAGTGCAGTTCCTTTGCTGACTTTGAGTGTTAGATCTAAGTCTAGTGAAAACAGGAACAACAGTGTTATTTGAGGTTTTTTTTCCAATCTACAGCCAAAAGGAAGACAATTTCTTATTTACCGGATTACTAGACGAGCCTGTAACTGGTGCCTGACTTCTGCCCTTCCTTCCCCCACCTCTCCAGTTTATTCTCCAAGAGCAGCCAGAGTGAGCCTTTAAAACACATCAGATGGTGAACCTCATCCACTCAAAACTGCAATGGCTCTACCTTTCAATTGGGATTAAAGCCCAAGTGTTACCCCATCTCCTCACACACTCCTCTCCCTCGCTGTGCTGACCTCATCTATACCCTCTCCTGCCCTTCACTCTACTCCAGCCACAACAGTCTCTTTACTGTCCTTTGAATACACTCAGCATGCTCTGGCACTAGGGTGTCCGTACTCGCTGATCCCTCTGCCAGGGCCACTTTCCCATAGACATCATTGCCTTCAAGATTGCACTCAGATATCAACGTCTCAAAAAGACCTGCCTCTAACACCCTATAAAAGACGAAAATCCCTTCTCTCCTATACCTCCAACTCCTCTTGTCTGGGTCTTTCACGTGTCTGTATTATGTATTATGTTTTTTGTGCACTGTCTGCTTATGACGCTAGCCTATGAAGGCAGGGATATTTCTTCTATTCACCCATTCAACTCAACTACCTAAAACAGTGCCTGGCATATGTACAGTGGACAATTAAATTTGTTGAATAAATTTATTAATGGTAAATTGGTTTATTCTTTTCTTTGTAAATAAGAAAGGTATTATCTTGGAAAGAAAAATATATATTGTTAACAAAGTAACTGCGATTCATAATTACTGAATAATCAAAAACTTGTTTATTTTCAGATGGCTGGCTGGCTCATTCATTTAAGTATCTGCCTTTGGCTCAGGTCATGATCCCAAGGTCCTGGATCGAGTCCCACACTGGGTTCCCTGTGCAGCTATGAGCCTGCTTCTCCCTCTACCTGATGCTTCCCCTCCACATGTGCATGCGTGTGTGTGTTCTCGCTTTCTGGCAAATAAGTAAAATCTTTTTTTATTTTCTGAATTCAAACTCATAGACTTCTCTTTGTTTTTTTTTTTTCCCCAAAGAACCACGGAAGACCTTCAATACCCATATAGCATAAAGGTAAGATGAAAAATTCCAGTCAAATCTGAGTTAGCAAGTGAACTTAAAATTTCAAGAGCTTTTTAAAATTGTTTTCATTTGGAACAGGCCCCTATTTTATCTCACACTAGATGTCTACCTATAGGTGCAAAAGCACAGGAACATTCTAGAATGCTGCCTCAAGCATCAAAATTTTCTCCTGGTATTTGGTGCATTAGGTTAGTTCATCAAACTCCTCCCCGGATCTTGAGCTTTTCCTGGAAATTTGCTCTGGCTAGTCTGGGACCTGGGCCCACATCTCTGACTCACACTTTCTAGTCTCCTAGTATGCTTTTTAGCCCTTGCTTCCTAATGTTCTTATTCTCTGGGTCTTTTGACATGCACACTCATGCCTTCAACTTGGTCCCTGGGCCTTGGCTGATTTCCCAAATAGTCACCTATGTGATAGAAACAGAGATGCGTCACCTAGATCTCCCTTCTCAAAAATACTCGTAGACCAACTGTGGTAAATATGGTCAGCAGACTAACTGCCAGCTCCATCAGCTCCCAGCTTCAGATGGCCATCTGCCCCATAGTCACACCCTTCCTTGAGCCAATATGCACCCCATGATGGCCCAACGATGGACAGTCTCAGGAGCCATTCTTGCTCCAGAGCTCCCTGCACACTGGCGGAGGCACTGCCAGGCAGGCCTCCCAATCCAGATGCTCCCTGTGCCCAACCCTGCTTCCACCTCTTTCATTCACAGTTATCCATCTCTAAGAGACATCTTGTATCCCTAAATACCATCGCACAATCTGCTTCTGGAGAACCTGACTGGCAATAAAGTTTAATATTTCTAACTAATAGAAAGGTCAAAATTGACAAACTTGAAGAAGTGGGAAGTGAAGCAGACTACATGTGAGCAACTCTCAGGGAGCAACATGTGATGACATAAGAGCCTTATCTACTACTGAAGCAATGTTAATAATGCTAATGAGTCCTCATTGTACTATGTTTTTTAACATCAGATTATAATGTAAGAAGGCTACTTTGCTTTCTTGAAACTTTGAGCCAAAACTCTCTTCTAACTCACCCTCTGGAAAATTCTCCTTTGTTTTAAGATGATGATTCTTTTGTGAGATAGATACATAAATCAATCAATCAATCTATCATATCAATTCTGAGATAATCAGAACATAGCTTAGGTTCCAAATGAGGACCTAGGAGAACTAAACTTACTATATCATAGAATTCATAAGAATTTCATCCTGACAGTTACATATTAACAACATTCACTTGTCAGAGATTCACTTTCAATTATGTATCTTTCAGTTTTAAAACAATTTTAGGATAGAGTGGATCTTTTTTACCTCAATATATAGTGAATTCATCGTTAATATTTCTGCTGCTGGTTGGTACCATCTTGTATTGGCTGGAATCATGTATCCCTTACTTTACTGTGATATTTCCCTATATTATTCAAGGTAAGACTACTTTTGATTCAATGCACCTACTGTCTAGGAAAGACCTTAGCTAGATCGGAAAGCATGTAAAGGAACTGTCTTGTCTTTGCCTGAGGGTGAATATCGTTAGTATTTTCCAAACTCCCTCTAGTCACCACGCGATCCTTTTGAGTGGCTGATTTCTGTGCCAAGCCCATTCGCCTTGGCCCCTTATGAGTGGTTCTGAATTCCAAAGGCTGCTTGTTTGAAAATTCATGAGCTTCTCAATGATGCGGTTCCTTTTTTGGCTGCCCCACTGCTCAGTTAGTTCAGACAACAAGCTGCTTAGGGATGGATAATTTTTCCATTTAGCTGCCAAAACCTACAGGGGGGTTGGTATTTTACTGCTATTGTGGAATTTTCAGAAGTTTGGAAAACAGAGGATTTTATTTTTTGTTTTGTTTTGATATAGGACATTTTGACAATGGCTTTGGCAGTAATACAAAAATCTCCATGCTTGTAAACCAGAATAACATTTTCAGCCATCTGGCTTGAATGTAGCACTCTCTGAGTAGAATAGATATAAAAACAGTTAGCAATTAAGAGGTTTAAAATGGCTTTCCCATTAGTTTCTGAACTAAGCTATCCCATGATAAAGATATAATAGGCAATGAAGGGGTTGCTGATTCTTTGTCAGCACACTGATAAAAATTGTCTGACACCTCCATTATTTCTTAATTTCTCAATCTCCCTTCACTATCATCACAACCGTTCATGGATTTCTGGACTCAAATTTTTCTTTTGTCCTAAATATAACCTCCCCAATCATAACACACTACAAAATCCATTAAAAGATCCACTGTATGCCCAGTTATGTTGATTATTCTTCTTTCTGAATATGACTGAGGCTTCATACCAAAAGATAGAGGGAAACTCTCAGAAGAGCATCATGTGAATATCTTTTAATTTTAAACTTCAAGGCTTAATCTTTATAGGATAAAAATGAGATATTTTATCAGGATAGTATTAAACAATTAAACACAGGAGAAAGGTTTGATTCTTGAAAGTGAAAAGACATAGTTTTTTCAAATCGGGAATTATGCCTTTGACCTCTTTAAAACTATTCAAAGATACCGATTATAATAATTTCTACATATATAAATAGTACTACCAACTTGGAGTCTTGTCCATTTCTAGGAAAATAATAGGAGACCAAAGTTATCCGACACTCTAAAAACAAATGTTGAGAAGCTGTGCTGAAAGAAAACAGTAAAACAAAGTAGAGTTTGGGAAGAGGTATCTATTTCCCCCATCCAGCTCGTTCCTTAGAATCCTATCCTGCCCGTCCAAGAAACATGATCTGCTAGGAACCTGAAGAAGAAGCTTTGTGCTGTCACTTATTTTGCACATTTTATGGAGCGCAACATATTTTTATCCAAGGCTTTCAGAGATTTCTCACTTCGTTGTCAAGTTCAGAAAACCCAGAGCTGGAAGAGATCAGACAGGAATTTTCCCAAACAAATTAGCATGTTGAAGGAGGACGATGTAAATGGCAGCATGAATTCCCCCCTGCTTGAGCACGTTTTGCAGCACAGCTAGGACGTTAACAAGTGATGGCCTCATGCACTGGGGCTAGTGATTTACGAAGTTGCTTCCTGATTTAATAGAGTGCTAGAAAGGATTGTTGTTATACCAACTAAAAGAATCATAAAATGGTAATGAACGTTATGAAACTTCATGAATATTTCATCTGAAGATAGGCTGTCAGATTTATCTTAAGGTGAAAGAGCACACAGGGCATAAATCAGACCCAAGGTGGAGTCGCTTGAGGTTCATAGTTGGTGAGAGCTGTTTACATGTTAGGCAAGGCTATCTGTGGGTGTTTATTACTTTAGGCACATGTTAGGCTCCAGTTAAGATAAAGAAAAAACTTCAGTTTTAAAATAAATCACTTTAAAAAGGATCAACAAAGATTTCTAGGAAGCATTAAAGGTATTTTTTTGAACCCAAATTGGTTTTACTGTAATTTTCTCATTGAATGTATTAAGTATTCAAAACCATATTCAATATTCAATAAAAAGGTATCACAAGGCTATTGAAGTGGTGCGATAAAAGGAATAACGAGCATAAACTCATTCTTTAGCTGTGAACTACACATATAACCATCATTTTTATTAAATCTTTAATATATCATAAGTTTCAAGGCAATTTCTCAGTTGAAATATTTATAGTTAGTTTAAAATTCACTACTTATTTTGTTATATATTTGGTATATTTTATTTCTTCCAACAGAACCCCCAAAACTTATGTTTCCCCAGTCTCCACTAAAAACACAGAAGTGAAATTTAGTTCAGTGATTATGAAATTTAGTTCTAGCTCTATAGCTAGCTAAGACCAATCCCCTTAATTCTTTTAAATTAGGTTTTTATTCTTTCCTATGTTTTTCAAAGTATAACAAATGTTATTTAAATACAAAGATAACCTTTCTGATTTTTTTTTATTTACCTGGCGGCTGAAATGGAAACCTAGCAAGTCACTTATTCATTTGATCAGTCACTTAGCATAATTTTGAATGCTTACTATGTGCCATGTATGTACCTTGCTAGGTGAATGGGATGAAATGATGGATGAATAAAAGTCCCTACCAGTAGAATGTCTTGCTTCAAGAGAGGCACCCACAAGTAAATAAGCAATTATAAAAAGTGTGATGTCTGATATAATTGCAGCTGTTATGAGAGCACATGGAAGGAGTACATTTCTTCAAGTTTAGAGTACAAAGATGGCACTTGGAGAAAAAATTATTTAAGGTCAGACCTATCTGGATGAATGAAATCAGAATGAAAGTAAGGTGCAGACCAGGAGAAAAGAAAATCACACAATCTATTACAGGAGGTAATGAAAACTTATGATGGTTGAAGTGTACTGAATGTCTGAATGTATACTTTTGGGGGAGAGGATGAGAAGATGGCAAAGGAGGGAAAGGAGGGCATAGTCCATCCATATATACCCTGCAAGAGGTTTGAATTCCACCTTGGGGTAATGGATTTCACCAAAGGGGTTTCAGCAGTGTAGTGATATTAGATTCTCATTTCATCTTGTTTACAGTTACACTTCTTATTTGGTCTTGAAGAATATTTTATACTTCTACTTTTCATATTAAAATGAAAATCAAGAATTTGATCTGATGTTTTAAGTCAGTGAATGATGGGTTTTGAAAATAATTTTATAAAGAGAGTGGAGGGAAGAATAAAATTATTTATGTAAAAAATGTTGAACATCACCCGTCCTCTTGAGTGGTGGAAAAGAGGGCCACCAAATAAACACACCTCTCTAAAAATAAAGTCCGACTGGATTAGTTACCCTGAAGAATTTCCCGATAAGAAAGGAGTAGTTCCAAAGTTATATCATGAGATCTCTTTATGAAGATCTTAAAAATAAAAATTATCCCTCATTTTAAAAGAGGAAAAAGGGAGCTTATGATATTCTAAATAAATCGTTTCCCTAAGGAGGTTTATTTCTGCATTCCACATTCTCATCCTGCTCAATACCTAAAAAAATATAGTATTAAAATAATAACTAATACTTACTAAAGATAATGTATAGATTTTTAAGTGTTTCACATACAGTAGCTTATTAAAACTCCTATTTTACATGTATTATCTTATTTAAACCTCATTCAAAAATCTATATGGCAAATACTATTATTATGCCTATTTAAAAGATGAGGAAATTAGGAACACGGAGTCAAGTAATTTCCCCAAGTCATATGGTCAGTAAGTTGCAGAGCTAGGATTCGAACCTAGGCAGTCATGCTCTTAACCACATTCAGTGTCCCAGAGTTCTCTATCATGACATACTACTCAGCAACATAGTTTACACAGTTTTGATAGTAAAAATCAGGAGGAATATAAATGAAAATTGCCATCACAAGGGAAAAAAACCTGTTCCTGTCTACTTTTGAATATTGTTTTATGTCTGTGCATGCGGGAGTTCATATTTAAAGAAGAAAATCCCATTTCATTTTCTGCAAGGGAAGCATACTTTTGCAGATTTGACACCCACAGCAGTGTACTCGTACATTGATTATTGATGAATGAACTTTGATTGCGTTTTTACCCTGGTACTTATGTACAGTAAATGCACTGAATTTACCCTGGTACTTATGTACAGTACATGCACATGATATCACATATAAGGGAATAAATAATTTTAAAAACTTACCTTCACAGAATGTATCATACTGAACTGTCACTCACATTGCCCTAATCTGACTTATAATGTTATTACCTAATAGATGTCACATCCTTCATTCAACATGAAAAATTAAAATGCTTTTAATTTCCAGAGAAAAACAGCCTACGTGTTTAAGCTGATGTATAGGGCATAATACCAAAGCGTCCCCACCACAAAGAGTCATTTGTTCAATTTTCTGACCTGCTCCAGCCTAAAGAATAAGGAGACCGTAAGATGACAAAAGGTTTCCAGCAGGAACGGATTTACAGTCAGAATCAGTTTCCTATGTTTTCATTCATTTTGAATGAATACAAAGAATAATCTCTTGCTGCTAATACAAATGCAGCAAACTGAGCCATTAAATTGACAGTGTGATCTATCCCACTTCACACTGCTTTATAAGCAAAATGTATCATTCTCCGGAGCCTTCTCCTGGTTAAATAATCGTAAGAAATATATCTCTTGCCATTACTTTTATTGATAAAACACAGCATGTCATCTTAATTCATTCTTCCGCTGCTCTATTTTATCATCTTCTACCGAGTGATTGGGATTCTGATCACCCTGCATTTGGTCTCAGATTGAAAGCCCCTATCTACTCATCTGTTATTCTTCACGAAGAAAAGCTCTGGTGTAACATCTGTTTTCTAACTGAATCTTCACTAGAGACTCAGATGTCAGCAAGCAATAACCTTGGGGTTCCCTTAGAAATCCCCGAGGGTCCCTGCTATGTCAGGGCTTGAAGCTAACAGAATTAATGGACAAAGTGTTGTTATTTGATTTTCATTTCTGTATTTGATTTGGGGTACACAAGCTTGGTGGAGTAATGATAATGCTTTACTGATCTCTGAAGCTAGTCATCACTTGATGAAAGGTTTAGAAGGCTGGAAGCTTTAGCTGCATATCTTAAACTTTATTCTTTCCCTTTCCTCCACTGACATTCGTCTAAGTTCACATCTTATTTTAATTTCAGAATGCAGAGAACACTTGTGTTGTCTCAGTCAGGTATTTTTATGAAATTTCCCATTTCTTTTTCTTTTTTTTTTTTTAGAGAGGAGGTCAGGGGAGAGAATGAGGAAGAGGGGCAGAGAGAAAGAGAATGTGAAGCAGGAGCCACATTAGCGCACAGCCCAATGCTGGGCTCCATCTCACGACCCCGGAATCACGACCTGAGCCAAAATCACCAATTGGTTGCTTAACTGACTGAGTCACCTAGGCATCTTTGAAATTTTCCACTTCTAATCGCAACTGGAGGTGTACAGTTTTAGTCTGAAGTTGGCATCAGTTGGATTTTTTTTTTTTTTTTGCATTTCCTCATGGAATTTGCTGAAAATTCATTTGTCCACTTAGTTCAAATTACTGGGAAACGTAATGAGCTTAAATCAGAAGCAGATTTTATTCATGACACAAGTCAAAAGAAATACATAACCTGGAAAATTTGTAGATATTGATCATCTTTACAATTAGTCATAATCTATGCTAAAAGCCAAACTGTACACTTTAAACTGATGTGTGTGTATTAACAAACACCCACACATACAGACCTAGATGTATTCGTGCACATACACCGAAGCAATAGGATTACTTACCTGTTTTCCTTTTTCTCAGCTTTACTGAAGTATGACTGACAAGCAAAGCTGTAAGATATTTGTAGTGTATATCATGATGATTTCATATATATATATACATTGTGAAAGGATTCTTCCCAATCTAGCTAATTAACACACCCATCACCTCACCTATTTATTTTATTTATTTATCTATCTCTCTACCTATGTATTTATTTATTTTGGTGAGAACATTTAAGTTCTATTCATTTAGCAAATTATAATTATACAAAACAGAATATTAAAGTCACTATTAGAAGCAATGTGTCACTTATGTGACACAATGTGTCATTATTCATTAGTCCAAAATCCACTCAAATTGAGCAATTTAAGCAACAACTTATTTTTTACAAGTGTCTCAGCTGACTGGACTCAGCTGGGAAACTCTTCTTCTTGTGGCATAGGCTGGGGTCAGTCACTCAACTACATTCAGCTGGACACTGAGCTTGACTGGAAGGTCCCAGAAAGCCCTGTGTTTGGCACTCTGGTGCCCTTCTATATGGCTGTGCCACATAGCTAGCTAGAATTTCCTCACAGCATGGTAATCTCAAGAGAGTCAGATTTTCTTTTTCTTTGAGTATAGTTGACACAATATTACATTAGTTTCAGGTGTACAACATACTGATTACCATCCGTCACCCTGAAAATTTATTATGATGTTACTGACTATATTCCCTATGCTGTGCTTTTCATTCCTATGACTTATTTTACAACTAGAATTTTGTACCTCTTAATCCCCTTTACCTCTTTTGCCCAACACCCTCTCCCTCTCTCTTCTAGCAACCACCAGTTCTCTGTATTTATGAGTTTATTTCTGCTTTTTTTGTTTACTGTTCATTTGTTTTGTTTTTTTAGATTCCACATTTAAGTAAAATCACATGGTATTTGTCTTTCTCTGACTGACTTATTTCACTTAGCTTAATATGCTCTTGGTCCATCTATCTAGTCACGAATGGCAAGATTTCATTCATAATTCTATACACACACACACAGACACACACCCCACACACACATCTCACTCTCACTCTTTTTATCTACTCATCTATCAATGGCCACTTAGGTTGTTTCCATAAATTAGCTATTGTAAATAATGCTGCAACAAGCATGAGTGTACATGTATCTTTTCAAATTAGTGTTTTTATTTTCTTTGGGCCTAGTAGTGGAATTACTAGATCATACAGTATTTCCATTTTTAATTTTTTGAGGAACCCTTATACTGTTTTCCACAGTGGCTGCACTAATTTATATTCCTACCAACAGTGCACAAGTGTTCCTTTTCACCACCTGCTTGCCAACACTGGTTATTCTTGTCTTTTTGATAATAGCCATTCAGACTAGTGTAAGGTGATAACTCATTGTGGTCTTGATTTGCATTTCCCTGATGATTAGTGATATTGAACACTTTTTCATGTATCTATTGGACATCTATATGTTATCTCTGGGAAAAAATGTCTATTAAGGTCATCTGCTAATTTGTTAATGAGGTGGATTTTTGTTTGTTTGGTTGGCTGGTTGGTTTGAGTTGTATGAATTCTTTGTATATTAATGCCTTACTGGAAATATCATTGCAAACATCTTCTTCCATTCAATAGGCTGCTTTTTCATATTGTTGATGGTTTCCTTTGCTACAAAAACCTTTTTAGTTTGACATAGTCTCAATAGCTATTTGCTTTTGTTTCCCTTGCCTGAGGAGACATATCTAAAAAAAAAAATGTTAAGGCTAATGTCTAAAAGATTACTGTCCATTTTTTTTTTAGTTTTATGGTCTTAGGTCTCATATTTAGGTTTCTAATCCATTTTGAGTTTATATTTGTGTGTGCTATAAGAAAGTAGTCCAGTTTCATTTTTTTGCATTGAACTGTCCAGTTTTCCCAGCACTATTTGTTGAAGAGACTGTCTTTTTCCTGTCGTATATTCTTTGTCTCTTTTGTCATAGATTAATTCCATATAAATGTGGATTTCTTTCTTAGCTCTCTATTTTTCATTGATCCATGGGTTTATTTTTGTGCCAGTATCATACTGTTTTGATAACTATAGCTTTATAGTATAGATTGAAATCTAGGATTGTAATACTTACACTTTGTTAAAAGATTTATTTATTTATTAGAGAGAGAGGGAAAGAGCAAAGAGAGAGTGGGCACAAGTGAGAGGAAGGCAGAGGGAGAGAAACTCAAGTAAACTCCCCAGTGAGTGCAGAGCCTGACAGGATTGATCCCATGACTCATGAGATCATGACCTATGCTGATATTACCTGTGGGACGCTCAACCAACTGAGCCACTCAGGCACCCGTACATCCAGCTTTATTCTTTCTCAAGACTGATTTGGCTTTACATCCTTTAGATGTAAAGTTAGATCATTTATTTGAGATTTTTCTTTTTTCTTGGGTTGGCCTTATAGGATAGTCAGAGTCTTGCACAACATCTGGCTTCAAGAAGAATAAAGTAAAAACTGCCAGTCCAGTCCCCTTCAGGACGAGGCCTGGAATTGGCATAGCATCACTTTAGCTGCCTTCTATTGGGAAAAGCAAGTCAAAAAGCAAGCTCATATTCAAGAGGAAGGGACTGACTCTACCTCTTTATTGAGAGAACCACATAAATGAGGGGAAAGGAAGAAATTGGTGGCCATCTTTGAAGACTATCTGGCACACCGACTTAAATTTCAAAGGTCTCTCTTTTAAAATTAGAACAGAAGTACTCTCAGATTTCTTCACAATACTAGACAATATTAATTGGTTTTTCCAAAATATGTCTGTCTAAATCCACAAAACCCCACATATTTAAAACCGCATGAATTTGCTTGTAATGCTATCCTAGGCAGTTACTAATTTTAACACTGAAATCAAACTTCATATTTCAACCTTATAGTCTTTTCCTCACTGTGCTTTCAATTCTTACTAGCCCTTTCTTCATTAGTTTACATTTCCCCCTGGGATATAATTTGAAATCAAGCAGAAAATAAAAACTGAAAACAAGCTTACACTGTGTCTACATGTACAACCAGGCAATCTAGTCAAATCCAACCATCTATCCAGAATGTCAAGAGGAATCATGAAACCTGAGAGAAGTCGCCAAGCAGTGTTTCTCACCATCCATCTCACTCAAAGTAGCTCCAGTTTTCAATTATCCACACCAATCGTTCCCCACATTGACAGGAGTAACCAAGAGATGACTTTGTATTTAACAAGCACTTAATAAATATTAGTCACAAAACGTGTTTTACAAATATATCCAAAAAGTCATGCTAATTCTTGTGAAAACATCAATCAAGATCCCTACATATGCCAGGCATTGGGAATATAAAGGTAAAATTACCTCCTTTTCAAAGTTTCAGAAAGCTAAGAATTTAAGATACTTCATGAAGTTTCTAGTTGTCTTTTTAATCTTTATTTTTAATTTATTTTTTAAGATTTTTATTTATTTAACTGACAGAGCGAGAGAAAGAGATCACAAGTAGGCAGAGAGACAGGCAGAGATGGGGGGGGAAGCAGGCTCCCCACCGAGCAGAAAGCCCAATGCAGGGCTCGATCCCAGGACCCTGGGATCACAACCTGAGCAGAAGGCAGAGGCCTCAACCCACTGAGCCACCCAGGCACCCCTTTAATCTTTATTTTAATAATATAAAATAAAATGACCTCTTATCAAAGTTTGCATTTATCATGTTTTTGGTACCCTCAAGTGAGATTAAACCAAATAAAACTGCTTTACTGACATAAGGAAATTTAAGAATAAAAGATTTCTAAAATAAAAACAGAATTTTGTGACATTTTCTCATCTCCAGATCAGATATTTGAGGGACATAAACCTCACACAGAAAAATCCTCTGTAGGTTATTACAGAGTAGGAAAATCAGCTCCCCTAAGATATGAGGAATACATGAAGGGTTTACTTTATTGATTAATTCAATACATATTTACTGAGCACCTATTATGTGCCAGCTTGGTGCTGGGTATGCAGTAGAAAGCAAAAAAAAAAAAAAAAAAAATGAGGGGGGGGAATGCAATCTCTCCTTTCACAGAGCCTTCTGTCTGCTGGTAAATACAGACATGCAAGCAGCTATAATCTAGTGAGGTATATTTTGAGAACGAGAAATATGAAATCCAATGGGATCACACAGTAGGGTCCTCTAATCTAGGGCCAGGGATCAGGGACAGCTCCTATAGAAAAGAATGAGCATAAATTAGTTAAGTACAAGTGTGGGGGGTGGGAAAGGAGAATGTGCCAGACACAGGGAATAGAATGTGCATAAGCCCAAAATTAAGAGAAAATGTTCTCTCCTGGGAAGTCTGGCTGGAGCACCACTGTGACAGGAAAATTATGGAATGAGTATGTAGCTGAAGCAGGAATTCTACTGCTTCCTCAGGAGCAGGAGACGAGTTGTTTTGGAAGTCCACCAACATCCCTGTTCTAAAGACTTAAGAATATACCATGTACGTTATTAGCTTTGAATAGCATATGTGTATGTATTTGAGCATATCACACAAACACACAAAAGAATGGGGAGGAAAATACATCAACATGTTAACCATGTTGGATGGGGAATTACAGAAAATTTTTTTAATGTGCAACTTTGTATCTTTTTGCATTTTCAAAATTTTTCATAATGTTATAGAAAAATATTTAGCAGGAAAACATCTTGTTTTAAATATAACATAATTTCTTTTTTTTATTTTTTTAATTTTATTTATTTATTTGACAGAGAGAGATCACAAGTAGGCAGAGAGGCAGGCAGAGAGAGAGGGGGGGAAGCAGGCTCCCTGCTGAGCAGAGAGCCCGATGCGGGGCTCCATCCCAGGCCCCTGAGACCATGACATGAGCCGAAGGCAGAGGCTTTAACCCACAGAACCACCCAGGCGCCCCAAAATATAACATAACTTCTGAATATAACCTCAAATGATGTTCCTGAACCCTTTTATAACTCCTAAGGAAACTATTTCTGAGGACACTTTCTAAGGACACTTTCCATAACAGTGTTCTGTTTTTTAATAATACATGTTTTATATTTGGAGGGTAATTCAGCTGAATTAAGTAACTAACTTTAGAACTTGATCCTTTGTAAGAACAAAAGCAATATTAAGAAACACAAAAAAGGAAAAAAAAGGAACAGAAAAAAGCATGCATTTTAAACATGTTCCCTCTACCTACAGAGTATAATCCTTAAATTTGGTAAATATTTTATATATACATATATGATTTTATACACATATATGATTTGAATCTAACATATTACACATTACTTTGACCATACTGTGGATACCCTGAATATTACTAAAATGTATCTCTTACACAAACCACCTCTAAACTTTGTGGAGGACATTAATGGAAATTAACATTTTTTTTTATTCTAGTAGGCTCTTCCCAGTTTCTTTTTCATTAGTCACACCACATGATGTTTCTTTACTATTTGCAAATTCTGCTTCTCAAACCCAAATCCAGGAGCCATCTCATGGTTTGGAATTTAAACCCAGAGTAGACAGGATACCAAACTTTGTATGTGTGGGTGAGACCACAGAAGATGCACAAAGAATAAATGCATCTGGTGACAACTGCAATGAAGACAGCAAGAGTGATGCACGTCCTCGAAAATCAATACACATAAAAAGTGCTTTGTTCCCCTCATTCCATTTCTCAGAGCTGAGTTTACGCTGTTCTGTAATTCCAGGCATGACTGCCAACATCGAAAGTGAATAATCTTAAGTCTTCGCTCACACACAGACCTTCAGAGGCCCCTGGCATATTCAGAACATCAAAATTCATAACTTAATTTGTTTACTTAAGGAAACTCTCACTTGGTTATCAAATGTGAAGTGTCTTAGAGCTAAGATTAAAAAAAAACTAACATGCTTGAATTATTAATTATCAGTTTACGGTTTAAGTCTTTACTTGGCAAAACAATTCACTTTTTAAAGATTGTTATAACAGGTCTTGGGCACAGCTAGAGTAAACATTTGTGTTTGTATTAAATCTGGCTATTTCCACATATGCTCACTGTGACTTTAGGAACAGAGCCATAGGGAGAAAGTAAGACCGGCAATTAGTCACATTGTGCTGATAACAGCAATTTGGGTTGGTAGGCTAGCTGTGTCAAAAGGAGCACTAATATTAATATTTATAACTTGCCTTTCTCCTGCTTTAAATCTACTGAAGACATTGTCATATTTATCTTGAGGCTATTCTTGTGAGAAGCACAGGTACCAATTCAAAATAAAAATGTACGAAGGTTTCTATAATCTTCTTTGTGATGTCCGGTTCAAAGTTAGAAAAAATATTATAGGTATTTGAAGTTCCCCAAACTGATACTCCTTGATTGAATAAAAAAAGGTGTTCCAGTTCTATATTTACTGTATAGTTGTCTATCAAATCAAAAATGTGACTTACTGACTGAAGACAGGAAGAAGACTAAGTCTAAAGGAGACTGATGGGATTTGCAACAATGCTCCTCTGTCATTTTCTCCCACAACAGAACACTGCATTCCCTAACATCCTAACGTCTAGAGGGAAAATAACAGAGCGGTGGTTCAAGGACCACATGGTAACAGGAGAGGCTAAAGAGATCTGGGGGTTAGTGTACTATTTCCCAACCTCGAAGCAGACTATCACCCTATGTTGCAAACAAGTACAAGCCATAAGTGGTGGGACACACTGATGTTCAGTGATGGATTCTAGTGAATCCAAACCGTGTGTTCAACAAATGTGTCTTAATGCTTAAAATTCTAATTTTAGAATATCACTTCTGTATTTCATTCTTAGAAATTAAAAAAAAAAAATCCCTCTAAGATTTCCTTCTCTCCTCCCTTCCCCCTTCCTTCTTCCCTCCCTTCCTTCTTCCCTCCCTTCCTTCTTCCCTCCCTTCCTTCTTTCCTTCCTTCCTTTCTGCCTTTCTTCCTTCCTTTTTGATTTTTTCAACTAAATAAACTTTGTTCTTTATAAAATCGAACAATTATATTTTATGTTCAATGACCTGGCTTGTCCAGCAAAATCTGTAAGCAGTAGAACAGGCACAAGGTTCAGAAGACATGAACTCAAGATACTTTCAGATTAAATGACGCAAGCTTCATCTGGTCATAACAGTCACTTAAAATTGGAAGATCTAGCTTCAAAATCA
Organism: Procyon lotor; assembly: GCA_028646535.1. Taxonomy (NCBI): domain Eukaryota; kingdom Metazoa; phylum Chordata; class Mammalia; order Carnivora; family Procyonidae; genus Procyon; species Procyon lotor. The sequence goes on from CM053605.1 coordinate 44,823,690, forward strand.
TATAATGATACCAAGTAATGAATCAAAGAGAAATGTATATTTCACACCTGAAGCATGAATTTTATTCAATTTTTGTGTGCCTCAGAATAACCTAATGCACCTGTAAAAAAAGACCCATTTCCCTAGAGATGGAGCCCAGGAATCTGCATTTTTAACTAGCACCAAAGTTAGTTCTGGTCTATGGGTCACACTTCAAGAAACATGGATTAAGAGGGGCGCCTGGGTGGCTCAGTCGTTAAGCGTCTGCCTTCGGCTCAGGTCATGATCCCGGGGTCCTGGGATCGAGCCCCACATCGGGCTCTCTGCTCAGCAGGGAGCCTGCTTCTCAACTGCTACCACTCCCTCTGCTTGTGTTCCCTCTCTCGCTGTGTTTCTGTCAAATAAATAAAATCTTTAAAAAAAAAAAAGAAACATGGATTAAGAGTATATATTCTACTCCCAAGAAAAATCAATAATAAATCAGTCATTTAAAATAATCATTCCATAATGCCTTGTGCTCAGAACTTAGCAGAAAATAGATTGGAAAACAAGGCAGACACTATCCTGCCTTCATGGAACTTGCATTTTAACTACTGGGTACAAACAAGAAGAAGAAAATTATGGCTATATATAAGAAACCTAGTTAATTTTTATTATATCCTTCATTCTTGATTTGCCTCTTAATATCCTTTACACATTACAAAATTTGAACAATGAGAATTAATTTAGAAACAAAACTTACTTCATGTATTTTTAAATTCATAGGCAGTGAAAAATCTCCAGGGATGAAAGAAAATATAATAAAATGTTTCATTAGGGCTTCATTAAATATTATGATAATTTAGAGCTTGAGTTCTACTTAGAAGTACCAGACTAGGAAAGCCCAAGGGCGCCTGGGTGGCTCAGTCAGTTAAGCCTCTGCCTTTGGCTCAGGTCATGATCTCAAAATTCTGGGATGGAGTCCCACATTGGGCTCTCTGCTCAGCAGGGAGCCTGCTTCCCCCCCTCTCTCTGCCTGCCTCTCTGCCTACTTGTGATCTCTTTCTCTCTGTCAAATAAATAAATAAAATATTCAAAAAAAAGGAAAGCCCAATGTCCTGAATCAGGCTGAACTGAGCTGTTTCATTCGGTTTTCATGTTGGGCCAAATTGCTAGATGTGCAATCATCTGGTTTGGTAAGGGTTTTCATGAGCTCAGGTCAGGTCTGGTTTGGGTCCTAAAGAATGATATCTAGGGAAAGAATATTGACAACTCAAGAATGCTGGTGGTTGGAGCGCCTGAGTGGCTCAAAGTGGGTTAAAGCCTCTGCCTTAGGCTCAGGTCATGATCTCAGGGTTTTGGAATCGAGCCCCACATTGGGCTCTCTGCTCAGCGGGGAGTCTGCTTCCCCCTCTCTCTCTGCCTGCCTCTCTGCCTACTTGTGATCTCTCTCTTTCTGTCAAATACATAAATAAAATCTTAAAAAAAAAAAAAGAATGGTGGTGATTACCTAATCAGTTTTGACCTCTAGGAGCTTTCAAATGAGCTGGGGGCACTAAATTTTAAAAACTCGACAAAAATAACATTGAACAATGTAATAGAGAAAAAAAAAAGTCCATTAGGATTTCTGCAAAAGCAGATTAGTGTGGTCGGGAAAAGGAGAAAGTTTCTTGTGATTAAAAGGTATAAAATGGCATCAAAAGATGGAATTTAGGAGACAGAAGAGTATCCACTAAGAACATAGAAAGACTACAAGCAGAGGAATGAAAATGGTCTGAACAGCACTAATAATTCAGGAAACATTAGATAGAATCAACCCAGATAAGAGCAAGCCCTGACGTCCAGATCAATTGCAGCTATTACAAATTGATTTCAAGTTAAAATGAAGATTTAAATAGATGCTGCCAGGCTTCTTTTCAAAATTTATAGCTACTTTTACTTACATTTTCATTAACAATGAGTAAGAGCACCCATGTTCCTAAAGACTCCTCTTCCCCTCATCTACCTTTGCAAAGAACATTAATTGGGGTCTGCAATTTTTTATCAGTCTGAAAGGAATACAATATTTCATTGTTACCATAATTTACATACTACTAAGTTTGAGCACTATTTTATTTATTTTGTTTTGTTTAGCCATGCAGATTTGTTTTCTTGTAAGTTGTCTCTTCCTATCTTTCTCACATTTTTCTATTGGCTTGTCAAAACATGGTTAATTTTTAAGTTAGCTCTCTGTCTGTCCTCTGCATTGCAGGTAGTTTTTCGAAATCTATGAATTATCAGTTGACGTTCTGACTGATTTCTTTAACCATACATTTATCTAGTCAACTAATTCTCTTTCCTTTTTTGATGGCTTTTTTTCCAATCTTGGTTTAAAAAGGCCTACCTTAACCATTCAATATAGTCATCTCACAGCTAGGAATCTTTTTCACAGAAATAAGACTAGTGTATAAGGATTTAGGTACAGGATATTTAACATATCATTACATTGGCAAAAAAGTCTGCAAAGCAAGGGAATATCTGCCAGTAGAAGTAGACAAAACTGGGGCAGATTATGGCACATACAGCCTTTGGAGTGAATTTGAGCCCAATCAGTTGAACTGGAAGGAATTCTGCAAGGTATTATTGAGAAAAGCAAAATGTAAAAATGTGTATAATTAGATCCTATTTTTGAAAATCAATGACAAAACAGTTGTATTATGTATTTACATATGTTTGTGTGTGTTTATAAGTGTTTAAATTACATAAATATAATCCTATGCAATTATATAAACCTGCAGGATTCACACTAGATTGTAACTATGGATTAGGAGTGCGGTCCCTAAGAAAAATGGGGAAAGTATATAACATTTTATATATTACATATAATATGTAAATAATAATATGTGATATTACATATAATATTATATGAGGGGTGGGAAGAGAGACAGAAAATTTTTTTTAATTTAATGATATTTTTTTCCCAACTGGAGATGAAGAAACAAATATGAAGACTCCCAATAAGTTTTATTTTTAAAATGCAAATTACTTCATTTCACCATTAGATGCCATCTGATAATTATCACATTATACCAATTGGCTAAATATTGACCACCATATTGATATCACTCAAAGCTTCTCTGTTCGACTTTAAGAGAGTGAAACTCTCTGTGTCTCATCTTTGAGAGAAAAATAGGAGAATATCAAGACTGATCATAAAGGATGGATGTGAGCATTAAATTAGATTATCTATATAGGATTTAGGACAAAGCCTGGCTAAATAAACACTAGTAGACCTAGTAACAGTGAAAGTAGGAATGGTAATAAATAGCATGTTATAACTGCTTTTATTTTTTTTAAAGATTTTATTTATTTATTTGACAGAGAGAGAGATCACAAGTAGGCAGAGAGGCAGGCAGAGAGAGAGAGGGAAGCAGGCTCCCCGCTGAGCAGAGAGCCCAATGCAGGGCTTGATCCCAGGACCCTGAGATCATGACCTGACCCGAAGGCAGAGGCTTTAACCCACTGAGCCACCCGGGTGCCCCTTATGACTGCTTTTAAAATCCTTATCAAATTAAGTGCTTAGTCTATGCTGATCTCCTTGGCATTTTCTATCTAATTTGTAATTCATTTATCAGGATGAAACAGGGCATCACCCACTGCTGTGCTAACACTCTGATATTCATTCTCCGGATGTAGTGCAGTTCCTCAACTTCTGCTTGCTTATTTAAACTATTTCTCGTGTCTCCATCATGCCTTTAGACTTGGGACTTGTCTTTATATCAACAATAGTAATAACCTGCATTTCTGCAGTTCTTTATAGTTTATAAAGTCTTTACATACTTTTCTCATTTAACCCTCACAATTCTTCAGATAAAATGACTGAGATCTAACATAGTTGCAGTTTTCCCTAGATCATGGCCAATTAATGAAGAGCCAAGAGCTTGTAAAGCTCTTGCTCTTTTCAATTGTAATAGCTACTGTCAGACAGATTTTTCAAATACAAAAAGGATGGGCAAAGATCTAGTGTCTTTTTCAAGGCAATCCTTCAAGTTGTGATTATGATACATTTTATGTAATTCTAGCACTGAATCTGTAATTCCTATCATGTTTCTGACACCACATAAGTCCTGGGAATATAAGCTCAGTATCATGAAGAAAAAACTATTATGACAACAGGCAAACTTATTGCAAATTGTCCCACATGTCTGCTTGGCTAATACAACACTCATTCTCTTATAGGTGGCCCAGAGTGGGGAAGGAAATTTTTGTGTTCAAGGTGAGCTAATAAAGTTTTCCATACATTAGAGAGTGCGTTTGTCCCTCCAAGTACACCTACTTATGCATGAGAGAATTTGAAAAGCCAGTAAGCATATCCAATCATCTCTGACAGGAAAAAATTATATAACTATGACATCCTGCATACAAATTCAAATGTTTAATGCCAAGGCATTTGTATTTGCATTTCCTGTGTTTGAAGAAATGAATACAGTGTGTTTACAGATTCTTTTTACATTTTTAGAGAATAAAATGGCTCACAAATCTATCCACATTTCTTAATTCTTATAAAAGGAATTTCTTTAAATAAAAGAGGCCTTTATTTTTATCTCAGAAGTTACCCAACAAAGGCTATGAGTGTAAACTATTTAACATATTTGGGGGTACTTAATAAATATATGGTCCTAAGAAGTAAGTGATAAGGGGAAATAAGGGCAGATGTGTAAATAATTATACGTGGATCTATACTACAAGAATCTGTAAAAAAAAAAAAAATCTGGAGCCTACAAACAAGGGAAACAAGACACACACACACACACACACACACACACACACACACACAAACTCTCATGCACATTCTAAAGTAAAAGTAATGAATATGGAAAGATGAAGCAGAAAGTTGTACGGAAAAGAGCTTAAAATCAATCAATGTAGGGTGCCTAGGTGGCTCAGTAGTTAAGCATTTGACTCTTGATTTCGTCTCAGTTATGATCTGAGAGCTGTGAAATGAAGCCCCATGTCAGGCTCTGGGCTCAGTGGGGAGTCTGTTTAAAATTCTCTCCCTGGGGGGGAGGAGGGTGGTGCCTGGGTGGCTCAGTGGGTTAAAGCCTCTGCCTTCCGCTCAGGTCATGATCTCAGGGTCCTGGGATCGAGCCCCACATCGGGCTCTGTGCTCAGCGGGAGTCTGCTTCCCTCTCTCTCTCTCTGCCTGCCTCTCTGCCTACTTGTGATCTCTCTCTCTCTCTCTCTTTCTCTGTGTCAAGTAAATAAATAAAAAAAATTTTAAAAAATTAAAAAAATAAAATAAAATAAAATTCTCTCCCTCTCTCTCTGCCCTCCACCACTCCCACATGTGCATGTGCTCTCTCACTCTCTCTAAAACAAATAAATAATTTAAAAATTAAAAAGCAAAATAATAAAATCAACCAACAGTGGATATGATTTTCAGCTCTGCAAAGTGACTCTGGACAAATTACTTAAACAATTTGACTTAGTTTCCTTTTTTTGCTATAAAATGGGTACAATGGTGCCTACCTTATATAATTATTATGGTGACTAAATAAAGTAATATGTGTAAATCATGTAACTCAGTGTCTAGGCCAAAGATCTGCTCTGTGGTGGTGACTATGATCACTATAAGAAAAGAATTAATGAGGTACCATCAAATTTCAGGGGAGGGAAAAATAATTTTAAGAAGTATCGTGGAGGTAAAATTAATAAAATTTGCTAGAGGCTGAAACTTATTAGAGTTAAAGGGAAGGGCAGCAGGGTTGATGAAAGTTCTGAAGACAGATGGGTTAAAGGGTGGTAGTACCATTAATAAAAATATAGATAAGGATGCAGGAATCCAAGATTAACCAAGGATAAGAAACTGCTGTTTTTTCTGACATCATTATTCTTTAACTAGCTTGCATTTAACCGGGTACCTTCCGGATGTTCAGAAATAGGAAAAACATTAAAGTCATTTTCCTATGGGTCTATTTTAAGTAATTTAAATTACATGTTCAGCAAAAGTGCTTGATACTATATGAGAGGTACTTTTATAAAACTTCACCTGCACAGGCCTCCCTAGACTATGCAGCTGGTTCAGAATTACCTGACAGTGCAAGAAAATGACTTTGACAGATTTCAAAAATCTGGCTGTGTTGAGGAATAAATGTTATTGTACCCACCAAACCAAAATTGAAGCCAAAACTTCAATCTCCTCTATGTTAAAAGAAAAAGGAAAGTCTTCAAATACAAGATGATGTAAGCTCAGGTTGTAAGATGCTTTGAAGGCTGAAATCCTCTAGTACATAAAAAACTTAACAATCAACAAAAAGTCCTCAGGTAGTTTCACAGAGTACAACTGACCTTCAACTTGGTAACCTACAGGAACACTGATGAAGGTAAATTAGCTGGGTAAAGGGATCTTTCTAATCCCAGCAGTTAGACTCTGGGTATACATTCAAATGCTTCATGTATCTTGCATTCTTTAATTTTTCTTCAGAGGTGATTAGCACAGTGTCTTAAAATTATCTGATATGTAAAGCTACTTTTAAAAGCTTTTCCCACTGTGTTAATAGAGAAAGCTCTAGTTGTGTTTGAACTAACCTTACTGGCACATCCAGGAAACGAACTATGAATGTAGGAACAGTTTTTCCCATAGGAAAGCGTCTAACTGGGTTGACTGCCAGGTCACAGCAAGTAGAGGCAGATCCTATCGCAGACTACTTAGCCTCCAGAAAGAGAAAGCATCTTTTAAAAAATATTGCATTTGCTTAGTCTTTGAATTCACCCTAAGATAAATACCATGGTTTTGTTTTGTAGCTTTCATAAAAGCAATATGCATAGCTCTTTCTAACTAGTTTTTCCAGTTAGAGTTCTAAAGCTGTCTAGAACTCTATCTCTACTTAGCTCTTCCATACTTAAAAATGAAGGAACATCACAGTCATGGTCATGCATCCATAAAAACATGGGAGACAGCCCTTCAGTAAGTGTTAAACATTCTTTGGGAATATGGCTTTATAAGGAAAGTTCTACCCAACAACAACAAAAATATCTCTTTATCTCACGCAATAGGAGGAGGAGAGTTCTTTTGTGTTTTTATTTAATATTCATTGATTTCTTTTTAGCACAGAAAATATTTTTTTAAAGTCCACAATCCCACAACACATAAACTCTGATGATATTAAAAACAGAAAAACAAGAGGAATAATACACCCAAGCAGTAAGAAATTTTAAATACTACTGAAAGGTATACAATTAAAATTCTCCTTCTCATCTTCAGTTCCAAGTCCTTTCCACAAAGGGGAACTCTGTCAACAGTTTCTTGCACAGCTTTCAGGAAAGTAATTGGCAAATCCAGTATACTAATCCTTTAAAACGTTTTGACCAAAGAACCATACAAAGCAATTATCCCGTGCTTTGCATTTTTTACTTACTATATCTTGGAGATCTTTCCTAATGAGTATATACAGACCTATTCCAATTCTAGAAAAGAGCCAGGTGGTGTGCCATTGTGCATGAGTCATTACTAGTTAACAGTGTCCTCAGCTGGTAGACATTTAGGCTGTGTCCAATTTTGTTTTGTTTTGTTTTTCTCTTAACAAATAATGCTGCAGGAAATACACCGTGCACATAACTTGGGAGAATGTCTGCAAGCATATCTATAGAGACTTCCTGCAAGTGAACTACCTGTATACACAGTATGTTCATTTGAAGTTTTCACAGATATTACTAAATTGCCTTCCAAAAAATAGGACCAATTTACACTCCTAACGTCTGTATGAGAGTGCCTGCATTCTTCAACCTCATCAAACTTTGCCAAAAGATGTTGAAGTCCTGATCTCCACTACCTGTGAATGTGTGTTAATTGGAAATAGGGTCTTTGCAGATGATCAAATTGACATGAAGTATTCATGTGGTATCTAATCCAATATGACTGTCTCCTCAGAAAAGGGAGGAATTTGATAGAGACAGGCCTAAACCGAGAGGGCCATGTGAAAATGAAGGTAGAGACTGTAGTTTGCATCTATCAGCCAAGGAAGCCAAAAATGGCCAGCAGACAGCCTAAAGCCAGGAGAAGCACGAAATGGATTCTCCCTGACAGCCCTCAGAAGGAAGTTTCAGACCTGGATCTGAAACTTCTAACCTCCAGAACTGAGAGACAATAAATTTCTACTACTTTAAGCCACTTAGTTTATGGTAGGTGAAAATAATATTTCATTGTCTGATTTGCTCCTAATTCATCTTTTCTCTTCAACTACCCTCAAAAGTTTCATTTTTTATGTCTCTACAGCACTCTAGTAGAGCGTTTCAAATATATACTGTAAGAATTAGCCTAGGAAAATAAAAAAAATTGTAAGTGAAAAGAATAGGTTATTGATGGTTCGACATTTCTTTGTAAGTGAAGTTGGGCATCTGATTATATTATTTTGGGGAACTCTGTAATTTTTTTTTTTTTGCCTGAAACTACTTCTTCCTATTCTATACTTATTTTTCAATCAAATTTTGGGTTTTATTGACACATACAAGTCCACTGGAAACCAAAGAGATTATCAGTTTATCATACATGTTGTAAGTATAATCCTAGGCTCTTATTTGTTTTTAATTTAATGAAAGTGCTGGGTTGCCTGGGTGGCTCAGTCAGTTAAGCACCTGTCTTTGGCTCAAGACTGGCTCTCTGCTCAGTGGGAAGCAGGCTTCTCCTTCTCCCTTTGCCCCCTGCTCTGCTTGTGCTCCCACCCTCCCCCCGCCACACCTCCACCCCACTCTCTGTCAAATAAATCAGATCTTTTATAAAAAAATGAAAGTGTGCTTATATATTTATATTATGCTATTACATAATCAAAATAGTCAAACTTTTCCTATAAGGTTTCGGAGTTACTGTCTCATTTGAAAACACCTTTATACTTTATACTTTATATACTTTATACTTTAAATTATAAACAAATACAAACTTAATTTATGATTCTAGTTTTTACATTCAAATTCTGACTCATATGTGAGGGTGAACCATACATCAGGTCAAAAATGTCAAATATCAGCAGTTTGGTAAGATTTAACTTATTTCTCAGTGCAAGTGAGGTAATTGATTAGCTTACTTTTTTCTTAATAACCATGCAGGTCCCAATACTATTTGATGGATAAACTATTTTTTCTCTCATGACTTAAATAAAACCAAATATGATCAATATTTAAGTCACCTTCTGATATTTCTAATCTCTAGTCTTATTCATTATAACTATCATAAAGAATATTCCTATATATTGATATTTAAATATTATTGCAAATGAACTTAAGAATCAGTTGGTCAATTTCCTCCCCTTTTCCCTCACTATTAAAAAAACAAAAACAGAAACAAAACTGGATTGTGACTGAGTTTGCATTAAGTTTGTATAGGTTAGTGGGAAACTGATATCCTGACAAAACTGAATCTTCTTTTTCAATAGAAAACTCTCCTCTTTATATGTAAAAGACATTTTTTATGATTTATTTATTTTAGAGTGAAAGAGAGAGAGAGAAAGAGAGAGTACACAGATGGGGAGGGAGGGGCCAAGGGAGAGAGAGAGAAGCAGACTCCCCACTGACCGTGGAGCCTGGTAGATGCAGGGCTTGATCTCAAGATCCTGAGATCGTAATCTGAGCAGAAATCAAGAGTCGGACACTTAACCAACTGAGCCACCCAGGCACCCCTATATATAAAAGACTTTTTAAAAAAAATTTCCCCCCAAATACTTAACTGCTTTCTTAATGCAGTACTTTCTTATTTCTTCTTAGAATTATTTCTGAATATTCTGATTGTTTTTAACTGGTATTATGAATAAGATCTTTTCTTTGTCAACATGTTCTTATTAATGTTAGTTGACTAAAAATTTATTGACTTAGACATATTAATTTCGAAAGTGACTGTTGTAAGAATAGTCTAATTTATACTCATGTTTATGGTAATTCTCTTACACGGTTCAGGTTACAATCAGATCACCTACAAACAATATTGTCTGCCTCTTTCTTTTCAGTAATGATGTTTGTTTTCTTGTTTAATGGCATTACTTCTACAAAATACTAAATAATAGTGTTGACAGGCGTTCTCCTTTTCTTATTCCTGTCATTAAAGGGACCTCTTTATCAGTTTGCCACTAAGCTCTATTTCTAGGCAGGAAATGAGAATAGATAAATTCTAAGATTTGAAGCTCAGATTCCATAGGGTTAAAATTAATTTTAAAACAACTCCCTTATATGGTAGTTAGGAAAATAAAATTATGATACATTAACAGACAAGGGCCTAATGGTAAGCATTTAATTAATGTTATGTAATCTTTCTCTTGGAAAATTTTAGATGTTTTAATACTTTTAGTTATTTATTAAAGGAGACTACCATTTTTACTTAAGCAAAAATCATTCAGATTAATAATACTTAGGAATAATTAAATTATCATATATGTATTATGTTGCTATTGAAGAAGTTCAGAGCTAATCTCCCCCAAATGTGCCATTTTAGCATATGAACTATTTTGAGCTGAAGACAACTGAGACACTTGGGCTCAAGAGAAACTTTTTGGTCCTCTCCAACTGCCTAGAAGAATCTAAATTGGGGGTCTTTCTCAGAGTAAGAGTTATTACCAGGGATGAATTTTACCTAAATGACCTACCTATATGGCAGAGCAAACATCTAATTACCAAACACCTGCTCTTCTTATTGTTCTGTGAACTGTCCTCCCTCTTTGAGTCCCCAGCCTCCTATCCTATTCCTTTGCTCAGAATGACATTTCTATCTCATTTTACCTTTCTTTGAACCTCTCATGTGTGTGGGGTTCCTGCTGGTACAAATTTAAATTTGATTTTCTCTATCAATCTGTTTCATGTCAACTTAATTCTTAGACCAGTTAGAAGACCTCTTTGAAGGGGAGAAGAAAATTTTTTCCTGCCCTATAGTATTATAAGCAGGACATCGTGAAAGCTCTGGTACTACCACTTCCCCAGAGATTTACCCCTTCTCTGACAACTGCCACTACTAGATCAGGCTCTCACTAAACAAACTACTAAGTTCCCCACTATTTTAGTCCACGTAGTAATAATAACATTTAGAGCTAAATATGTGCCAGGCATTGCTCTTAGCGTTTTACAGATATTAACATTTAAATCTCACACTTTATTCCCATTTTACAAAAGAGGTATTGAAACACAGAGTTGAAGGGACTTTCCAAGATCTTGTAGCCTGGAGTGGTCAAGGTATAAATCCAGACAGTCTGATCCAGGGTCCATACTCATAACAAGGATTTAATACTCTTCTAAGTATAGAGTATATTCTTCTACTCATCCATTCACTCATTATCTGATGTTAATTCTACCTCTTTCACACCTGCTTCTCATTTCACATATGCACTCTCCTTTGTAGTATTCTATCAAGCACCCTAAAATAAGACCTGATTAAATTTTTCTCATTGGTTGCAATTGTCTCATTTGTCTACTGACCCCAACCCTCATTTTATCTGACACTTCTCTGCCAGTTTAATGTTTCTGAAACAAAGTTTTGGTGCAAATGTCTTAATTTGGCATTTATAATGTCTGTGAATCAGATTTCAATCTGCCAAATCCCCTCAAAAATATTTCTATAAATATTTTATATTTTGTCCAAGCTGAATTTTTCATTATTTCTTGAGAATATCTGGTATTTTCCAAACTTTCATTTTATATGCTATTGCCTCTACTAAGACTGGCTTCTCCTTATCTCTAGAAATTCTAAGCCAGGGGCACCTGGGTGGCTCAGTCTGACTCCTGATTTCAGCTCAGGTCATGATCTCAGGATCATGAGATCAAGTCCTGCCTCAAGCCCCATAGTGGGCCTCAGGGTCCACATTCAGCAGGAAGTCTGCTTTCCCTCTTTCTGTCCCTGCCCCAGCACACGCATGCACTCTCTCTCTCTAAAAAAGCAAATAAACCTGGGAAGGAAGGAAGGAAGGAAGGAAGGAAGGAAGGAAGGAAGGAAGGAAGGAAGGAAGGAAGGGAGGGAGGGAGGGAGGGAGGGAGGGAGGGAGGGAAGCAGAGCAAACATCTAATTACCAAACACCTGTTCTTCTTATTGTTCTGTGAACTGGGAGGGAGGGAGGGAGGGAATTAATTAATTCTAATCCATTTTTCAAGAATTCTTTCAAATGTTAACTATCCCAAGGAAACCTTTCTCAAGCTTCGTGATGAAAATGGTTTCTCCCTCTTCACCCTATCCTAGCAATTTGAAATGTTTGTGGCATGAAACACATTTGATTCTACAGATAGTTATTTGTGTATACATGGTCACAGCTTGGACTAGTGTACTGATAAAATATTTATAGATAAGATTTCAGTAAAGTATATGATGGGGTTAAGATTGGGTTAAGTTTGGATAGGAATGAGGAGTGTTACAGAAAGAGTTAAAAAAAATTGGGGGGAATAAAGAGGTGAGACAACTAGAAGAGAAAATGTGTATAAAGAGAGTAGTTGGAAATAAAGCTGAAAAGGTAAAATGGGGTCAGACCATTCAAACACATTTAATTACTTGTTAAATAATTTAGATTTGATATTGAATGCGATGGAAGATTTCTAAAGGTTTTACATTTGGGAATGAGTACTTGTAAGTGGTGTCCTGGGAAGGTTAATCTGGTGCTGAGTGTAGGATGGATTTGCAGATGGGAAGACTGGAGGCAAAGGAATAACCAACAGTCAAGCCAGGATGAAAATTCAATTATCCTTCTGGTTAAACTTGAATCAATTCTTAGATGTGATTGGCCAGAGTATATTACTTATCCAAGAAATTGTCCCAAAGCAGCTACTCAACAGCAAATTCTTTTAGGTCAAAAGGACAATATCCCTCTTGGCAAACTACTTTATAATCACATTTTCTCTAACAGCAAGGAGAATTTCCAGGCTGGTATCTATTGTTAATAAAGGCCTGAACTTCCATTGTTCTCTAACTTTTCATTCTAATCCCTGGAAACACATTTCTGCATCTCCTTAATGGGGAAAGGGAACCAACATTCATAGAGGGATTACTAGTTTCATATTTAATCTTTAGAACAAGCCTATGATTTAGATATTATTTTCTCCACTTTACAATTATGGTAGAAGAGCCTTAAAGAAATTAGGTAACTTACTCAAGATCATATGCCTGATATGTAGTAAGAACAAGAATTATTTTTAAAGATTTTATTTATTTATTTATTTATTTGAGAGAAAGAGAGTGCAGGAGCAGGGAGGAGGGGCAGAGGGAGAAAAAGACACCTCGCTGAGCAGGGAGCCCAATGCAGGGCTCTTATCCCAGGATCCTGAGTTCATGACCTGAGCTGAAGCCATACCTGAACCAACTGAGCTACTTACGTGCCCCAAGAACAAGAATTTGATTACAGGTCTGGCTGTTAAAAGTGTCATCCCTTTTCAAGTTTATATATACTCTCCTCAAAAATTTGGGCTTCTTTTTAGACACATTGGATAGGGTATTTGATAGAACTTTATAAGAAGTTCTGTATGGAAGCCAAGATGGCAGAGGAGTGGGGGACTCCGTTTCAACCTGTCCCCTGAATTCAGCTAGAAACCTACCAAACCACTCTGAATACCCATGAAATCAGCATGAGACATAAAATTGTACACATCTGGATCTCTACAGGGGCAGAGGATCATCACACAAGAAGTGAAAAGGATAGAGTTGGGACTTCATGGACAGATATCAGAGGATAAATAGAAGCGGGAGGGAGCCACCAGAAGCTAGCAATTGGAAAGTAAAACCCCAGTGCAAAAGCCCCCTGTTCTTGGGGACCAGCAATGTCTTGGAGACTGGTGGTGGTGGGACAGGAAGGGACTGATAACAGCACTCAAACAGAACACAAGGGCTTGAAGGGCAAATGCTGGGTCCAGGGAGCCACAGGAATGGACCTAGGCCTGCATCCTGGGCTGGCTGCAGCTGACGCCTGATGGACTTGAGCCCACAGTCCTGGGACAGGCAGCCACCAGCAACACTGCCAAAACTGCCCATGCCCCAGAGGACCTGGCTTGGACTTGTGCCCACAGACCCGGGGCTAGCCACCACTGGGGCCCGGGCTCACCCGGACCAGAACTGCTCGCGGTTTTGGTGGCACAGGGATGCAGAGACAAGCGGAGCCTGGATCCACTGCTGAGAGGGTCGCTGGAGGCATGCACTGCCTCTGGGAGGTTGCGATATTCAGTGGCATTTACAGAGGTGGAGACTGTGGGTTCTAGAGGATTCAGAGAGCAGCAGACTGTGGCTTCTCTCCTCTGAGGTGGAGGTCTGGGTGTGGACAGTTTACTCCACTCTAACCCTCCAAAAAGCCACCAGAGAACAAAAGCCTCCAGAGAACAAAAGCCAAAAAAACCCCGGTTTCCACGGAGCCCAGCCCCTTGATAGGAGGCAGGGCAGCTCTGCCCAAGCAGAACTGATTGAAAAACAATGCGGCAAGCCCCTCTGCCCAGAAGACAAGCTAGAAGACAAGAGGATGACAAACACAGGGTTCCCATAAAACTGTAAAACCTCAACACCAGGGGAAAACAGTATATTAAGTTCCTGGTGTTGCTTCACAGCCTGTGTGTATTTCTTAGGCACAACTTTTCTCTCTCTCTCTCTTTTTTAATTCTTTCTTGTGTTTCTTCTGTTTTTTTTCGTTTTGTTTTGTTTTGTTTTGTTTTTTACCTACTTATCATTTCAACGATATGTTTAGTACAACATATTCCATAGTAACTTTTTAACTTGAACTTTTTCACAATATACTTTTTTCTTTTTCTTTTATATATATATGGATATATAGATATAAGTTTCAATGTAGTCCTTTTTCCCCTATTCAATACTATCTTTATATATATAACAGTTTTAATTTCCTTGTATCTCTAGGAAGTAGAGTTCTCTAACAAAGAAAACAAAGTACACCAAGGAAGAACTGAAATACTCTTCCTCTCCCACATCAAGGACTTATAGCCACCTTCCCATCACCTCCCCCCTTTTACTGTGGGTTCTTTTTTTTGTTTTGTGTGTGTGTGTTGAGGGGTCTTTTTGTTTGTGTTTGTTTTTGTACTTTATAAAACTTATTCTTGGGTTTCATTTTGGCTGGTTTTTTGGGGGGGGAGGGTAGTGGGGTTTTTGGGTTTTTTTGGGTTTTTTTTTTTGGTGGTGGTTTCTAATTGCTCTGAACTTTCCCAGGGTGCACTTTGCCTGGATTGTGGCTGATATTTTCAGCTGTACATTCCCTCAAACACAACTCAATAGAATGACTAGGAGGAAGAACTCCCAACAAAGAAAAGACCCAGAGACAATGCCCTCTTTAGCAGATCTAATGGAAAGGGATATAAGCAAAATGTCAGAAATAGACTTCAGGGGCCAGCCTGGAGAAAACTATTAATGGCAACATAGATTCTCTAAGGGCAGAAATGAGAGCTGATCTCGCAGAACTTAAAAATGTTATCAATGAAATCAATCTAGATATTCTAACAGCTAGGGCAGAGGAGGAAGAAGAATGTACTAGTGATCTAGAAGAAAAACTGATAGGGGTGCTTGGGCAGCTCAATCGGTTGAACATCTATCTGCCTTCAACTTGGGTCATGATCTCTTGGTCCTGGGATTGAGCCCCGCATCAGGCTTCCTGCTTAGTGGGAAGTCTGCTTCTCTCTCTCCCTCTCCTTCTGTGTGTATGCCCTCTCTCTCAAATAGATAGAAAGAGAGATAGAGAGATAGAGAGATAGAGAGATAGAATAGATAGATAGATAGATAGATAGATAGATAGATAGATAGATAGATAATAGAAGATAAACTGATAGAAAAGAAGGAACAGGAGGAGGTCTGGAACAAACAGCTAAAAATCCGTGAAAACAGAATTAGAGAAATAAATAATGCCATGAAAAGTTCCAATGTCAGAATTATTGGAATCCCTGAGGGGGTAGAGAGAGAGAAAGAGGACTAAAAGATATATTTGAGCAAATCATAGCTGAGAACTTAGCTAATCTGGGGACTGAAACAAGCATTTGTGTCCTAGAGGCAGAGAGAACCCCTCTCAAGATCAAGAAGATCAAACCAATGCCTCAGCATGTAATGGTAAAACTCACAAATCTTAGAACCAAAGAAACCATTTTAAGGGAAGTTAGGGGGAAGAGATTCCTTACGTACAGAAGGAGAAACACCAGACCTGTCCACAGAGACCTGGCAACCCAGAAAGGGCTGGCAAGACATATTCAGGGTACTAAATGAACATGCAGCCAAGAATTCTTTATCTGGCAAGGCTGCCATTCAGAATGGATGGAGTGATAAGGAGCTTCCAGGATTGGCAAACACTGAAAGAATATGTGACCACAAAGCCAGCCCTGTAAGAAATATTAAAGGGGGTTCTATAAAAGGAGAAAGACCCCAAGACTGATACAGAACGGAAATATACTGAGACAGTTTATAAAAACAAGGACTTCACAGGCAACATGATGACAATAAAATCATTATCTTTTAATAATCACATTCTCAATGTGAACGGCCTAAATGCTCCCATAAAACAGCACAGGGTTGCAGACTGGATAAGAAGACAGGACCCATCTATATGCTGTCTACAAGAGACACATTTTGAAACTAAAGATATATCCAGACTGTAAGTGAAGGCATAGAGAGCCATCTTTCATGTCAATGGGCCTGAAAAGAAAGCTAGGGTAGCAATTCTCATACCAGACAAATTAGATTTTAAGCTAAAGACTATAGTCAGAGATACAGAAGGATACTACATCATTCTTAAAGGGCCTAACCAACAAGAAGATCTAACAATTGTAAATATCTATGCCCCTAATATGGCAGCAGCCAACTACATAAGCCAAAATAGATATATTGATAATAATACATTATAGGAGACCTCAACACTCCACTCTCAGTAACAGACAGATCATCTAAGCAGAAAATGAACAGAGAAACAAAAGCTTCAAATGACACACTGAACCAGATGGACCTCATAGATATACGTACAGAACATTCCACCCTAAAACAACAGAATACTCATTCTTCTTGAGTGCATATGGAATTTTCTCCAGAAGAGACCACATACTGGGTCACAAATCAGGGCTTAACCCATACCAAAATATTAAGATTATTCCCTGCATATTCTCACACCACTACTATGCCTTGAAACTGGAACTCAATTACAAGAAAATTTTGGAAAAAACTCAAACATGCGGAAGCTAAAGACCATCCTGCCCAAGAATGCTTAGGTCAATCAGGAAATCAAAGAAGAACTTAAACAATTCATGGAAAACAATGAGAATGAAGACATATTGGTCTAAAACCTATGGGATATGGAAAAGGCGATCCTAAGGGGGAAATACATAGCCATCCAAGCCTCACTCAAAAAAATGGAAAAATCTAGAATACACAAACTATCTTTACACCTTAAAGATCTGGAGAATCAACAACAAATTCAACCTAACCAATGCATGAGAAGGGAAATAATTAAGATTAGAACAGAGATCAATGAATTAGAAACCAGAAATACACTAGAACACATCAACAAAACCAGAAGCTGGTTCTTTGAAAGAACTAATAAGACTGATAAACCACTGGCCAGACTTATCCAAAAGAAAAGAAAAAGGACACAAATTAATAAAATCATGAATGAAAGGGAAGACATCATAACTAACATCAAGAAAATAAAAATATTTATCAGAAATTATTATCAACAGCTATATGCCAATAAATTAAGCAACCTAGAAGAAATGGATGCATTCCTGAAAACCCATAAACTAACAAGACTGAAACAGGAAGAAACTGACAACATGAAGAGACCAATAACCAGTAACGAGATTGAAGCAGTGATCAAAAACCTCCCAAAAAACAGGAGTCCAGGACCTGACAGATTCCCTGGGGAATCCTACCAAACATTCAAGGAAGAAATAATACCTATTCTCCTGAAGCTGTTTCAAAAAATAGAAACAGAAAGAAAACTTCCAGACTCTTTCTATGAGGCCAGCATTACTTGGATCCCCAAACCAGGCAAAGACCCCATCAAAAAGGAGAATTTCAGACCAATATCCCTGATGAATATGGATGTCAAGATTCTCAACATGATCCTAGCTAATAGGATCCAATAGTACATTAAAGGATTATCAACCTCAACCAGGTGGAATTTATCCCTGGGATGCAAGGGTGGTTCAACATTCGCAAATCAATCAATTTGACAGAACACAGAAATAAGAGAAGAGACAATAACCACATGGTTCTCTCAATTGATACACAAAAAGCATTTAACAAAATACAGCATCCTTTCCTGATTAAAACTCTTCAGAGCATAGCGATGGAGGGAATATTCCTTAATTTCATAAAATCCATCTATGAAAAACCCACAGCAAATATCATTCTCAATGGAGAAAAGCTGAGAGCCTTTCCCTTAAGATCAGGGACATTACAAGGATGTCCACTCTCACCACTACTGTTCAACATAATACCAGAAGTTCTAGCAACAACAATCAGACAACAAAAAGAAATAAAAGAATTCAAATTGGCAAAGAAGAAGTCAAACTCTCTCTCTTCACAGATGACATGATACTTCATGTGGAAAACCCAAAAGATTCCACTCCCAAATTACTAGAACTCATACAGCAATTCAGTAATGTGGCAGGATACAAAATCAATGCACAGAAATCAGCTGCTTTCTTACACACTAAATGTAACTCTAGAAAGAGAAATTAGAGAATAATTCTACTTACAGTAGCACCAAAAACCATAATATACCTTGGAATAAACCTAACCACAGAGGTAAGGATCTATACTCTGGGAACTACAAAACACTCATGAAAGAAATTGAAGAAGACACAAAAAGATGGAAAAACATGTCATTATCATGGATAGGAAGAACAAACATTGTTTTTTGTTTTTTGTTTTTTTTAAAAGATTTTATTTATTTATTTGACAGAAATCACAAGTAGGCAGAGAGGCAGGCAGAGAGAGGAGGAAGCAGGCTCCCTGCTGAGCAGAGAGCCCAATGCGGGGCTCGATCCCAGGACCGTGAGATCATGACCTGAGCCGAAGGCAGAGGCCCCAACCCACTGAGCCACTCAGGCGCCCCAGAAGAACAAACATTGTTAAAAATGTCTATGCTGCCCAGAGCAATATGCTTTCAACACCATCCCAATCAAAATACCAACAGCATTTTTCAAAGTGCTGGAACAAACAATCCTAAAATTTGTATAGAACCAGAAAAGAAATCACCAAAGAAATGTTGAAAAAGAAAAACAAAGCTGGGGACATCATGTTGCCTGACTTCAAGCTATATTACAAAACTGTGATCACCAAGGCTGCAAGGTACTGGCACAAAAATAGACACATAGACCAATGGAGCAGTAGAGACAGGCCAGATATGGACCCCCAACTCTGTGGTCAAATAATTGTTGACAAAGTAGGAAAAATATACAATGAATAAAAGAGTCTCTTCAATAAATGGTAATGGGAAAATTGGATAGCTATAACAGAAGAATGAAACACAACTATTCCCTTACACCATACATAAAGATAATCTCAAATTGGATGAAAGATCTCCATGTGAGACAGAAATCCATCAAAATCCTAGAGGAGAAACATGCAGTAACCTCTTCAACTTCAGCCCCAGCAACTTCTTTCAAGACAGGTCTCCAAAGGCAAGGGAAACAAAAGCGAAAATGAACTTTTGGGACTTCATCAAGATAAAAAGCTTTTGCACAGCAAAATAAACAGTCCACAAAACAAAGAGGCAATCTACAGAATGCAAGAAGATATTTTCAAGTGACACTCCAGACAAAGGGCTGCTATCTAGGATCTATAAAGAACTTCTCAAACTCAACACCCAAAAAACAAATAATCAGGTCAAAAAATGGGCAGAAGACATGAACAGACACTTCTCCAATGAAGACATACAAATGGCTAACAGACATGTAAACATGCTCATCAACATTAGCCATCAGGGAAATTCAAATCAAAACCACACTGAGATACCACCTTATACCAGTTAGAGTGGCAAAAATTAACAAGGCAAGAAACAAATGTTGGAGATGTGGAGAAAGGGGAACCCTCTTACACTGTTGGTGGGAATGGAAGTTGGTGCAGCTACTTTAGAAAACAGTGTGGAGGTTCCTCAAAAAATTAAAAATAGGGCTACCCTATGACCCAGCAATTGCATACTGGGTATTTACCCCAAAGATATAGATATAGTGAAAAGAAGGGCCATATGTACCCCAATGTTCATAGCAGCAATATCCATAATAGCCAAACTATGGAAAGAGCCAAGATGCCCTTCAACAGATGAATGGATAAAGAAGATACGGTCCATATATACAATGTAATATTACTCAGCCATCAGAAAGGATGAATACCTAACCTTTGCATCAACATGGATAGAACTGGAGGAGATTACGCTGAGTGAAGTAAGTTAAGCAGAGAAAGTCAATTATCATAAGGTTTCCCTTATTTGTGGAACATAAGGAATAGCATGGAGGGCATTATGAGAAGGAAGGGAAAATGAAAGGGGGGAGACCAGAGGGGGAGATGAACCACAAGAGACCATGGACTCTGGGAAACAAACTGAGGGTTTTAGAAGGGAGGGGAGTGGGGGATGGGTGACCAGTGGTGGGTATTAGGGAAGACATGGATTACATAGAGCACTAGGTATTATACGCAAACAACAAATCATGAAACACTACATCAAAAACTAATCATGTACTGTATGGTGACTAACATAACATAAAAAAAAAGTTCTGTACGACACTAACGGGAGAAATGGGCCCATCATTTACAACTTAGCAAGAGCCCTTACTCATTACTTGTAGTAATAAGAATGAGCAAATTCATTGGTTCTCTGGTGGTTTGCTTTCTTATAAATAAGAGAAAAAGGAAAAAAAAAGGCACTTTAATAAATTTTTAAAGATCTCTTTAAGTAATTCACCATCATAAATCTAAGTAATTTATCTGAAAAATTTAATTTTAAAGATAAAGTTTGGCACAGTCGGTAGCACAACACTTGATGAAGCCCCAGAGATTTCCATAATTACTAAAAATATTTTTTTACAGTACGACTTCCTTAGTAGCCAGCCTGCAAGATGATCCCAGTGACTCTTACTTCCTGCCATTCATGCCCTTGCAGAGTCCCTTTCACAATGCATGAAGTTTGGTTTGTATGACTAACAGAATATGGCAGGTATGTATTTCCATAACTAGATCATGGGGACACTGTAGCCAGAGACACTGCTTCTCTCTCTCTGGGATCACTTGCCCTGAAGAAAGCCAGCCACCATGCTACGAGAAGCCCACATGATAAAGAGCTGAGGTTTCCTGCTGAAAACCACGTGAGTGAGCTTGCAAGTAGATCCTTCAGCTAAGATCCTTCACGAAAGCCTTCACATGACATATGCCCCTACTGATATTTGGAATGAGCCGAATAAGAGACACTGAGTCAATCTGACCAGGTAAGCCATTTCAGAATTCCTGGTCTACAAAAACAGAATATGTGGTTTCCTTGATGTTTTTCAGTTTCTGGAAACAGAACTGTTAAATGTTAGTCAGGAGTATTGTAAGTGTTGTCTTGTATGTTGTAAGAATATTGTTGTAAGTAAGTAATGTTGTAAGAATGTTGTAAGTGATGTTATAAGAATATTGTCTAATACTCCATAGCTGTGTGTGTGAGCGTGTGTGTGTGTGTGTGTGTGTGTGTATGTATATATGGGACTGGCAACATAATTTGCAGGGCTTGATGTAAAATGAAAGTATGAGGCCCTTATTCAAAAATATTATAACTTTCAAAATGGCAACTGCAGAACATTAAACCAAACATGAAGCATGATTTTTGAACATGAAGTCCTCTTCATGTTCATGTGTCCATGAGCAGGCCCTCTGTGTGTTTGTGTGTGTGTGTGTGCGTGCACACGCATGTGCATGTATGTGCATGTGTGTACGTATTTAATAGCCATAACTAATATTTATTTACCATATGTCATGTACTTCACAAGCATATTCTAGTTTAATCTTCATACAACTCTATGAGATAGGTCTATAACTATCCTTATTTCAAATGAGGAAAATAAAGCTTAGAGGTATTGGTTATCTTGTTAAATAAAGTTCAAAAGGGTATTAAATGACAGGACTGAGATTCAGACTAAATGTAGAAATCCTTGAATCCAGACCTACAATCATTACATTAAAGTACTTTAAGAATATTGGTATGGTTACTATTGCAACATAAAAAAAATTACCCCTGGGGCGCCCGGGTGGCTCAGTCGTTAAGCGGCTGCCTTCGGCCCGGGTCAGATCCCAGGGATCTGGGATCGAGCCCCGCATCGGGCTCTCTGCTCTGTAGGAAGCCTGCTTCTCCCGCTACCATTCCCTCTGCCTGTGTCTCCTCTCTCGCTGTGTTTCTCGCTGTCAAATAAATAAAATCTTTAAAAAAAAAAAAAAAAAAAAAAAAATTACCCCTAAGTTTAGCAGCTAAACAAAGAAAACAAGAAACCTTTTATCTTGCTCACATTTTACAGGGCTCAGCTAGGCATTTCTCACTTACAGTCTCTTATGCGGTTTGTAGTAATGTGGAGGCTAAACTGGGTGGAGCATCAAAGATTAAATCAACTCAGGACTCAGTTGATGCTGGCTTTTGGCTAGGAATGGACTATCAACCAGAGCATCTACTCACGGACCCTCGGCTTAGCATCTCATAGTAACTGGACTTCTCATATGGCGGCCCTTCTCCCCTCACTGACTATCCCAAAAGAACCAAACAAAAGCTATGTGGTCTTTTCCGATTCAATCTTGAAATTACACGGTATTGTTTCTGCTGCATTCTTCTGATTATGAGTGACTGATTAAATAGGTCCATAATCAAGAGGAGAGGACATAAACCCCACATCCCAGTGGGAAAAGTATCAAATGATTTGTGGATATGCTTAAACCCACCACAGAAATCAGTTGGATTGTTATTTGAATTCAATATACCTTTTTGAAAACTGCCTCTATTAAATATCTGCTTAAATTTAATGAAACTTAAAATCATTGTGTATAAAGACGGGTAAGATTTTTATAATTAATTGTTGTGGGTAACACTTGATAGAAGTAAAATTAAACTAATAATACTTATTGATTTGGGGGCACCTGGGTGGCTCAGTGGGTTAAGCCTGTGCCTTGGGCTCAGGTCGTGATCCCAGGGTCCTGGGATGGAGCCCCACATCGGGCTCTCTGCTCAACAGGGAGCCTACTTCCCCCTCTCTCTGCCTGCCTCTCTGCCTACTTGTGATCTCTCCCTCTGTCAAATAAATAAATAAAATCTTTTAAAAAAAATACTTGATGAGGGCGCCTGGGTGGCTCAGTCGTTAAGCGTCTGCCTTCGGCCCAGGTCATGATCCCAGAGTCCTCCGATCGAGCTCCACATCAGGCTCTCTGCTCAGCAGGGAGCCTGCTTCTCCCGCTACCATTCCCTCTGCTTGTGTTCCCTCTCTCGCTATGTTTCTCGCTGTCAAATAAATAAAATCTTTAAAAAAAGAAAAAAAAATACTTGATGATTTTATTGATCAAGGCAGTCTAATTTATAAGCGTGTTTTATAATCAATATTCAAATATAAAATGGCATTACTTGCATTAATAAAGATATTAGTGACAATTACTATCTTTATTCGTCATTTCTTTTTCTACTAAGAGCTATGCACTTGTATTTTTATATTATATTTGTATGTATTATTTATTTTTATGTTGTATTTGTATTTTTGAGGGGGGATGAGTATCCTGATGAGTTGCCATTCATGATTGTGCACCCAATTTCAGGGTGCAGGGTTTTATCCACACACCAACAAGCAATTCTCCAATATCAGCTCCTACAATTAACTTAATTCTGACACTAACTACCCAGAGCTAATGTCAGATCCACAGGTTAAGGGCTCAGTCCTACAAGATGTGTGAGTCCCACTCCCCCATCTCAGATGCCACCTGGGCTTCTGACCTAAGCACTCCAGATCACAGGTTCCAATGAGCACCTTCTCAGGTGTGATTTGCCAGAGCAGCTCACAGAATTCAAAGCAACATTTTACTGACTGGATTAGCAGTTTATTATAAAAGGATATAAGTCAGGAAGAGCTAGATGGAAGAGATAACCTAGGGCAAGATATGTGTCAAAGGCACAGAGCTGCCATGCTCTATGCTCTCTCCTTCTGGGCTGCTCTCCCCAAGCCTCCATATGTTCACCGATCCAGAAGGTGTCTGACCCCTAACCTTTTGGATTTTTATGGAGGCTTCATTACAGAGACAGATTGATTACATCATTGACTATCAATGATTCACTCAAACTCCAACCTCTCCCTTCTCCCAGGAGGTCAGTAGTGAGACTGAAAATTCTCATCCTCTAATCATAGGGCTGGTTCCCCTGGCAATCCCCTTACCACCATTGTTAGGTTACCTAGGGGCTTTTTAGAAAATTGCTTCACTATCATAACAAAAGACAATGTGATCCTCTCCACATTTTGGAAAGTCCAGGGGTTTTAGGAACTGTGTGCCAAGAGCCAGACAAAGACCAAACATAGACTTTTTATTACAAATCACATTACACCATTATTCTTTAAAACTGTGAAAAAATGGATAATTGTTCGATATGTATACATATGTGAGAGGAAAAAGAGAGAGAGAGAGAGAGAGAGAGAGAAGGGCAGAAAGAGAAACAGATAAGGATTGAAAATAGAAGACTTGGAAAAAAAAAAAAAAATAGAAGACTTGGTCCAGGGGTTGCTAAACAACCTAGGCCAAACTACACAGACCAAATCCAGCCTGCCCCCATTTTTATATGTTTTTGTATGGCCTGTGAGCGAAGAATGTTTTCTACATTTTAAAATCTGTTTGAAAAAATTCAAAGATAATATTTAATGACCTGTGAAAATTAAAGAAATTAAAGTTTTGATGTCTATAAATAAAGTTTTATTGGAGCACAGCCAAGCTCATTTATTTGCATATTCTCTATGGCTGCCTTGTGCTACAGCAGCAAAGTCAAGAGGTTGTGGCAGAAACCACGTAGCCTGTACCACCTAAAATGTTCACCATCTGGCGCTTAACAAAAAGAAACAAACAAAAACCCAACCCTGATTAGAATTAGAGAAAAGGAATGATAGATATTATTCTTCAAAAAGGGTCACAATGAGCCAATTAATAATTCTGATAGAAATGTTTCTGAACGTTTCCATAAATGACTAGGCATATAAAGTTTTCTTTCCTGATTTTATACTGAGGATACTGCGGTATGTGCCCTGCACGTCTATGTCACTCTGCCAGTGTGAAGCTGGCAAACACAAACATATATCTTCATAAACATAATTCGATTTTCCATAGTTACAAATCACAGGCTATAACAGGCACATTTCTCATAAATGTGTGTGCCACAGATGGGAAAGTTCAGAGAGAATAAAGTTGGGGATTTTTTTTCCATTTCACTCTAATTTATTTAGTATGATACTGTAAATTATTAAAGAGACAGGTGCTCCTTGCAACATAGTTTCTATTGTTCTTTTAGCTCTCACTTGCAGAGGATCAAGGTGCTGACAGGTAGCTCAACCACAGTCTACAATTTCAACCAGGATTCAAGAAGCTGGAACATTAGAGAGTAGGATTGTATATATTTTTCTTTAGTCTAGTTATAGAAATAGATGCCAACAATAACAAGAAGCACTAATGACTTCAGTCTGCATTCCCCACCTCATGGGCATATCCAATCACAAGTTAAATGACACAAGAACAGCAGTTTAGATACAGTAAATACAGAGTTTTTCATCTCTAAGCTAGGTTGAATTTAATCTACCCTGAATGACATTCTGATTTTATCTGCTATAGAAAATCAATCATTCAATGTCTTTTCGGGGGTGGTTGTTAAATCTGTAAAAGTGGATGGGATTACCCAAGGAGAGTGACAAGCTGGGGACAGAATGTGTGTCTCATGGGATCACACCTGGGCCAGAGCTCCAAGAGCCAGGACATGGGCAGGGATAAGCATAAGTGCTCTCAAGCTACAGAGTGTGGAGCCAAGAGATTTCCAAAAAAAAAACAATGCCCAGGTAGGATAACTAGACATCAATTGCCTCCTGATATCAACAGCCAAAAATGTTTAAACTAACTGTAATCAAAATTTTAACGTGTAACTTTTAGTTATGAAGAAATACAAGAAATAGAGAATAATGGATATCATGAAGGAAAGTAAAAAAAAAATCAGAATATGAGTTTTTCTAGAAGAACACTGGTCTGTCTTGGAAAAGTCCATATTAGGGCAGGGTAGAAGGAGGAAGGACGGAACTATCCTAGATTAAAAGGAATTTAAGAAATAAAATTTAAGAGATTTACATGTGATGTATAATTCTTGACTATACTTTGATTTTTGAAAATAGTTACGGAAGAAACTAGGAAAATGTGAATATAAATAGAGTATTAAATTGCATCAGGGATTTGTTGCTAAATTTGTTTGATAAGATTATGATATTGCACATATTCTGTAAGAATATGTGCTTCTTTTAAAATTTAGAAATGTATGCTATAACATTTAGGTAAGTCCTTCTAGATCTATAATTTAAACTAGTTTAGCCCTTTCTATATATAAAGATGAAACAATATCCTCACATACATAGTAGTTAGATGTATGTTAATTTTACTTTTTACATGATTAAAAAACTTATACAAAATGCTTAAAAAAATCTCTCTGGGCAAATAGGTAGATAAGCCATTCAGCAGGTTTATAAAGTCTTGATCTAAGGGTTTATACTACGATGACAGAATCCAGCTAAGCTACAGAAAAAAGAAGGCAGAGTAAGCAGGTTTGGAAAAGAAGGTAGAAGACAGGACTATAGTGATGCCAAGAGGCTTGTACCTATCCAAGGGGTCTTCAAGGCCCTCATCATGACTTTGGGATTGATAACATATCAGGCATGTTTACACAGAAAACTGAACCCCTGTGGCCTCAGCTCCCCCTAGCCCTCTTTCCCCTATTTGCACATTTCAACTTACTCCATTGTTGGCCTTCCTGACAATTTTCTTATGGGACCTTATTGATTTTTTTACATGAGTCTTTAGTTATACATCTCCTTTGCCTTTTGTAAATGTTTAAACCTCATCAAAAAAACTCTGTGACTCTCTGATATGACGAATTTGAGAGGCAGGGTGGCAGGTCGTGGGGGATAGGGAGGGAAAAAATGAAACAAGATGGGACCGGGGAAGGAGACAAACCATAAAAGACTCTCAATCTCAGGAAACAAACTGGGGTTGCTGGGGGGTGGGGGTGGGGTAGGGATAGGGTGGCTGGGGGATGGACATTGGGGAGGGTATGTGCTATGGTAAGTGCTGTGAATTGTGTAAGACTGATGAATCACAGACATGTACCCCTGAAACAAATAATACATTATATGTTAACTTGAAAAAATTAAAATTAAAAAAAAAAAAAAGCTCTGCGAAAAGCAGCATCACTCTCATTTCCATCTCTTTTTACTCCCACAGATCTTTTTCTTTCGTATTTCAAATTTCCTTTTTGATAGCTCTCAAACTTCAGAGATTTTTTCTTCTTTCCTTCTCAATTTTCAGGCCATAAGAATATGGCCATCTTATCTCTTATATGGAATCTGCCTTTCTAAAACTAAGGCAGCTGCCTCTCCCCACTAGCGCCCTTCCAGGACTGCAGGACTGGAAGGACAACAATCCTCCCACCTCAAGGTCTAGTGCATTGACCAATACTTCATTATGGCCCAGAATTAGCCTCAAGGCAGCAGCTTCCAAATTTCTAACTCTAATTTCTGAAAATTAAGTAATCAACAAAAGTAGTAAAGAATTTAGCTTTGGATATTATTTAGCTCAAACGATTCAGCAGAAATCTGAATACTTGAATTCCCTGAAACATTCCGCATCATGTTTAGTCTTAGTCTCTGGGGAAAGACTAAGATTTCCTTTCCCTCCACATGGCCACCTGCGTTTGTCCTTTTATCCTCACGTGAAAGCTCTACTATTCTGTCCTTAATTTTCTCAGGTATTCCTTTTTAACATACTTCATCACTCCCTTATCTACTGCCCACATTTGCCAACAGTTTCCCAAAAAATGAGGAAGAGAGTCAGCATTAGCGAAGAGAAATTTAACTTCCCATGAGAGCTGACTCTACTATATCAAGCTGCTTCTCCTTCTAACCAACAAGGAAAGACAGGTTGGTGAGAGAAAGGCTTCTATTAAAGACTATTGGCTCCTATTAGTGAGGAAGGGGCAGCTAGACATCATTTAGCTATGTCCCCTAGGGGATTAGGTTTAGGAATGGCAAATTAAACCCCAGCTTCTAGTAGAGAAATCTTGGTGGAAATAAGCTAATGAAAAGTACTGGGAGTGGGGGCCAAAATTAAAAGAGAAATAAACCCTAACCAAAGATGTGACTGCTTTGGGCTGGTGGAACCCAAACCTAGTGAGTAGCTTTGGCTTTCTTCTGAGATTTGGTCTCAGGAACAGTCAAACCATTGTCTAAATGGAGCCACCACGATCACATTAAATGCCAGCCAAGTCCAATCAAGGGAAGATGCCCAGTCCAAAGCAATTTCTTGACCTGGGACTGGTATTGGTCCTATTTACTTGTCAGCTGCACCCACAATACACAGGAATCTATTTTTTAAAGCTTGTGTGTTAGGACTGCTTAGATTAGATTAAACCATACATGTAGGTTAAGGGGGATTCTACATAAATGGCCATTTTCATTTAAAGAATATTTTATACATTTCAATTTATAGAAGAGTAGGATTAGCATTTTATGGAGAATACAGAAGTAAGTCATAGGTGAGGCTATGGAAAAAGAGAGCATGCAGCTATTCTAAATGAGTTTAAAATGCTAGGTTCAGACTAACTCTAACTTAAGGTATTAAAGAATTTAAAAGCATGATCTCAGAGCCAGGTTAAGGATATCTTGAAAGAATGAAGATCCAGATGGCTGGAAAGGGCAATGTTCAATCAAAATAAAAGAATATAAAAACTACAGATGTGGATACTTGGCAAGATTTAAATATTCAGTAACTGATTATTACATAGTTAGTTTGTGAACATCTATAAACAATGCAGTGATTTGCCACAGCAATTGTTTACTGTGAACCAATAGCCAAGTCATGCTTAACAGTGAAATAAGAGAGGAGAGATAATGTAGAAAGAGTAAATCTGGAAAATTGAATACAAATTTTTCATTATTTCCAGATGATATAATTGTATAAACAGATAATTACAGGGAATCAATTGAAAACTCATGCTAATTAATAAGGCAGTTCAGTAGATTAGCTAAATAAAAGACAAATAAGAAAAATCAATAGCTTTTCTATGTTTTGTCAACCTCCATTAGAAATTTCAATGGAGGCAAATTCCTAAAGATGGCCCCTGTCTGGTGATGCACGCATGAATCGGCCTTGTTCAGCTTCCAAAGAAAATAGCTATGAAAATTCAGAAAAAGATGAACATTCACAGCAATGCTGCAGATGAAGACTAGAGGCTCATCTATTGTGGGAATTGGGGAAAACTGGCATTAATAAGGAGAACAATGAAGATCAAATGCCTGTTAGAATTTTTGGTCAAGGAGGGGACATAAGGAATGAAGCACTGGGTGTGGTGCATAAACAATGAATCTTGGAACATTGAAAAAATAAAATTAAATTAAAATAAAAAAAGAATTTTTGGTCAAGTCACATACATATCTTACATGATTCACCAAGTAGTCAAGAAATAGTATTTCATTTTACCTAAACAATTATAAAAATAAAGGATCAAGCATTTTTCAAAATCAAAGGTTAAAAGTTAATAAAAATTAAAATACTATAAAATTTGAAAATAATTTGGAAAGAAGTGAAAATAACAATAACAAAAATCATCCATATAGCAAAAGATAGATGGAAAAAGAAGGAAGAGGAGGAGGAGTAAGGGGATAGGGAGAAGGACTCAATCAAAAATAAAAAATGGGTATGAGAATAGTAGGTAAAAAACTCAATTATGACAATAAATGAAAGTGGATTAAAAACAGTCTCCACTGTTTTTACAACCTTAAACAAAACACAACCACACATCATTTATAAGAATTGCACTTAGGGGGCGCCTGGGTGGCTCAGTCGTTAAGCGGCTGCCTTCGGCCCAGGTCAGATCCCAGGGTCCTGGGATCGAGCCCCACATCGGGCTCTCTGCTCTGCAGGAGGCCTGCTTCTCCCGCTACCATTCCCTTTGCTTGTGTTCCCTCTCTCGCCGTGTTTCTCTCTGTCAAATAAAAAAAAAAAAAAAAAAAAATCTTTAAAAAAAAAAAGAATTGCACTTAGGAAAACATGACATTTAAAAAAAAAGCTTAAAAAGTTAAGTATGTAAAAATATTTACCAAATGCAAAGGTAATACAAAAATTAAACATTAATATTGAAGTGATGAAAATGCAAAGATCAGCAAGTGAAAGAATCATTCATAAAAATAATAAAGACAAAAAGATAACCAGCATGAACCATTAAGAGCAACAAAAGAGTGCAAGAGTAACATTTTTAAGTAAATACAAGCAGAAACTGACAACAACACAACCTGTGGGAGACAACACAGTGTTCTCAGTTTTTGATCAATTAGGAAAAAAAAAAACAGATGTGAATAAGATAATAGCATAGATCAAATTGTCTGGCCACAAATAGCACTTTAAAAGTACATAGTTAACATTTAGCAGAAGCAAGAGCTTCTTTCATTCATTCAGAAGTTATTAAGTATATCCTGTAGGCATGACAATCTCAGTATCCTGTATAAGGTCATAAAGAGAACTCCAAGTTCTCCAAAGCAGCATTTATTTTGGCTACACTGTCTGATCATAATGTAACAAAACCAGAATTAAACACTCACCCTCTTTCTCTCTCTCTCTCTCTCTCTCTCTCTCTCTCACACACACACACACACACACACACACACACACATCACTTTCTAAGTACTCCTGGGAAGAACTGAAATCAAAACTGCAATTAATAGTATTTAGAAATTAATGGCAATGAAAGTATTACATATAAAAATTTATGGGCTATAAGATAAATTTAACACAGATGTCAATCCACTGGTTTTAAATGATGTTATTATTAGATAAGAAATATTATAACTTAATAACCAAAGCATTCAACTCCAGACAGAAAGGTGAAATGGAACATAAGTAAAATAAGTCTGGTTAGGATATAAAAAGTTAAAAGTCCATCTTCTTACCCTAACAACCAAAACAAACCAAGTCAGTCACAAAATCATAATTTGTAAGCCAATTAAAAATCTGAGGTTACAAAGAAACCTAAGTGAATTAATTCAAGAAATGAAAAAGCCCTTCATAGGAGAAAAAAGACCACAGCTGCTTATATCCCAGGCATCGTGACAAGAATGAGGACAAATGTACCACAGATGGTTTAAGGAGGAATGAATAGAACTTTTAACAAACTTTTAACCACCATATGGAATTACACACTAGAATTCAAAGGAGCCCAGCCACAAAATGTATCTGCACTCACAAGCCACCCTCTCTCATAGTACTTCACCTAGTACAAAGACCATTCTCCAGCAACTCAAAAAGCTGGCAATCAAAATATAAAGAATAGAAAGATCATCCATAGTTAAACACACACACACACACACACACACACACACACACAAAACTGATGGCTCACCTGTAAAGTGCTAAGAAATTTCTGGAATCTTGTCAGGACTTAGACTCCAAATACCATTAAAGGGAAAGTTCTGGATCAGCCATTGGGCCAGTGGTGAAGAGAGTAAAACAAAAGCTAAATAAACTAAATAATAACAGACAAACTCAACAACAGATGACCACATTAACCTAGGTGCCACTCTAGCAATATCGCAAAAGAAGTGTTGTGACCTTTTTAGAAGGTAAATACTATTAACTTGTGTTTGGCATCCTTTTATGCAAAATGCCCTCTTTGCAATCAAACGCTATGAGACACACAAAGAAGCATGAAATGTGCCTGGGGCCAAACAGAAAATAGAAAATAGAAAAGTATCAATAGAAGACCCAAAAATAGCTCAAAGGTTGGAATTATTAGATAGCGACTTTAAAATATCTGAGAAGGGGTGCCTGGGTGGCTCAGTGGGTTAAAGCCTCTGCCTTCAGCTCAGGTCATGATCCCAGGGTCCTGGGATCGAGCCCCGCTTCGGGCTCCCTGCTCAGCGGGAAGCCTATTTCTCCCTCTCCCACTCCCCCTGCTTGTGTTCCCTCTCTTGCTGTATCTCTCTGTCAAATAAATAAATAAAATCTTTAAAAAATATAAAAATAAAAAAATAAAATAAAATATCTGAGAAAAATGCTAACAGGTGAAAGGTGAAAATGTGGGCAATACGCATGAAGATATAGGGAATTTCAGCAATGAGTTAGAAGCTGTAAAAAAAGAAAAAGAGGACACCTGGGTGGTTCAGGGTGTTAAGTGACTGCCTTCCGCTCGGGTCATGATTCTGGAATCCCAAGATCAAGTCCCGCATCAGGCTCTCTGCTCAGCAGGGAGTCTGCTTCTCCCTCTGACCTTCCCCCTCTCAAGTTCACTCTCTCTCTCAAATAAACAAACAAACAAATAAATAAAATCTTAAAAAAAAAAAAAAAGAACCAAAGGAATGCTAGAAAATGGGAAATATATCAGAAATGTTGAATGGAAATATCAGAGTAAACACTCTCAATTTATTTTTTTTCCTAAAGATATTTATCTATTTATTTATTTATTTATGAGCAAGAAAGTGCTCTCTTGCACATGCACGAATGGAGGGAGGGGTGGAGAGGAAAAGAGATGGAGAGAGTCTTAAGCAGATTCCACGCTGAGCACAGAGCCATTCTGGGGCTCTGGATCTCAGGACCACGAGATTATCACTTGAGCCTAAACCAAGAGTAGGGCAGTTAACTGAATGAGTCACCAGGTGCCCCTCTCACTTTTTTCTTGATCTTAGAGGGAAAGGAGTCAGTGTTTGACCATTAAGTATGAGGTTAACTGCAGAGTTTGGGAAGAAGGGGGCAGGATGGGTTTGGTTTCGTTTTGTTACAATGTCTTCAAATTGAAAAAAAATTCCCTTTTTGGTTTACTGGGAGTTTATTTTGAATGAAGATTGAATTTTATCACATTTTTCTGCATCAATTTAGATAATACAGTTGGCATCACAAGTGGGATTCTCTAGAATGACCCTGACTCACTAAAGCATGGTGAAAGCATTAACTGGGAAAAGGATAGAGGGAAAGGATGGTGAGCTGCTAATGCCTAGACAGCTTCTAAGCCCCTGTGGTAGGAGACGGCAGTTACTTTGCCATTTGTTACTGGAGGTAAAAGTTACCACTGGAATTTAGAAATATAGATTCAACTCCCAAGGAGCTGGCTCACTGGATACATAAAAAAGTGCAAAATCCTGACAAACAAGCTAAAT
The DNA here is from genome assembly GCA_028646535.1 of Procyon lotor. NCBI lineage: Eukaryota > Metazoa > Chordata > Mammalia > Carnivora > Procyonidae > Procyon > Procyon lotor. The sequence goes on from CM053605.1 coordinate 44,856,984, forward strand.
ATACTATCCCTTGGTTATTTTTATCTGTTATAGCTAAAATCAAAGTAAAGAAAGTGTTGGGGGTAGATTCTGGTGCTGCATTAATCTCAGATTTTGACCTTTCCAATATACAATCCTTAGCTTTAGCGCTGCTACCAGAGGGAAAATTATGCTGGAAAAACAAATGGCACTTCTATAACCTCCAGTCACCAAAAAGTAGTCACGGTTGTCCGGGGACAACAAAAAGCTCCTGAAGCCAGGGAGTATAAGGTGAAGGAGTTGTCTCATTTAGCGAACTGATGTTACCAGTTTCCTGAAGAATCTTCACTAACTGGATTGTGAGAGTGATTAACTTGGCAGCACTTGTTTTAGTTTTGTACAACGTAGAATGGAAGAGCATATTGGGATTGATGCAAGACCCATAGCTCACTACTGAACAATTATAACATTTATAGATGACTTGTATAGTTTTCCCAGGGAGGAGAAAATCTCTATTGTTGGCAAGCAGACCACATCAGACCACCACTGGTAACTCTGGGAGGCTATCATTGGGTCCTAACAGGACCAGACAGTCTCTCTGGACAGAGATTTGCATACCAGGTGGTAGATGCAAATGTTCAAAACACTATAAAAGGACTGGGAAAAAATTTGCTACAGGAATTTGGAGCACCAAATTATATTCCTTTTTTTTTTAATATTTTATTTATTTATTTGACAGAGAGGAGAGAGATCACAAGTAGGCAGTGAGGCAGGCAGAGAGAGAAGGGGAAGCAGGCTCCCTGCTGAGCAGAGAGCCCGATGCGGGGCTCCATCCCAGGACCCTGAGGCGGGGCTCAATCCCAGGGCCCTGAGATCATGACCTGAGCCAAAGGCAGAGGCTTTAACCCACTGAACCACCCAGGCACCCCTACCAAATTATAATCCTTGAAAGCAAGGAACATAGTTTACAGCTAATAGTAGGAGGTCAATTTAATCATAACTCTTAAAATGTAACAATGACTTTGAAATTTTCCGTGCTTGGAATTTGTTTGTGATGAACTCTTATGTAATTATGATAAAGGAATTATATTATTCTATTTTATTAACTGGAATACCTGCTTGTTTTTATATAATCCTTTATTTATCTGCTCCTACCCTTATCTTTAAGTCCTCATAACTTGCATCTTCTTCAGAAACTATGTGGTGTCAACAAAAGTAGCACACAGCAAATGCAAAACAATCTGTAAAGATAATGAACATGAAAATGTTGATGACAATGACTGATATGCAGATAAAAAATATACATCGCTAACTAAAAACTCAATTTCCATTTCATTATAAAAGAGCATCCAGGAACAATGAGGAAAAAATGGAAGTTAACGGAGAGAAAATACAAAGATTTTTAAAATCAAGATTCAAAAGGAAAGTGGGAGAGAAAGCAAAGAAAGAAATCACTTAACAAAATCGCTCAGTAAAACATATAATAGGAACAGGAAATGCTGAAGGCACTGATACAATGACAATTATATCCACGTCTCCCATTAAGTTTCTATTTGTTGCCTCAGGCAGTCTCAACTCACACTCCTGTGAGACCTCATTCTTAAAGCTTGGTTTACTTATTGCCTTGTTCTTTTTTGTTGTTGTTTTCTTTTAGAATTATTAAATTCTCCAACAACTGTATTAAAACAAAATGCCCAACATAGATAAGAATTGCTCATAAAAGGAAGTTGATTGTTCTATTAACATATTACTTCATTATTTTGATTTTGCTTGAGTACAGGATGAGTTAAATGGGCCTTGTCATTTTATAGCAATTTATTAAAAATGGTATTTATTCCTTTATGTTCAATAAATCCCCTACTTTGTAAATCTTTCCCACAATTCTTAATACCATGGTGGTGATGGAAAAAGTACCAAAGAAATTACAGGCCATCCCCAGGCTAACAGCATCCAGGGATGTAGCCATCTATGTCAAAGCTGGGAAGGATTTAAGATTTGATCTGGTTGAATTTCCTCATTTTGATACAGGAGAAGCTTTAAGTCCACTGAGACTCACTCAGAATCATACAGGTGGTTAGCTCAGATCCAGAGTGAAGCTACAATCTTCTCACCATATTTTGCTACTCCCCACTCTTTCTGCATTTCTTAATCTATCATATCCTATACCAAACTGGAAATCAATTTGTATTAGTCTGGGTTCTCCAAAGAAATAGAATCAACAGGATGTGTATAAATATAGAAAGAGATTTATTATAAGGGACCAGCTCATATGATTATGGAGGTTAGCCAGTCTAAAATCTGCAGTGTGGGCTGGTAGCTTGGAGACCCAGAAGAACTAATGGTTCAGATGAAGTCCAGAGTTAAGGAAAATTCACATAAGGATCTTCAAGACATACTTACCTTAAAAAGTCAGGCAAGAAACTTCTGTTCAAGCCTCAAAGTGTGTGAATGAGGATGAACTCAGAGATACCAAAGTCACACCAATGTAATTCTGACAAGGACTTATAATTAAGACAACAATGAAATTATTCAATTGCAAGAATTATTATTATCCATCATTCCTATCTTCTGGTTCATTTGGCTTTCTAATCTGTACTCACAACCACTAAGTTCACTTCGAATACAATTCAAGGATATTGCTTTATTGCAAAGTGACTCGAATATGAAACTAGTCTTTTTAGGGGCACCATCTGTTGTTCATGACACTTTAAATGAAGGAGATTTCAGTTGCTAAATATTCCACAGAAACATATGAACAGAATTCAAAGGGTTTAAGTTTCTAAGAAAATACAATGTCCCCTAAGCATGAAATGAAACCCTTTCTTCAAAGTGTTTGCAATAACAAAGAAGTGTTTAATCATACTTGATATACATAAATCTTTTCTGGAAAAACAAAATAACACATGAACTAAATCAAGTCTCCTGAAAAGCAAGCGGAATGATAAAAATCAGTGATACGCGTATTCATAATCACATAAGGACAGAAACAGATGGAGATAAAGCAATTTGCCCCAAATCAAATGATTCTCAAAAGGCTAACTGATGTGCTCCCCTTACTCAAGTCATAACTATGAGTCAATTGTACAAGGACAGAGTTGAGCTTTGGAGAGCAAGTGGTCTATTAGTATTTCTCTCAAGGGGTTAATCAGACTTCTTGGCCTCAGCAACTCATTTTTAAATGACTTGAATATGTTAGAACATCCCAAAGGAATAATTGATGAATACTAATTAAGATTCAAAATCCCTTGCAAATAAGTAGTTACCAGATAACTGTCTAGACATAAGAGTACCTATTAGTGATGTTTTGAGTTCCTTAGATGAAAGGTTTTCAAAAACAGCTCAGTTGGACTATTACAAAAAGAATAGAAGCTGCCATCTTTTGTGAACCACTCTAATCTATAATAATCTACCCTGTCAATAAACCAGTTAAACTGTGGCTTTGCTGGAGAGCTGGGGTCAGAAAGTATTAACGTAGATTGTCATTTTGCTCTCTACATGGTACACTACACATCATTTTAAAATGATATGCTGTGTTCAATATTTTATATGACTGAAGGATAACTCTCGACTTGAATTTATTGCCACGCGTACTTGAAGCTAAATCATATATTACTTCAAATATTATTTTCAAGATATAACCTAGCATAACTGATGATAAACTATTCTATATATAAATCCATTTTGTCTCATTTTTTATTTGTTGCTTTATTGTTTTATGGTTATCTAAAATATTTTACACCTGGAAAATTCTCTGACAACTTTACCTACAATCTAATTATGTTTCAGCTGGATAACTAAAAAGAAAACTTGCTGCCTTTATGAAAAGTATTTTAAGGTTTTGTTTTGTTTTTACCTTGGAGTTGCTATGATTTTGGAAAGAAGCTCTTTGTTTTGGGACAAAAATCAATGCTGTCTTATTACAAACACTTGCTTTCAATATGGCTGAGGAAAAAATCAGGACAGAAATCGTTTGTTATATTTATCTCTGAATTACTGGTATCTTGTACAAATATCAATTCATCTTGAATTTCAGCTAAATTTTTATTTAATTGTTCTCAACTTTCCTCACAGTGACTATTTCAACACTTGCACTTCAAAAATAATCTTATATTCCAAAATTTAAACTGGCAACTTCTCTCAACAAAAATCAATGAGGCACTTTCCAAGACATTGCATCATTCAGTATACAGAAAACTCAATAAGCCAAGAGTTTTCTTATTTAAAAGAAAGAAGAAAGATATCTAATATAAGCAAAGATCACACAATGATTGCAGAAAACACTTATCTCTTTGATATAAAAATATTGACTGCCAAAAATCTGAAGACAGATTTCACAAAAGATTTTTTTTGCTTTTCTAAAAATGATGACAGTCCAGCAATTTAATATTTAAGTATAGAGACTGCTGTTCTATTTATTTTTTTTTTAAGATTTTATTATTTGAGAGAGAGAAAAACAGAGATAGTGAGAGAGAACACAGAGGGGAGGAGGGGAAGAGAGGGAGAACCTAAGCAGAGCTCTATCCCAGGACCCTGAGATCATGACCTGAGCAAAAGAGAGACTCTTAACGGACTGAACCAATCAGCACCCCTGCTGTTCTATTTATTTCCTCACAATTTTAATAGAACCTCTTAAAGGGATATGGAACCCACCAACTAATTATTAGAGCTTCTAATCTTACACCTAAGGTCATTCAGGCACAGTGATTATTGTGTTAAAATAGAAACTAAACTAGTCAAGGTAATTTTGCATAACTATTTGGTGCAGTAAATGCCCAATCCATAAGGCATTATATTTTGCCATTTAGGACCACATGCCAGTATACTGTGATTAATCAAATTTTGTAAAGTTTTACAGGAATAATGTGCATAGATCAAATACATGAATGTCTAATGGGCATTTACCTAAGAATAACCTCTGAAAGCACTGTGTGTAATATTATATTTCAAGTAGACATAAATCAAGAAGAAAGATGACCCAGGGAGCAGAGGAGCCATGTATTTGTGTCTCTATCAGTCGAGGGAAGATAAAGTCCATGTAACTTAAGGTAAATTAATTGGTGTCTAGTTCTCATCCCTCTTTTCCACCTCCATAAAATAAAAATGATGACATTTGCCAAGCATCACGGTAACGCCAGATACGAAAAGATTCTCTTGTTCACCTATACTCTAAGATTCTCAAAATACTCCATTACATAATAACATTGTGTTATGATAACTATTTTCCAACATCAATTTTATATTTTTTGGTAGTTATTCTGTAAGGAAAGAAGTTCCTAGGAAGTTGATTGAAATCATCTCTGTAAACTTACATAGGACTACAGTGGGGAAATGACCTTAAGAAAGCAAAAGGATCCTATTTTACACCTTAAATTTACACAATGTTATTTGTCAATTATGTCTCAATAAAGCTGGAGACGGAGAGGGAAATAAAGAAGACGGGGAAAAAAAGAAAGACAAATAAACCTCCAGGCCTTCTTTGTTTATACAATTTTAATGGTTTGCATGTAAAGAGTAATGAGAAGGGAATTATGTTAAAGAATGGAACATGAGTGGATTAGCAGAAAGAGGAATTAAAGCTTTCCAGAAATTTAACACGTTAAATTACGGTAACAGTGAAATTAATGATTAAAATGAAATCAAATCAAGCACTTAAATAAAATATAAAGAAAAATTCAATCTTCAGGAAAAAAGGTAACATCTTTGCAACTGCAAAATCTATAACCAAGGTTTTCAAGAGTTTCTGTTCTCATGAATAGGTTTCTAGATCTCCTTTATAGCCATTGCTAACTTTCAATAATAATAAGTAAATCATCCACCAAATTACCACTGGCCTTTCATGAATCTACCCATATATTTAGCTAATAGCTCCTACTATATGTCTGGCTCTGAGTTAAACTCAGATTAGAAATATTAGTGACTCAGTTGTTAGGCGTTTGCCCTCAGCTCAGGTCATGATCCCAGGGCCCTGGGATTGTGCCCTGCATCGAGCTCCCCGCTCAGCGGGAGGCCTATTTCTCCCTCTCCCACTCCCCGATTATGATTCCTCTCTCACTGTCTCTCTGTCAAATAAATAATTAAAATCATTTAAAAGAAGAAAAGAAATATTAGTAAACTCTTACTATAAGTTATTATTTTATTATTATAATATGTGCATGCTCTCTCAGGGGATCCTGCAAAATCAACACCTATTTTGAGCTTAACTGTAAATTATTTAACTTAATTTCTAAAATAAGGTGTACTTAATTAGAGAGGAGCAAACAAATCTACCCTGGTTTGCAGATGACATGATTTGAAATTCCAACTACTTGGGATACACATTCACCCTCTGGATAAATCACTGTGCCTTGGGCTAGAGAACTAACAATGGTCCAGCTTGAGCACGTGTCTGACTCTTGAAGGTACTTACTTAGAAGCTCTACTAGATGACATTGGTTCTCCTGATGAAGAAAAGGATTGTGAGCAGAAGATGGGGGAAAGAAATGTTAGACGTTAAAAAAATATAGACATTGGGGATGGTATGTGCTGTGGTGAGTACTGTGAAATATGTAAGCCTGACGATTCACAGAACTGTACCCCTGGGGCAAATAATACTTTAGACGTTAATTTAAAAAAATAATAAATTAATAAATAAATAGGAAGTATTTTATTGGTTTACTATGAGGCTTTAAACAAGACTATGCATATAAATACTTAGTACAGTGCCTGGTACATAGTAAGTGCTCATTAAATGATCACTTTAATAACTAAAGTGGGGACTATCTCTCCCTCCCCAGATGCTCCTGCTCTTGCCTATGAAGAATGACTGTGGTTTTGGTTCAAAAATATTGAGAAGGCAGTTTCCTATCTAAATCTCCATCTCTCTCTCTCTCTCTCTCTCTCTCTTTACACAGCAAGAATGACTTATCTGAGTGATTGCTAAGTTTTAGAAAAGCACTAGGCAAGAGTAACTCTCCTCCCAGGATGCCCTTCTTGCAATAGTCTGTCCCATGGCAGGGAATTCTATTCTTGCCCTGCCATTATGCAGGAAGCACAGCAAGATCAGAGCTCTACTACAAGTTAAACTAGAAGCCTGACTCTTCCTTTGGATATAAAGCATGTTGATTCCCCACACATGTAGCCAGATGTCTACTTTAAGGCTTTTCTGAAACGTGATTGTGAAATACTAGCTATGAGGGCAACTCTTAGGCAATTTGATTGTGGTGGCAGGTCTATAGTCCAGTTTTATCAGAAAACAAAATACAGGGGCATCTGGGTGGCTCAGTAGTTAAGCGTCTGCCTTTGGCTCAGGTCATGATCCCGGAGTCCTGGGATCGAGCCCCGCATCGAGCCCCGCATTGGGCAACCTGCTCGGCAGGAAGCCTGCTTCTCCCGCTACCATTCCCTCTGCTTGTGTTCACTCTCTCGCTGTCTTTCTCTCTGTCAAACAAATAAAAAAAAAAGACTTAAAAAAAAAAAATACAAGACAAAAAACCTAGTATCATGCCTCTGTAGATACACGTGTGTGTGTGTGTGTGTGTGTGTGGAAGGTACAATTAATCATCATGTATTTGACAGACATCCTCAAGATCACCAACACTAGATGCTATTATTGTTATTGATATATGGCACAGCATTAAACAAAGGGATTTACAGTGATTGCTTGGTGTAATTTTAGGTTTAGTCACAGTCTTCAGATCACCCACAACGCTTTACAAAAGGTTATCTGATAGAACACATATACACAATAGAGTAGAGCCAAGGGGTAACACTAGGACCTATTAAATAGCTGAGATTTTATAGATGATAGCATACTAACCTTACATTTTTGTGATACAAGGGAGTATACTAACCCAAAAAATATCTATGTAAACAAACAAAGAAGCCAAGCTTTAGAATCTTGAAGTACCCCCCCTAAAAAAGTCATAACTTGTGTAAATGAATGATATCAAAGTATCTTAATATGGGGTTAAATATATACCAGAATTCATTAAGTCCCCTGGACAGTATATAGTATATAGCATACAGGCATATACTTTTCAGAGAAGAAAGCCAAGCAGAAAGGAGTAAAATCAGAGTGAGGATTAGAAAGGAATAAAATCATGGGAGAAAGAGAGTTTACCTTCAAGGGAAAAGCAATGTTTTGAAAGGACAAGATTTTTAAGTATATGAGAAAGGGTTTGAGACTGTATGGGAAGACATTATTTTGAAATAATTAGGCTATACAAAAAAGGTACAAAGAGGTAAGTTTCCTATATTGTGAGTAAACAGACCAAATGACCACTGAGTTTCTCCTAGCCCCATGAAATTCTTTAAAACAAAGTCTCTTCATAACTCTTTAATGAAATGAAAGTGGTTTAAGTTAATGCTTTTAGCTACTGCTTTAACACTCTTGGCTTAAACTGCAATTCTTTCTTATTCCATTAAGTAGCACAGAATTTCAAAGAATTTATATATTTAAAAAAATTAAACCGTGATATAAAGGTTGCCTTTTCTAGAAAAATGTATCAGACAGTAACAAGAAATCTGAATCTGCAAGAAAAACAAGTTTTCACTACCACCAAGACAAAAAGTATCTCATTTTTACTCCTTCATTAAGACTACTTAAAATTTATAATTTTAAGAATCTGGAAAATCTAAAAATCATTAAGAGACTGTTGTTCATTGACTATAGAATTTTACATCCAAATAATTTAGAATACTTTTTAATATGCCAATCCAATGACACCAAAGTGATATTTGTATAGACAAAAAAAGTTTGAATTTGCACAGGTAATATGACTAATCTTGAATATTATATAAATAACAGATACAAGAATAATCATTTACAAAGAGTCAGAAGTACACACAAAATTCTTTTGATGAGATGCCAAGGAATGCACCAAAAATCCAAGTTCTTTCTTCTAATGTCATTGGCGAATGCCAAGTAATTCCATAATGCTCATTTTCACATACTTATAAAAGAGAGAAGAAAAAATGCTTAGATTTTTCTTTGCTTAGAGGGAGAAAAAGGACTGCCTAAGAATTTGAACTAGGATATGTTAATGAAATGTTATAATTCTGGATCTTATTTCAAGAAGTTTACAAAATTTCAAGTATGACTGAGAGGAATGTTCAAGAGAGTAAAGGAGATAATATTAACATACTAAAGTCAAGAAAGAGATAATCATAAGGAATCCCCAAGGTAGAGATGTCAAGGAATTGTAAGAAGAGTGGTTTTAGGTTATCTTCTGTTGTCTGCTATGCAGTAGACTGCCACACTGATCTGAAATGTTCAATTAAAGTGTATTTTATGCACATGAGGCATTATGGGTAATATGGGAGGACGATGGTCACTCGCTGGCAAAGTTGGGCAGAAGTCACACAGTAGCTTCGAGAGGGATGTAAGAAGCAAGGATTAAGAATTTAACATGAAATCCCACAAAAAAGTAGCTGGGAGAAAAAAGACCCCCTAACCTATGCTAATCTGGAACCATCAATTTGCCACACATGAGTCAAACTTTTAAGTTCCTGGCTTGCTTGCATTACAAATATAAGGCTGCACTGCCCATAATTTTCAGATAGACATTTAATTTTTTCATGAACCATTTATTTTATTCCGAGTTAAAGTTTTCAGTCACTGCTATTCTTGCATTTCAATTATAAATTAGTGTTAGTCTACATCAGTTATATTTGCCCAGGGCTATCAGTTAACCCTATAATATTAACTGTGCTTATGGGCTACACTTTCCAATAACTAGATTTTAGAGTTTAGAATTTATAGTTGTTGCAGCTCAAATACAGAATTATCCATTCTCCTGGCTTGAAAGCAGATATAAACCTAATATCTCAATAAAAATATGCTTATGCATTGAAACTACAATGTTCTCCCTACCAAAAGTAGAAGCAGATAGAGTAGGTGGGTCCCAGGCTTACCTGTCAAGCCCAGGAAAAACTCTGCAAAAAACTTGAAGAATCTGAGATACTTTCAAATTTGTGCTCTCAAGTGAGAATAAAGCTCTCATTTTTTAGTATGCCTAGGTTTGAACCATCATATTCTAACTGGGTTCTTTACAATGCCAGGGAAATTTTATACTTGATACAGGTTCAAAAAAGAAAGATTATAGCTGTCACTCTATTGAATGAAATAGATCTATTGCCTTAACTCTTCTCTACACATTAGTCATAGATGCCTATCAGATCCAATTTAAGATTATCTTTCATGAGCCAATTGGAATAACAAGAAAAAGCAATAAGAACCATTTACACTGTACAACTGATTATCTTCATACATCACTCATGCAAAATTACATTATCCTTAGAGATAAACTGTTGAGAACTAAAGACAGTGATCTCTAACCTCAATATTTCCTTTGTCCCTCAAATTACCTTCAAATAGTTTCTTGGTAACCAAAGGTACAAGATGGAAAAAAGGTGAAAATTTTACCTAATTTCTCAAATCCATGAATTTAACATTAAATAATGGAGAATATATAATCTTGGTCTTATACTTCCCACATTGATCAACCAGACTGTGATACAGTGGAAAAGGAGGTAAAATATATCTTCTTAACTTGTATTGTTTTCAGGTTAACATGTAGAGCATATGGCTACCATGGTAATAAGCTAAAATAGTCACAAGAGGGAGCGAAGAGTTGCAGATAATTAATTCATGTCCCTAAACTATGGATGCAGAATTTTAAGGGTTTCTATTTACAGACTATAAGGATTACAGTGGAGTATGTGTTTATGTGTGTACAAATTCAGAAAGTACAATTATGAAAAATTAATGGAAGGAAAGTAAGTTTAAGCATGATGTTATCTTTCCTCACAGGGCAAAACAGAAGTATCCAATTATTACTATTATTCCCCTAGAGAAAGAAGTTAAAGTAGAATGATCCAGTGTTGGTAACCTCACACTGGATAGGCAGTCAACCTCTCCAACACCAGCCCCTGGGCTCTCATAAAGGCAGAACAAGGTGATTCACATCTGTCAAACAGATTGTATTGTCTTACTGCAGAAGATTATTTCCTCTGGGAAAAAAGAATGGATGTGAAGCTCTTGGTTTTCATAAGAAAATTTAGGTTCTGACTTATCAATAAAGGGATTTATAAAACATGGGGTTTCCCTGAGCATAAGGGCATGCTTTCAAGCCTTTTCAATGGAGAATCATAATTTCTTATGGCTTCTTGTTGATTATCTAATTAAATACAGGTCAAGGGTTTCATTCTGAAAATTCTAATATTTTCTGGGCAAGGTCCCTTTTCATGGTCCAGGTTGTCACGTGTCATGGGATAACAGTTATATACATCTGCTTTGCCAACTTTCTAGCCCTACACATGTCTATTATTCTTGACTGCCCCAACCACTGAGTAGCCCGGTTGATGTGCTATTATCTAACACACACAGGATTTGCTAAACCCACCTAACTAGCCTCCCATCGTGGCCCCAAAAGGACTTGTTCCACCTTCAACCACTGACTTGTCACTTTTATTTTCCAATTAATAATTCAATGACTAGAGCTAAATTTTTTAAGCAATTAATGAAGTTTTGACTGTTTAATCTTCTTTCCTGACCAATGGCAAAACAAGAGTAATGAAAACATGAAATACTAAAGGCTTTCTCTGCTTGTCTGCACCCCATGTTTGCAGGGTAGGAGTTTTAAATATACAGTAGAGTCAATCAGAAAATGAAAAATTAGGGGCGCCTGGGTGGCTCAGTCCTTAAGCGTCTGCCTTCGGCCCGCGTCGGATCCCAGGGGCCTGGGATCGAGCCCCGCATAGGGCTCTCTGCTCTGCAGAAAGCCTGCTTCTCCCGCTGCCAGTCCCTCTGCTTGTGTTCCCTCTCTCGCTGTGTTTCTCTCTGTCAAATAAAAAAAAAAAAAAAAAAAGAAAATGAAAAATTATTGTTTCTGGTGGTGAGAAATTTATAAAAGACTAAATCATATTAAAAAAGCAAACATTTTTTTTCCTAAAATTGTCAGTCAGTTAAAAAATTCATTGAATTTTATTGGATTCTGACTCTAATGACTTCCCTGGATAATTCCTGAATGCGTATAGCAATGCGGCTAATACTTAACTTTCACCATCCTAAGATTGCTAAAGATAGATGGGAAGATTTTATCAGTTCTTGTTTGGTTTTATGATGGATAACTTTTTTTTATTACTTCCAATCATTTCACAGAACTTTGATCCGATTTGGAATGAAAAGAAATAGTTGTTAACTGTGCTTTAGAAATTAGAATTAAGCTGCCAGTAAACTTGATGTCAGATAATGAAATAAGTGATAAAATAATGAAATGCAAAAAGACAGTCTTATATTGGACAAGGTAAGTCCTAGCCCTCTGCTCTAGAATTCATTAAAAGAGCATTTTGTTTATTAATTCATTTGCTCTTATGTAAAAATAAGAATCAGTTTCTCTCCTCTATTTCCAACTAGAAATTACATGATTTTGATCTCTACACTATTCAAGACATGAAACTGGCCCTGCTGATATTCCTGTTTTGACTCAAAAGAAATTCTAGGGGCGCCTGGGTGGCTCAGTCGTTAAGCGTCTGCCTTCGGCTCAGGTCATGATCCCAGGGTCCTGGGATCGAGCCCCGCATCAGGCTCCCTGCTCAGCAGGAAACCTGCTTCTCCCACTGCCATTCCCTCTGCTTGTGTTCCCTCGCGAGCTGTGTTTCTCGCTGTCAAATAAATAAAATCTTTAAAAAAGAAAAGAAATTCTAGAAAAAATTATACCTGATAGCTGTCAATTGTGAATACTCAGACATTTTAACTTCGCTATATCTTCACTGAAAATATCCTAATAAATCTGGATCCAAATCATTCTATTTTCCAGATTTTTCTTTTTTTTCTGTACTTTCTTTTTTATTTATTTTTTTTTTAATTTTTATTAACATATAATGTATTATTTGCTCCAGGGTACATGTCTGTGAATCATCAGGCTTACACATTTCACAGCACTTAACATAGCACATACCCTCCCGAATGTCCACAGCCCAGCCACCCTATCCCTACCCCCCGCCTCCCAGCCACCCTTAGTTCATTTCGTGAGTCTAGGAGTCTCTTATGGTTTGTCTCCCTCCCCATCCCTTCCTGTT
>CM053605.1:44870500-44887883 GCA_028646535.1 Procyon lotor
TCAACATTTTGATACTTTTCCAGTGTTCCCATTAATACCACATTTCTTTTAAAGATTTTATTTATTTGACAGAGAGAAAGAGAGAGAGAGAGAGAGAGAGATCACAAGTAGGCAGACAGGCAGAGAGAGGGAGGAAGCAGGCTCCCTGCTGAGCAGAGAGCCTCACTGTGAGCTCCATCCCAGGACCCTGAGATCATGATGAACTGAGCCGAAGGCAGAGGCTTTAACCCACTGAGCCACCCAGGTGCCCCAATACCACATTTTGATATAAAAATTTTAAACCAGGGAGCCCTGTGATGACTAAGCGTCTTTACTTTGCCCTCTTTACCTTGCCCTACCCCCCACTCCACCCCAAGAATATTCCTTACAATGCAGAACTTTTTGAACTAGTACTTAATCTTGATATATTATTAAAAAACAAATTCAAACTCAGTTGGGAAAATGCATTCATGCAGTTACTTTAATGTTTTACTCTGTATCTGCTGAAGATTAAATAAACCAAAGACCACCAAAAAAAATTACTATTTTTTAAAAGAATTTTTGAAGAGGGACACCTGGGTGGCTCAGTGGGTTAAAGCCCCTGCCTTTGGTTCAGGTCATGATCTCAGAGTCCTGGGACTGAGCCCCGCATTGGTCTCTCTGCTCGGCAGGGAGCCTGCTTTCCTCTCTCTCTGACTGCCTCTCTGCCTAGTTGTGATCTCTCTCTCTCTGACAAATAAATAAAATCTTTTTTAAAAAAAAGATTTAAAAAAAATAATTTTTGAAGAGATTGTCTTTATATTGCTCAGGGTCCTCTGCAAAAGAATTCATGCAGATTCAGCATGGATAGGGATATAGCCTTTCAGAATTTAGAACCAGGAAAAAGTTTATTTCTTGTATAGAACTTATGCATTTATTTTTGTCACATAGTTAGAATTTACATCTCATAATGTTTTCTTCATGATCAGTGCTGCCTAAAAGCTCAAATCTTAATTTAAACCTCAAACTTAGTACTCTTAGACTTAGTAGTATTAAACAGTTCTTGGTACACATTCAAAATATCTCAGAAGTCATATTAAGAAGAAAAACTTCTTGGTCCACACCAAGAGATTCTGAGTAAGCAATTTTGGGACAAGGACCTCAAATTTGCCCTTCTGATGAATATCTAAGATAACCAAAATGCAAGTAGCCCACAGAGCACTTTCAGAACTACTAGCTATATAGTTTTAAATTGTCTCCACTATTGTTGACACTTCAAATGTATCTATATTTATAGGAGTAGCTTTTTATCTAATTATTTTTATTACAGATCATCTTATTTTCTAGATTAAGCAGAAAAATAATTTGTGCATCTCTGCATCAATATCAATATATAACAGGTATTAATTTGCAACCAATGGGGAATATCTGGGTAAACATTTTCTGTATCTTAAGCAAGGTAGAACTGCTTAAACAAAATTATAAAGACTGTAAAAAGGGAAGAGGGTGAAGGGCAACCGAGTTTAGGATTTCTATTCAATAAGGAATACTACACCAAGTTAATAAATAATTGACAGAATGGGAGAATGTATCTGTAATTTCTGAAAGCATCAAAGAATTACACCAGAATATGCTATACACTAGATTCTACCTAGAACTTATGTAAATAAATGGGGAAAATAAATAACAGCCCCAGCAGAAAAATGGGCAGAAAATAGGAATAAGCAAGATATTTTTTTTTAAATATCAAAATGCAGCAAGCACTTAATGAGATGCTCAGGTTCACTGGCTATCAGAGAAATGCAAATTAAGACAAAAATAAGATATCAACTTACATTTAATAAACTGGTAAACATCAGGAAGCTGGCCACTACCAAGGACTGGCACAACTATTTTGAGAGCAATCTGGCTGTCAAAGAAGTCTGACAGCGCTTCTCTTGCCATAATATTTTCCAGGTAGTAATTATACATCCACCATTATGTTCACCAAACCATCAGAAGTCCAAATTAAGTCTTTGCCCTTTTCTTAAATCACACTTTCTCTTGACCTGACAAAAGGCAGAAACCCATCATCCCTTTGTAGACAGGCTTCAGAGACACAGCCCACCGAAAGCCCTCTATGAAAGTCTCCTTCACAATCCAGTCCTTGACCCTTGTGTACCCTAAATGCAAGGAAAGGGTTTCTACAGTCACAAAGCCATCTTCATGCAGTCTCTTATCTTCTCCCTTAAATGTCCTGCATCATGAACTCACACCTCTTCGGAATGGGGCCTCTGCTAACTTAGTGACTGAATCAAGTTCACCATCATATTAAGTATCATGAGAGCTAATGTAGGTCCAATTGAATAGGCAGATAAGTCCAAGTAAAAAGACTCGGGTGACTTCTATCTCAGAAGAAGGTGAACAGATTCATGCTACCAGAAGTGGGTTAACTTTTATACTACATCTGGAGTCAGACTATCTTTAGGGTCCCTTCTAATCCTGTGAGTACAAGATTCTAGATAGACCAGAATCCAGGTACCGAAAGTCCAGGCAAAAATGACCACTGAATTCAAGAGAAAGACAAACCATACGTTAATTAAAAGAAAAAAATCATTATATTCTTCCGACAGTATAGTTTAAAAATAATTATGCTTAAAATTTTAACTGATTTTTAAATAAAACTTATGAATAAGACATAATAATTACACTTACAGATTTACCCTTCCAAATTGAGGGAAAGTGTTATGTTTCAAGTTTTTAAGTAATACAGAGTATCTTTCTCCAAAGAAATTATGTTCTTTTAATTTCAGAAATTGGGTCCATTTCTCTATCATACCATTATATTACTTGAGGCTTATAGAGCAGTATCTCAAAGTGTGGGCAAGACCACAGGTCTCAGAATCACCTGGATTACATTTAAAACATGCAAATTCCTTCCTAGAAGTAAGTCCTTGCCCCTTCCTTGATATATTAAAACAGACTGTCTGGGACACGGATTTTGGGTCTTGAAAGCTCCCCGGTATTCTTATGCAATAAACTCACAAACTAAAGTACTTAGGCACTCAAACTAAGATGGGGAAACCATTGTTTTGGAATCTGCTTTTGTGAGGAATTCATTTTTTAATATGGACTAAATAGAATGTCTTCTCTAAACTTATAAACATCACCCTCTACAGAAAATCAGCTTGGTTTAATGATTAGGGCTATGCACCAGAACTCAACAAATGTTTTATTCCCTGTGCCACCATTTTCCCCTATGAATGATATCAGTAAATTATTTAAATTCACTGTGATAAATAGGATATATACTAATTCCTTTTTCCTGCCTCAGAGGCATAGTGTGAGGTTAATTAAATAACAGCTGCAAAATACTTTTGGCTCCTTAGAGAAAGACATTATATAAGACATTATATTATATAGGCAGCATTTTTTACTCTCCAATGAAAATAGAGCTAATTGTTCTTCAGAACTCAGCCCATGGCAGAGAAAACCACCATGACATGGCTTTCACAGGCATTAAATTCACAAGGGCAAAATTTTGTCACAGTTGGTATCAGACCCAGTGAATTCTACGCTTCAGTTCTTTACACAAAGACCACTGCCATCTTGTGGAAAACAGCCATTGTCCTTATCTTGGGCTTCTATTTCATTTGTGGGAAATGGTGACAAGATAATTTGGGTTTTCTGCTATCGAGGATTTGTGACACATACAGTCTCAGTCATCCTGAGGCCTGTTATCTGAGGCACATGAGGGTGATGTGAGACCACCCTGAAGGTCAGGTAGTGTTAATGGAAGGAAAAGCTTTATAAACAAGACATCTCCCTAGGGCTCTGAACTATACTTATCCTTCGAATGGGGCTTGCCATACAAACCTGCTTTTGTGTTCCATTTATATTGCGGAATTAGGGCCAAAAATGAAGGGGGAAAAAGTCATCACTGGTGATCATTAAATCCAATGATGATGGCTTTGGGAAAAATGTGTCAGTCTGTAAATGTTGTTTGCATTCATTTGTCAAAAGAAGAAGAGGGATTGCTTACAGAAAATAAATGAAGTAAGACCATGAAACAGCCCTGAGTCTATCAAGTTTGATAAATAATTGTCATATTTTGACAAATGTGCTGAATTTCTAAATCCATCCTACAAAAATAGGTTTTCAGGAAAGGAAAATTCCTTTCTAGCTTTTCTCATATTTGTTGAAAGACTTACAAGTGTACCTAGAGAAAATATAGTAAATGTCTTTCATTTACTCCACAGAAAACTTTGCCTTAACAAGTAATGCTACATGGAAAAAAGAAAAAGAAAAAAATAGTCTTTCTATAAAGGAAGTTTTCCTTGAGAAACGTAATTTTTGTTATTTGCCTTTTTTAATTTTTGTGGCTGAGTCAGCCTCAGGCAAAAAAGCAGAGAGATGAAATTTGTCTTTGATACCCTCTCCTCTGCCCACTTTTCCATTTTTACTCTGTCCCTTGCTTCAAACAACTCCCCTCGGCTGGGAGTTTTTTCACCTGTGTCCCCAGGCCCTCACTTCTGCAGTTATCAGATAACTGAAATGTAAATCGATGTACACTAAAATGTTAGAGACTGAATAAGTCACTCCACAGAGGAAGGAACAGGTGCATTTTTGGAGAATTGTCAGTTCTTCCTTAATGTACCAAAAGATGGATTCTAGGAAACGGGGCAGGGGAGAGAGTTTGGTAAATTTTTTTCTCTAGGACCCAAGATTTCATTATATGGGCACCTATCTATTCAATTTACTTATCTTTAAAAGTTTAAAAAATACTTAGGCAAGAGGAGTATCTTAAGTAGTGTGGTACTACATCCAAACAAACAAACAAACAAAATCAGGGGCACCTGGGTGGCTCAGTTGGTTAAGCTCAGGTCATGATCCCACAATCCTGGGATTGAGCCCCACATCAGGCTTCTTGCTTGGCGGGGAGCCTGCTTCTCCCTCTCCCCCTGCCTGCTGCTCCCCCTGCTTGTGCTCTCTTTTTTGTCAAATAAATAAATAAAATCTTTAAAAAAAAAAAAAGACCACATTGGCAATTATTTCTAAAAAATCATATGACTCAACGTATCAAAGAATAATATATAAGTTTACTGAAATGTCTTGAAGAGGCAGCAAAAAGAGGGACCAGGAATACAACACATAATACAAATAAATTTTTTTCTATAATCTTTTTTGGATAGATTTTTCTCTTAACTCCTAAGAATCAAAGCAACCAATCTCCTAAATTTCCCATCCTGAGTATCCAAAAGCACCTCCAGTTTTCTGTTCCATTACTGAGCTCCAGGAGAAGGATTTTCTTAGGTGAGCAGAAATCTTTATATGCTACATTTCTATCCAGTAGCCTAGTCAGTACATCAGAAGACCAGCAACCCAGCAACGACAACAAAGAATCCCCTTAAAGGGTGGAGGGAGTCAAAAACAATAAGCATGTGTTCTTCAATAATTTTTCTCCTTTAGCATAAAAGTAATACCACATACAAAAAAAAAAATCTCTCTTTGAGACCAATTTATCCCAACCAAGGTTGGTTTTTATTCAGACCTCTGAAGGGTAACCAGTATGCAAATAACTTGTATACTGGAAGACACTTTGCTAAGGGCTAGGTACACGGTGACCCGATGAACATGCTCGTCCCAGAACACCATTCCCCAAGCTTTTGGCTTAGCACACTCCAGTTTATGCTGGAGGAGCCTTCCTTTCACTCACACGCCAAAATGAGTGTGGCAGAGAATGCTAGTTACCTTCTCCCTAATCCATTATTTGCTTATATTCTCATAACAAAAACAAACAAAATAAAACCTCTCCATTTTAGCTGAAGGCATGGCCACACACAAGAAAGAACATATTTCCGTTTCTCACATAACTCTCAGTTAGATATGGCCATAAACCTGATTTTCAGACCAATGATTATGTGAGCCCAGAGGATATGCACATGTTGTGAGCTGTGCTATGAAGAGAATCCTGAGTGGCTTCAACTTCTCCACTTTCCCTTTCCTGCTGACTGGAGTGAGGACAGTGGTGGGAACCATGGTGGAGCATGTGGATGAAGGAACTCCCTGGTAATGGCAAAGCAACAAGACAGAAGGAACCTAGAGCCTTGACAAGATGTAACCACCACCAGACCACACCTGGCGAGGAGACCTCCATCATTTCCGACAGCACCGTATGCAGGCTTTTCTTGGCACGCTGTCTCTGCATTCCCTAAGTGGTGGTTTTCTTATCTACAGACTCATAAACTCTGGGCAGGGAGAAGATCTTGTTAATGCCTCTATTCCAAGGTCAGGTACACCATGTATTTGCAATACATGTTTGCTGGCTGGATAAACGGACAGATAGGTGGATGAGTAAATGAACGAAACAGATGGCTGATCAATCACGTGATCAGCTTATAGTCATTCAGTGTCAGATATTTTTATATTATAAATGAACAGAGTTTTTGAATGGAGTATTCAGATTTGGGGCATAATATTTAAATTATAACTTAAGAATAAACTTTGGAAGAAAAATGCTGTAAACAGTAACAAAGGTGGTGACTCTGAAATATTGACATAGGCACAGACATGATTAATGGTAACACTTACTTATCATGTGGGAGTCTCTTTTAATCAACAATCTCTCTTCAAAGTCCTAGGGCTAGTACTGATTCTGTTTTTATCTTTCTTTTATCAAGGTGGTCTTCTGACAGAGGTAGAAGCTCTAAATATAACAAGCTGCAAAATTTCTCTGTACTTACATAAATCCAGGTCTAATGGACAAGGCCTCCAGCTAAGCCGTCACTACCACTGTCCTCTTACTGTTCAGCTATCTCCGTCCCGCTGCATTGCCACGTCCATATGTTGCCATGCACTGCCATACGGGAGAACCTTCCTGACCGGTCTCGAAAACCGAACTCGTCATCGATACATTACAGTTTGCACTTGGTACAGGGTCGTCACCTGGGCCAAGAGGATGGTTTCACCCACTCCTTACGCACTCCAGGCTATCTCACCAAGACTCCTCTTTTGATGCTGTCTGCAGAT
This sequence comes from Procyon lotor, assembly GCA_028646535.1. Taxonomy (NCBI): domain Eukaryota; kingdom Metazoa; phylum Chordata; class Mammalia; order Carnivora; family Procyonidae; genus Procyon; species Procyon lotor. The sequence continues at coordinate 44,877,467 of CM053605.1, forward strand.
GCCTGTATCGACTGAGGTCTGGATGTTCCAAGAAACAGCACTCTTTTTTTTTTTTTTTAAAGCAGTATTTTAAATTTTTTTTTTTTTATTTATTTGACAGCAAGAAACACAGCGAGAGAGGGAACACAAGCAGAGGGAATGGTAGCTGGAGAAGCAGGCTTCCTGCTGAGCAGAGAGCCCGATGCGGGGCTCGATCCCAGGACCCCGGGATCATGACTGGGGCCGAAGGCAGACGCTCAACAACTGAGCCACCCAGGTGCCCCAAGAAACAGCACTCTTATCCCAAGATGGTGCCTGGCTCCATGGCATGAACTTTCTGACCGCCCATAGCTATACTGCCCAATCTAGCTGCACGGTCTGCTGGCCTACTCGTGCTTTTGAATCTGTGTTTTCCCTTTGGGCTTTTTCTTGCCCTTCAGTTTCCACTGATCTCTCTTTTCTCTCTCTTTTCAGCAAATTAGACATTGTTTGGCCTGTCCCAAGAATCCAGACATAAAGTATGGCAGTGAGGGGAAGTAGCTCCGGGAGTATTTCTTCTATTCCGTGTCCTCTTCCCACTTCATCCCTCCTCAAGACACACACACCTCCCACGTACCCTTGCTCCCCTGCCCTCCCTCCTACAACTACTATGGGACAGGGGTAAAATGCTCATGTTTATTCTGCAAAGGCTGCAGCTGGCACTCAAACTGCTGTTCTGCTTGCAGAAGAATCTTCAATATTTGTTCTTCTTTAATTCTTTCACAGTCCACTGTGTGTGGTTTACTCGGGTTATTAAATGAAACATGCTTCTGTCCTTCAGAAGTTTTATTCTAAAAACAAATACCAAAAAAATAAAAATTAAAAATAAAAACAAATACAGGCTCAGAAAGTCCTATATCTACGTAGTAGTCTTCTCACTGTTATAAGTGTATGTTCACCAGTCCATAACATGCATAACACCACTCTGCGCATGAAAGCTTCCCTCACTCATCAGTGTCTTGGAGTGTGAAACCAATGCCTTGGTAAAACGGGTTAAAAAGGGATCTGGGTATGTTATTCGGCTTTCTGTTTTAAACAGACAATCCATTGCAGATATAGCTTCATTCATGTACAAATTCACAACTCTGTGGCTAGGCAGCCCTTATCTTTTCATCTGATGAATCATTTTTCGTCTTTGCATTAACACCAGTGGAGCTTCCTTTAATTGTGCACCTATAATGCACGTAATCAACTATGAAAACACCCTGTGGCCCTCACACATACAGAAAGAGTAGGAAAACTATACACATATGTACTCAGGTTTCCTCGGCTAACCCACATATCGCCAGTGCCAAATTCTGATAACTGAGCTTTTTTTTTTACTACCTTTTTATACAGTAATTTGTCAGACTTACAGCTTTCTTGTTCCATCGTCTATTAGCTCAGTTCAAACACTACCATTTACTAGGCTTTACTCAATATAATCCTTTCAATTTTCCCTACTGAATTTCGAGTTTCATTCCTCAAATATCCTCCAAACCTCATTTTATGCGATTGTGCCAATACACTTCAAATTGATAGGCTTCAATCCAGTAAAATAAACGGCAGGAGGTTGAAACACGATTAGAGAAACTGTATTTGCCCACCATCTATCAGAACACTTGGAAAATAAACTGTGGGTCTGATCATTTTTAAATTTCTTTATGATGAATCCAAGGTCAATACCATAGATCTGTGCACTACGATAAAGCATCCTCTCGGGGTGGGAACTGTTACACTACTGCTGTTTAGTAAAAGGGAATGCTAAGTGTCTCCAGCAGGTTTCCATGAGGCAAGTACAGATGACACATACTTTCTTTTTTTAAATTTTTTTTAAAGATTCTATTTAGTTATTTGACAGAGAGAGAGAGAGAGATCACAAGCAGGCAGAGAGACAGGCAGAGAGAGAGGGGGAAGCAGGCTCCCTGTCGAGCAGAGAGCCCCATGCAGGGCTCGATCCCAGAACCCTGAGATCATGACCTGAGCCGAAGTCAGAGGCTTTAACCCACTGAGCCACCCAGGCGCTCCTGATGATATATACTTTCTGACGTAAAACCATTTAGGTACATGACACATCACAGAAAGAAATAACTGCTTTCATATTCTGATTATATGAATTAAAGTACTGCTACTTTCATGCTTTCAAAAAACTCCTTAAAGCTGGTGACAAATAAAACAGGCCCATGTTATGGGTGCTTTGTGTTACAAGCCAGAGGGGGCAACCCTGAATGCAGATAAACAGAGCTCAGGGCTCAGAAAGGTAGAAAGTGGTGAAATGGACAGCAACAAAGGACTATTTTTCAATTGATGAAATGGGGCACCTATGTGGCTCAGACAGTTAAGCCTCCAACTCTTTGATTTTGGCTCAGGTCAGATCTCAAGGTCATGGAACAGAGCCCCACATGGGCTCTATGCTCAACCCAGAGTCAGCTTGAAACTCTCTCTCTCCTCCCCTCCCTCTCGGAAGGAAGGAAGGAAGGAAGGAAGGAAGGAAGGAAGGAAGGAAGGGAGGAAGGGGAGAGAGAAAGAGAGAGAGAGAGAGAGAGAGAGAGAGAGAGAGAGAAAGAAAGAAAGAAAGAAAGAAAGAAAGAAAGAAAGAAAGAAAGAAAGAAAGAAAGAAAGAGTGAGTGAGTGAAAAGGACTTAGGATAGAATAATAAACTAATGAAATGATTTACTGTAACAAACAACTCATTTTGAACACATGTATTTTAATTCTGAGAGTAAATTATTAAATTTAATTATTTCAGATATATTTTTCCACCAAAATTGAAACCAATGCAGTGGGAAGGACGGGAAGGATAGTGTTTTAAGCAGGAGGTCTGCACACAGAAGAAAAGGAAGTAGGGGCCATGAGCTCTGCTGAGACACCAGACCAGCTGACTACATGATAGGATGATCAGATTGAGGGCCAGGCTGAAACCAAACGAATGAATAATTGATAAGCATATCAAATGAGTGAAGCAGCAGGTCAGAAAGGTACAAGCCACTAAATTATGAGAGACGAGTCCTGAATGCCAGCGTCTACCTCAGTTAGCTTTTTGCCAGAGTTACCTGTAATTTTTGTTTAGAATTTTTAGAGTGCTTTAAGTCGGTAAGGTAAATTAGACATATTTTCCTCATTGATCATTACTCACCTAGCCCGAGATATGCCAATACATATGGCAAATACTTTTTCCATTAAAAATTAAACTCAGTAAAATCACAAGGGAATTTCAAAGTTTCCTTTCACACGGTACACTCTAGAGACAAAAAAGGACACTTAATAGATTTTTTAATAAATTCATATATTCACTAATAAGTATTTAATGTATAACTGACTAGTTCCACTGATAAAAACTGTTTATGTAAAATAAGCTACATAAATCCTTCAACATAAAAAAATTATTTTTATTTATTGTTCCAGAAATAGGAACATGTATTTCATTTTCTTTTGATGTCATTATGAGCTAAAGTAAAAATGAGACTGTAACATAAACTTTCTGGAGTTAGGGGTGTGTGTGTGTGTGTGTGTGTGTGTCTGTGTGTCTGTGTGTCTGTGTACCTGTATCTGTGTGTGTGTGTGTTTGTGTGGTTTTTAATTGTTTTAGAAACGGAAGTTATATTGCAGATCCTTTATATTTCCTTCTTTATCAGAAGTCCTCAGAGAATTCTGAAAACACATGGGGGACTTTTGGTTTTTCTCTTCAGGTAAAATTACGTAAATATTTTCACTTACAACAAATATCCCTCCAGGCTTGTTGTTGCTGTCGTTGTTATTTGTAGTTTCTAACTTTCTACAAAATATTTTTACTTTGAATAAAGAGGTCTTTTAAAAATTCATTTGAGGGGCGCCTGGGTGGCTCAGTCGTTAAGTGTCTGCCTTCGGCTCAGGTCATGATCCCAGGGTCCTGGGATCAAGCCCCACCCACAACGGGCTCCCTGCTCGGCGGGAAGCCTGCTTCTCCAGCTACCATTCCCTCTGCTTATGTTCCCTCTCTGGCTGTGTTTCTCTCTGTCAAATAAATTAAAAAAAAAAAATTCATTTGACAACTGAACCCATTTACCAACATGCATGGCATCAGCAGTAGTCCCAGGAGAGAGGCATCCTCCTTGCTGAGAAGTGCATACATTCAGTGCACCTTTACCGAGCATCTTCTCTGCGCCCAACATACTGCTAGGATATGAACATGACACCCATGGGTCTACCAGAGAAGGACATGTTTTATCATAGTTTGTTTGCATATATTGCATATTCACGTGCATATTCAATCATTCATTTAATAGGTACCTAATAATACAGTAACAAGTGCCAGGAACTGTGCTGGTCCAGAGTTAGAAATATCAATATAAGGGCGCCACCTGGGTGGCTCAGTCGTTAAGTGTCTGCCTTCGGCTCAGGTCATGATCCCAGGGTCCTGGGATCAAGCCCCACAACAGGCTCCCTGCTTGGCGGGGCATCTGCTTCTCTCTCTCCCTCCCCCTGCTTGTGTTCCCTCTCTTGCTGTGTCTCTCTCTGTCAAATAAATAAAATCTTTAAAAATGTATATATCAATACAACATATATTCAGCCTTCTGGGTGCTCACATATTAATAGGAGAGAGAAATGCCTACTAAAAAACCTCTGTGATAACTGCATTCAGAGAAACAGGTCAGAGATATTGCAGTAGCACAGAGGAAAGATGATTAACTTTACAGAGAGCCATCAAGGAAATCTGTATGACCAGTGGGCATGCTCAAGGCTAGACAAGTAAGGAATCTGATTTGCTCATTCATTTGAGCAGCAAGTTTCCTACCAATGTGTCTCAACTCATCCTAAAAGAATACCACCTTCAGACCACCCACCAAATATCTCTGTCTCTGGGCACAGTTACCACTTGGCATCTGCTAAGATGTGCAGCAAGAGTATTAATTACTGCTCACCATGTGATTAATGTGGCTGATAGTTCCTGATGAGGTCAGTGTGTTTTGTGGATCCTAGATTAATGATTCCAATTTGACAGACGGCAAGAAGCCACTAAATGGTTACCAGGTGGCAAAAATACTGTTACCCTAGGCAGAACCAAACAGAGTAACATAGCTAAGAAAGCAACTCATAGCAGAGTTAATTACTTGAAAACAGTTTTCCCATATTTTACCAAATAATCTTAATTTCTCCCATCTTTATATTTAAGAAACAAGCTGACTTATCAGTCTTCTCTACAAAAAAATGAGGTAACAAAAAAATAACTGATAAAGTTGCAAATAGCAAAAAAATCTGATAAAGTATTTGATATTCACTGAAGCATAATGAGGAATACCATTTTAGTCTGCACAGTCTAGCCATCCCATAGAAGGGGCCAAATAAACGTTAAGTAATTTAGCCTTACTACTTACATAGTTAATAATTTAGATTGACTAAGCACATTTATGAGAAGATATTTCCTGTGATTCTATAGGAAAATTCTATTTGTATATTTTATTAAATTAAGTACCTAATTAAAAAATATTTTGGGGGGCACCTGGGTGGCTCAGTCCTTAAGTGTCTGCCTTCGGCCCAGGTCGTGATCCCAGGGTCCTGGGATCGAGCCCCGCATTGGGCTCCTTGCTCGGCAGGAAGCCTGCTTCTCCCGCTACCAATCCCTCTGCTTGTGTTCCCTCTCTCGCTGTGTTTCTCTCTGTCAAATAAATAAAAAAAAAATCTTTAAAAAAAATATTTTTTAAGATTTTTAAAAATTAAAAAAACAGAAGCCAAGAGAAAGTAGTCTGACAGAAGAAAACTTAATGGAACAGAATTAATTGTATTTCTGCTTCCTGTTTGGCAAAAACATCAAAAATCCCAACACACAACTCTCTTAGATCTTCCCCAGGGGGTGAGCTCATGGAGGAAGAAGCCATTCATTACTTATCCTTATATTCCCAGCACTGAGAATAAGATCCAATATAGGGGCTGAATAATTTTGTTGAGTCATTTACTAATCATGTCTGGACTATGAAGACTTGGCCCTGACATGTATGCCATTGGTCGTATGGGACCTCAGCTTTTTATATCCAGAGTCAGTCTGCAAAGAGGTAGACAGGGCAGGTCACTGAGCACACATACATACAATGTGTGAGGCTGCAATAAAAAAAGAACTTAGAGTCACTCTCCTTCAGGACTTTCATACAGTTCCTGAAGCAGGTTGGCTGCTGGTTGATAGGAATATTTTGTGTCCCAGACACTAGAGCATTTCACCCTACGATGCTCTCTGTATGTGCTTCACTCAGAAATGCTGACCTAACTTAAGACCTCTCCACTTATGCAATTTTCATCATCATAAATACGACTAAGACTGCTAAAGTGACAATAAAATCTCATATGATCAACCACAGTGACACTTTTCAAAGGACAGTGGATCATGCCATTCTGCAGCTAAAACCCTAAAGCGACTCCCCCATTTCCCTCAAGATAAAAGCCAATGTCCATGCAAAACCTGGCCTCCCTCGCTTCTCTGACCCCTCCCATTCCCCTCTGAGCACTGCCAGTGGGGTCTCCTGCCTGGGCTTTTGTACCACGCTCACTGTTCTCTAACCCTAGAATGCTCCTTTTACTCCACTTCTGTGGTTCCTGTCTTTGCCCAAAGGTGACTCTCTCAATGAGATCTACCTCACTCACTCTATTTACAACTGGAACCTTTCTCACTCTGTACCTCCCATCCCTCTTATTCTGTTTTATTTCCTGCACAGCACTTACAGTGCTCTAACATATTACACACATACTTACGAAGTTTAGGGTTGACCTCACTTTACTAGAAGGTAAATTCTATACAGAGATATTTACCTCTTCTGTTCTTTGCTGTATCCTCACTGCCAAAAAGAGTGTCTGACAAATAGGATGCATTCGGTATTATTAAACAAATTGATCAATCAATCAATTGTAACTACCCTGGCCTTTGCACATAAAAGCTGCACATAAGGAGCTAATAGAAATTAGAAAAAATTAGAGTTTAATTTCTCACTGGGATGGAAGAGGAAGGGATCACAAGAGAAGTCATGCTAGAAATGCTCCTTTAGCAATTATCATAAAGATTTTCACAGGCATCCAATAAATACTCTACCCACAAAGAAAAAAAAAACTCTAAGAAGAAATGATCCTTATCTTGAGAGCACTTTTAAGGGTTTTGGAACAATGATGAATGTCTATGCAGGCTACACAGAAATTTACCAGCAAAGGAAGACTGTTGTCCACATCTCAACTGCCAAAGCTTCAGGCAGTCTACCCTTGCACCCCTTCTTTTTTTTAAGATTTTATTTATTTAATTGACAGAGAGAGATCACAAGCAGGCAGAGAGGCAGGCAGAGAAAGAGGGGGAAGCAGGCTCCCCGCTGAGCAGAGAGCCCGATGCGGGGCTCGATCCCGGGACCCTGAGATCATGACCTGAGCTTTAACTCACTGAGCCACCCAGGCGCCACAGAAAACATCCCTTCTTATGGCATATATATATATATATATATATATATGTATATGTATATGTATATGTATATGTATATATATATAGAGAGAGAGAGAGAGAATGAATCATGTTTCTGTCACCATTTCAGCTAGCTGAGAGTCACTTAACAAATAATTTTTGATACTCAATTCACACCTTTAAAAGCCTACATATCTATGAAAGATTTCCTCATTTCTTTTCATAATCAAAAGAATAATTTTTACAATTAATAATTTGTAAAATAATTTTTACAAAAGATCTAGGATAGAACACTAAATGATAATCTCATGCTTATAGAAAATTTGAAAAAATCAGCTAATAGCAATTACTTGAAAACCTTGTTTAAAACAAATTAGGTGAGAGCTGGAAGTGGTCAATATCCTCAGCAATACCCCTAGATTGGTTCTAAACTATGATGAATTTCCACTACATATTATTCTCTATTTCCTCACACTCAGGATATTTTGGGCTTTTGGTGTATAAAACTGGGATAAGAATCTTGACTGAACAATTATTCATAAAAGCAAAAACTTTTTAAATCTCCTTGGAAATATAAACCTGTTAAATCACTGTTAATTCCACATTCAATTTAGTTATACGTCATTTAAATCTATGATGCCATCGATTACATGATGCCTAATTATTCTATGTCACTAAGAAAGAATAAAACACTGCCAATTATAATTGTACAATATCTTTGGCTGTAAGATATATCCTAATTTCAGAGATTTTATAGTGGGGGAAATGTCTATCTGAATCAATGAGTCATTCACTGGTATTTAGAGTAGTTATTACCAAGGCGGCCAAATATTATTTTTTCCTACTAGGGGAACAGTGAGAGAAAATTAATTTCTTGAGTAAGCTAAACTTAGTAAGAATGCTCTTGTGACACCACAGATTATCAAACACTACACCAGACCCAAGGCTAGTTGTTGAATGGAATAATTCTGACTTGCATGAGCCATACAGTTAATCATGGTTCCCAAGGACAAGATCTATAAGAAATTGGCCTGGATATAAAAGAAACTACATTTTAGCCATGGTCTTTTGAAGGAAATACCATGCTTCCAACAAAGTATTATCTTAGGATAATATTGTTTCTTCTTAAATTCATGAAGTAATCGATTTTCTCAAATTGTCTTTATTAGAATTCTGAATTTTCACAAAATGGCTCTGTCTAATGAAAATGTTCACCAATATGATCTTCTATATCCAATTTTTCTTCATGCTGTGCTCTAATGGGAAACTAGAAAATGTCATCCTAAAAATTGTTTTGACAAATAGCAGGTAAATCGCATAACATAAGCTAGATAATGCTTAAAATGGGAGAGGATCTGGCAGCCAAATAGCCAAGAAAGAAAAATGAAAAGTACTAGTATGAAGACTGAAAGCATTTACAGAATTTCAAAAATGCATGACTAGATCTTTCAAAACGGGAATTATAAACAATAAGAAATGTCATGCAGCAATTTCATTTTATGTAGAACCATGTAAGTAAATGTACCATTTGATTTAATAAAGAAGAGATAAACTGTTAACAAAATATAGTCTGCCGTATCTCCCTTCAGTAACGGTGTACACATTTTAAAAGGAGAAAGTCAAGAGATGTAAGATTAGAAAACATGATTCATCTCATTCTCACAGCAGGGTGACCAAGCCCGCTGTCACCAAACATGTTACCTCCCCGTTCCCGGATGGAGTCCCTTTAATAGGATGAGATGAATGCAAGTGTTTAACTATTTTAACACACCAACAACAGAAAATAAAAGCAGCTATTAAAACGTGATCTGGCTTTCCACTAATTGAATATGTGTATGTCTTTAGACAGATAGGCGCTGATGCCTAAAATTTTTATAGTGCCATAGAAATTGAGGTTTGCCAATTAAACAGCAGATTAGGTTCCATACCATGTAGGGCTCCCAACCCTTAGCCAAGAGCTCATAGACAGAAGTGTTTAATATTGGTCAAGGAGTCCATGAGTGTGAATTTTAAATGTATGCTGAATCTAAACCATGATTTCAAAAGTTCACCACTTTCTGACTAATGTTGGTTCGAATGCAGATTGCTTAAATTTTGATTAGGTCTCACTGCCTTGGACATGTCTACAGTAATGTGAGAGTCCCTAGAATCCAGAAATCTTGTCTGGAATGCAAGACACCTCACTATAAAGTCTACAGCCTTTTTGTTCTCTAAAGTGATACTCAAACCAATGAAGTATCACTTTTTGGAAACAGTCACTTGGAAAAAGTCAGAGTATCAGTTCTACAAATGAGCTACTTCCAAATATTCAAAGTTTTGGCCCTGACTTATCCATAAGTCAAAATGGAAAATAAAACTCCCTCTAGTCCCCATTCTTTAATTTACTTCTCTTTTTCTCCAGTCTATTCTTTATTCATTGGCTCCCTTTCCCCAAGTTTCTGATTTTTTTTACCCAACTTCTACTCCCAGAGAACGACTTGATAAACTTGTGCCAAGTAAGGACCTAACAAATTGTTTCTTCTAGTAACGTGTAGATTTCAAAAGAGGATAGTCTAGAAGATTAATAATGCATCACTAACATCGGATTCCTAGAGATGGCTTTTAGATAACAAAGAACAAAACTTAGCCTCATTTATATAAAGTTGAACCATATCTCATATTTCACATGCCACAATTTTGTTTCCTTCCAGATTTCCTGACCTATTATTAACAATTTCACACGGAAATATGTAGAATTTTCCAGATTAGATAAAAAAGAAAGTATTCACCTGTACAGTTTCATGAAACTCCCATGGTTCAGTACAAAAGGAGTTTGGTATTTATTAGGGAACAATTTCCAACTCCAACAAGTAGTCCTACAGAATTTTAACACTCAATATTATAAATGTTTTCATTCTGCCTAATAAGCACACAAGGTAATGAGATGAGAACAACGGCCTTTCATCAAGACTGATGTAATTTCTTTTTTACTATCATATCCTTTAAAATAGGGGTTAAGGCCTGGGAACATCT
>CM053605.1:44888383-44949951 GCA_028646535.1 Procyon lotor
GATCCAGGCAGGGTGCACTCTCTCTGCTGCTGTCTTCTGCTCCTGTAGAGATCCAGATGTGAAAAATCTTGCTCCTCTGGTTGATTTCATGGGTGTTCAGCATGGTCTGGCAGATATCCAGCCCACTTTTGGGGACAGGTTGCAACAGGGTCTCCTACCTCTCCGCCATCTTGCCCCCCTTTCCTATCTATGTAAGTTTTAAAAGGCATTTTATACATAACCCAAATAATCATAGAACACCTGCACTGCAGAACCTGAGAAAGGACACTTTCACAGATTCCCTCAAGTCATTAGAACATTTGCCCTATATATAAAGTGGCAGCACCACAGTTCTCCCTCCTATGTCTTTCTAGGAGAGCTGATGAGGGGTCCTCACAGACTGAGGCTCCACTGCTCACCTCTTTCTATTGCTACTGTACTCTATTTATTACTTCCAGTATACCTGTAGTAACTTAATAATGATGCTGATGTCATACTTAGATCACTGTTATGTGCTTAATTGTGTCCGTCCCAAATTCATATATTGAAGAGCTAATTAAGTTAAAATGAGGTCATTTGGGTTGGCCTTAATCCAATATGATGGGTGTCCTCATAAGAAGTGGAAATTAGGACACAGACATTTTGTGCACAAAAAGAAAAGACCATGTGAAGGCACAGAGAAAAGATGGCCATCTGTAAGTCAAAAAGAGAGGTCTCAAGAAACCAAACCTGTCCACATATTGATCTTGGACTTCCAGGCTTCAAAACCATGAGAAAATTAACTTTGGTTCTTTAAGCCAAGTCTGTGTTTTGTGTTTTGTTTTGTTTTGTTTTGTTTTGCTTTGTTATGGCAGCCATAGCAAACTAATATAGTGACCCTAAGTACAGTCCTGCCCCAAGCTCGATCTTGATCATCCCATCTGACATTCTTCCTTTTCCACTTCTCCTGATGTAGATCCACACCCTCAACAGTACACTGTCTGGTTTCTCTCCACCTTCTTTTCTTAATCCCTAGCTTTTGCAGAGGGTCTCTAGAAACACAATTCCCTCCATATCACCTTGCATATTCCATAGGATGCCTAAAGGCTTCTAAAAGGCACTCACAGGGGAGCTGGGAGTCAGGTCTCAAGAGCAGCTTCACAATTTATCCTAAACTATAGCTTCTTCTTAACCTTCGGAACCTCTGTTAAGGAGAAAAAATTTTCTTTACCCTTTACGATTCTTCTAGCTGGTCTAAGAATTAAATATGACAGACAGATTAACAGGAGAAAATCAAACAAAAGTTTTAAAAACATCTATACCTCCAGGATACATAGAAGAGACTCAGGAAATTAGGTCTCCAAAATGACCTAAGCCATCACCCTACATACCATATTCAAATAAAGACAAAAGTTGTTGGCAGTGGGGAGACAACTGTGGGAGGTTACTAGGAAAAGCACAGTAAATGAGGGTAAGATTTTTACACAGATTTAAATACATGCTTTCTCCTTGATAACAGTTTCTAGAGATTTAGGGTCATCCCCCACATTCTGGCGCAGTCAGGGAGACACAAGTAGAGATTTCTCTTATACATGCAATGTCTCTTACAAAAGGGTAACTTTTACTTACTTTTCAGAGCTTCTCTTGTGTCTGTAGTTATGTGGTTTTTTGTTTTTGTTTTTTTTTAATAACCAGCTTAAAATGATCAATATGCCAGGACTTCTGGAAAGCTGGTAGAGTAGGAAGATCCTGAGCTTATCTCATCCCATAAACACAATGAGATAACAGCCACATCAGTGCAACTCTGAAAACTACCCAGAAATCCTGGAAAGCAGACTTTCTACAGAGAAGAGGGGCAGGGATCCAGCTGGGAGCCAAACCCCAGGTGAGACTATCACTTCAAATGGGATGGACACCACAACCACAGCAAAGTAAAAGGATCAGACCCTAACCAGGCACTCCAGGCATAGGGGACCCACACCAAGAAGATGAGTCCCCATAACATTTCAGTTTTTAAAACCAGTGAGGCTTAACTTTGTGAGTTTTTTTCAATCAGTGGGGCTTAACTCTAGGTACTTTAAAAATTAGTGAGCTTAACTCAGGGAGAGCCAGTGAGCAATAGGGAATTGAGTCCCCACCTTTAAAGTGCCAGCATAACAAACAAACAAACACAAAAAACAAAAACAAAGAAAAACCCGGCCACATACAGCATAGAAGCAACATTTTGAAATGTACCTGGAATATAGAACATTTATTATTTATTTACTAATCTGAGAACATGTGCTGGAGAAGCAGGGATCTGGGAGAGATTTCTCCAAGAACAAAAGTGTTGATGGGCACCATTTCCCACTCCTCCTCCAGCCCAGATATCAAGACACTTGCAGAAATCAGCAAGTACACTCTCTAGCTATTTTGCTAGCATTGCCCTCCCTGCATCTCCTATTCTCCTGTAGATCCACGCCATCTAACATGCCTCACTCTGTAGGCATCCTTTCAAAACAGTTCCTGCCCTGACAAACCTTGAAAGCACCCCCAGTGGGGATCAGTGCCACTCCAAAGTGACTCCTGCCTTGGGGAGAAGGGAAGATAACTACACACATCAGTGTATCCAGAGCCTCAGCAGACTCACCAGCCAGACATTACAGCTAGCAGCACAGAGGATGTCCTACCAATCAGTGCCACTGAAGCCCTGGCAAACAGACATTGGGCAGGGATGTGGTCTGACTGCTGGCCCTACCCTCCCATGAAAACCTCTCAGGGGGCAGCACAGGGAGAGAACCTGCAGTTCAGTATGACTACAGTCCTAGAAAATGGGCTGAGGGCAGGCATGTGGTCTGACTGCTAACACTATCCAACTACAACCTCCAGACAGGCCCCTTAACAGCACAGGGACCAAACCCTACCTAGTATGTCCACAACAAGCAAAGTGGGCCGGCGCAGCCTAATGGACCTATGGCAGATGTGGCTCAGCCACAATGGTAAGAAACATTCAGCCCACATTAGAAACATCCCTGAAGTTCCTGGTTCTAGTGACAGGGGACACTGCACAGGGTACCAGAGGACTTCACAAAGCCACTATTTTCATAGATAACTTTTCTAATACATAGAAACAAACACCGAGAATTGAACAAAATGAGGAGACAGAAGAATATCCCCCAAATGAAAGAATAGGACAAAATTACAGCAAAAGAACTAAAAGAAACAGGGTTAATCAATATGACTGATAAAGAATTCAAAGTAATGGTTATAAATCTATTCACTGAACTTGAGAAAAGAATGGAGAATCTCAATGAGATCTTCAACAAAAAGATAGAAAATATAAAAAAGAACCAGTCAGAGATGAAGAACACAATAACTGAAATTTTTAAAATATACTAGAGGGAATCAATAGCAGATTAGAGGAGGCAGAAGGATAGATTAGTGATCTGAAAGGATAATGGGAAGCTACCAAGCTAAATAGCAAAAAGAAAAAGAGAATAATAAAAACTGAGACTAGGTCAAGGGAACTGAGCAACATCATCAAGTGTAATAATAATCACATTATAGGGACCAGGAAAAGAGAGAAGGTGGCAGAAATTTCATTTGAATAAGTAATAGCTGAAAATGTCCCTAATCTGGAGAAGGAAACAGACAATCAGATCCAGGAGGCACAGAGAGTACCCAAAAAAATAAACAGGACGAGGTCAACACCAAGATACATAGTAATTAAAATAACAAAAAATGATAAAGAGAATTTTAAAGGCGGCAAGAGAAAAGTTATATACAAGGGAAACACCATAAGGCTATAAGCTTATTTTTCAGCAGAAACTTTGCAAGCCAAAAGGGAGTGGTATAATGCCTTTAAAATACTTGGCGGGGGGTGAGGGCGGGGGGGACATGACCAAGAATACTCTACCCCACAAGATTATCATTTAGAATATAAGATAAAGAGTTTTTCAGACAAAATAATAATAATCTTTATTATTAAAGAAGTTCATTACCACTAAATCAGCCTTACAAGAAATGATAAGAGAATTATTTCATTGGAAAGGAAAGGCCATAATCAGAATTAAGAAAATTATGAAAGGAAAAAAAATTATGAAAGAAAAAAAATTTCCCAGGTAAATGCAAACATATAATAAAGTAGAAGATTAATTACTTATAAAACCAGTATGAGTATTAAAGCACAATAGTAAAATCATTTATATCTATAGAAATCAGTCAAGATGTTTTATATGAACTTAATGGTAACCACAAATCAAACTCCTATACACAAAAAAATAAATTCAAGAGTAACACTAATGAAAGTTATCAAACTACAGGGAAGAGAGGAAAACAAGAAGTTAGGAACAGAGAAGGACTATGAAAACAACCATAAAACAAGTAAAAAAATGATAATAAATACATACCTATCAATAATTACTTTAAATGTAACTGGACTAAATGCTCCAAACAAAAGACAAAGGGTGACTGAATGGATAAAACAGCAAGAGCCAACGATATGCTGCCTACAAGAGACTCATTTCAGACCTAAGACACATGCAGATTGAAAGTGAGGGGATGGAAAAGCATTTATCATACAAATGGAAGTGAAAAGAAAGTTGGGGTAGCAGTACTTATATTGGACAAACAGACTTTAAAATAAAGACTATAAGAGACAAAGAAAGACACTCCATAATGATAAAGAAAACAATCCAACAAGAGGCTAGAATTATAAATATCAATGCACCAACATGGAGCACCTAAATACATAAAGCAACTATTAACAAACATAAAGGAAGAAACTGACAGTAACACAATAACAGTAGGGTACTTAAAGCACCTCACTTATATCAATGGACAGATCACCCAGACAGAAAATCAACAAACAAACAGTGGTTTTGAATGACACATTAGATCAGAGGGACCTCACAGATATATTCAGAACTTCCCACTCAAAAACACATTCTTTTCAAGCGCACATGAAATATTTTCCATAACAGATTACACGTTAGGCCACAAAACAAGTCTCAATAAATTCAAAAAGACAAATCATATCATACATCTTTTCCAAACATAACATTATGAAATTAGAAATCAATTACAAGAAAAAGTCTGGAAAGAACACATGTGCATGAAGGCTAAATAACATGTTATTAAACAATAAATGGAACAACCAAGAAAACAAAGAAGAAATCAAAAAATATGTGGAGAATAGCAAAATTGAGAACACAACAATCCAAAATCCTTAGGACGTAACATCCTTAGGATGTTCTAAGGGGGAAGATTATAGCAATACAGGCCTACCTCAAGAAACAAGAAAAATCTCAAATAAACAACCTAACCTTACACCTAAATAAGCTATAAAAAGAAGAACAAACAAACCTAAAGCCAGTACAAGAAATGAAATAATCAAGATCAGAGCATAAGTAAATTAAATAAAAATTAAAAATAAAACAATAAAACAAATCAATGAAAGCAGGAGCTGGTTCTTTGAAAAGATTGATAAAATTGATAAACTCTAGCCTGACTCACCAAGGAAAAAAAAAAGAAAGAACGAAAGAAAGAAGAGGAATCAAATAAAATCAGCAGTGAAGGAGGGGATATAACAATCAACACTATGGAAATACAAAGGATTAAAAGAGAACATTATGAAAAAGTATATGCCAACAAATTGGACAATCTAGAAGAGATAGATAAATTCCTAGAAACAAATAACTTTCCAAAATTCAATCAGAAAGAAACAGAAAATTTGAACAGACCAATTACTAGCAATGACATGAAATTAGTAAACAAAAAACTCCTGACAAACAAAAATCTAGGACAGATGGCTTCATAGGTGAATTCTACCAAAAGTTTAAAAAAGAGTTAATACTTCTTTAATAAAGAGTTATTCTTCTCAAACTATTCCAAAAAATAGAAGAGGATAGGAGTGACTGGGTGGCTCAGCTGGTTAAGCATCTGACTCCTGGTTTCACTCCGGTTGTGGTCTCATGGGTTGTGGGTTGCCATACAGGGCCCCGCACTCCCAGCCCCGCACTGGGCTCCCTGTTCAGTAGAGAGTCTGCTTGGGATTCTCTCTCTCCCTCTCCCTCTGCCACTCCCCCGACTCATGCTCATGCATACTCTCTTACTCTCTCAAATAAATAAATAAATGTTAAAAAAAAATTAGAAGAGAATGAAAAGCTTCCAAATTCATTTTAGGAGACCAGCATTACCCTGATGCCAAAGCCAGATAAAGACACTACAAAAAAAAAAAAAAACCAAAAAACCCCCCAAAACTACAGGCCAATATTTGTGATGAACACAGATGCAAAAATCCTTAACAAAATATTAGTAAATCGATCCAAAAGCACGTTAAAAAAATCATTCACCACAATCAAGTGGAATTTATCCCAGGGATGCAAAAGTGGTTCAATGTTCACAAAGATAAAGAACAAAAAAAATACGAACATCTCAATAGATGCAGAAAAAGCATTTGACAAAGTACACATCCATTCATGATAAAAACTCTCAACAAAGTAGGTTTAGAGGCAACATACCTCAACATAATAAATACCATAGATGAAAAGCCCATAGCTAACATTATCCTCAATAGTAAAAAACTGAGAGCTTTTTGTCCAAGATCAGGAGTAAGACAAGTACAGGCTCCCACCAATTCTATTCAACATAGAACTGGATGTCTTAGCCACAGCAATCAGATAACATAAAGACATAAAAGGCATCCAAAGTGGTAAGGAAGAAGTAAAACTTTCACCCTTTGCAGAGGACATTATACTACATGTAGAAAACCCTAAAGACTCCACCAAAAAACTGATAAACGAACTTAGCAAGGTCTGACAAATGATACACTTATCAGATAAAAGAACTGATAAATGAATTTAGTAAGGTCACAGGATACAAAATTCATACACAGAAATTTGTTGCATTTCTTTTTTTTTTTTTTAAAGATTTTATTTATTTGACAGAGAGAAACACAGCTAGAGAGGGAACACAAGCAGAGGGAATGGTAGCAGGAGAAGTAGGCTTCTTGCCGAGCAAGGAGCCCGATGCGGGGCTCGATCCCACATGACCTGAGCCGAAGGCAGACGCTTAACGACTGAGCCACCCAGTCGCCCCGAAATTTGTTGCATTTCTTTACACTAATAATGATGTAGCAGAAATAGAAATGGAGAAAATAATCCCATTTACAACTGCACCAAAATAATGAAATACCAATGAATAAACTTAAGGAAGTGAAAGACCTGCACTCTGAAAACTATAAGACATTGGTGAAATAAACTGAAAGTGACAAAAATAAATGGAAAGATATTCCATCCTCATGGATTGGAAGAATCAATATTGTTAAAATGTCCACACTATCCAAAGCAATCTACAGATTTAATGCAATTCCTTTCAAAATACCAACATTTTTCACAGAACTGAACAAGAAACAACTAAAATATGTTAAATCATAAAAGACTCTGAATAGCCAAAGCAGTTTTAAGGAAGAACAACAAAGCTGAAAATATCACAATTGGAGATTTCATGATATACTACAAAGCCACAGTTATCAAAACAGTATGACACTGGCAAAAAATAGACACATAGATTGACAGAACAGAATAGAGAGCCCAGAAATATACCCATGCATATATGGTCAATTTATCTACAACAAAGGAGGCAAGAATACATAAAGGGACAAAACAGTGTCTTCAGAAATGGTGCTGGAAAAACTGAACAACTATATGCAAAAAAATGAAACTGAACCACTTTCTTACACCATACACAAAAGGAAACATAAAATGGATTAAAGACTTAACTGTGAGATCTGAATTCATAAAACTAGAAGAAAACATAAGCAGCAATTTCTTTGATACTGTCCATGGAAACATTTTTTTATACACGACTTCCCAAGCACAGGAAACAAAGCAAAATTAAACTACTGGGACTATAGTAAAATAAAAAGCTTCTGCACAGCCAGGGATATCATCAACTAAACAAAAAGGCAACCTACTGAATGGGAGAAGACATTTGCAAATGATATACCTAGTAAGCGGCTAATGTCCAAAATATTTAAAGAGCCTATATAACTCAACACCAAAATACCCCATATAAATTAAAAAATGGGCAGAAGACATGAATAGATATCTTTCCAAAGAAGACATATAAATGACCAACATGAAAAGATGTTCAACATCACTAATCATCAGGAAAATTCAAAAAATACAAATCAAAACTACAATGAGATATCCTCTCACACCTGTCAGAATGATTAAAATAAAAAAAAAAAAAAGCAAGCAACAAATGTTGGCAAGGATGTGGAGAAAAAGGAACCCTAATGCACTGTCAGTGGGAATTCAAATTGGTGCAGCCACTGTGGAAAACAGTATGGAAGCTCCTCAAAAAATTAAAAACATAATTACCATATAATCCAGTAATTCCACTACTGGATATTTACCCCAAAAGACACTAGCGCAAAAAGATAAGTACTCCTAAACCATAAGAGACTCCTAGACTCAAGAAACGAACTAAGGGTGGCTAAGAGGCTGGGGGGGAGGGGGTGTAGGGATAGGGTGGCTGGGTTGTGGACATTGGGGAGGGTATGTGCTATGGTAAGTGCTGTGAAATGTGTAAGCCTGACGATTCACAGACATGTACCCTGGGGCAAATAATACATTATATGTTAATAAAAAATAAAAAAGATAAGTACTCCTATGTTTACTGCTGCATTATTTACAATAGTCAAGATATGGAAGCAATCCAAATGTCCACTGAAGGATGTATGAATAAAAAAGATGTGGTATAAAAATACAGTGGAAAATTATTTAGTCACAGAAACGAATTAAATCTTGCCATTTGCACAACATGGATGGACCTAGAAAGTATAATGTAAGTGAAATAAATCAGACCAAAAAAAGACAAATACCATATGATTTCACTCATATGTAGAATTTAAGAAACAAAACTAACAAAGAAAAAGCCAAAAAAAAAAGAAAAACAGACTCAAATACAGAGAACAAGGGGATGTACATGAGGGGACAGGTGAACTTCAGCAGATTAAGAGTATACTTATCATGATGAGCACTGAGTAATATATAAAATTGCTGAATCATTATATTGTATACCAGAAACTAATATAAAACTGCACGTTAATTATACTTCAAATAACCAAACAAACAAATAATCAATATGCCAGAGAGGTATATCTTGGAGTGGCAAAATTTGTTCCCCTGTACCTCATAAAGTCTGGTGAGATTTCTTAGACCTAGATATATGATTTTTCTTTCAGAGTTTCCTTTGCCCTCCCCTCTAATCTGGCTTCTGTCCAATCCAGCCTCTTCATTAGACTTGTCTGTAGATGGATGGACCTCTCCAATGGCCAGGATCCAAGTTTGTTCACAAAAAGCTCTTAAACCCCATGAAAATCAGAGATTAGACCAGGTATTATTTTAGGGTCCTTGAACTTTCTCTGATATTTATGTTCATTAGTCCACAGCATCCTTAAAACCCCTAGGGTAGAATCCATAAGAACCCATGAGAGACCCAGCTCTGTCTCAGGTGATAAACTCTATCACATAAATATTCAATACTACTATTTTACTATTTGTTGCAAGAATATTATGGAGCAAGATTAATACTATTCTACTTTATAAAAGAGGAACTGAAGGCTATATATCAGGTTTACTTGCCTAAGATTACTTAGTAAGTAAATGTGTGTGTGTGTTTGTGTGTATGTGTGTGTAGCCACATGGAGAGAGAGAGAATAAATATATCTAAAAAATGTTTCTACTAAGAGAGCTTAAAATTTCATGGAATTTTATTTTTATGTCTTTTGTGTTTACATGCATGAAAGTCTGCTTAAAGAAAAAATTACAAAACAAATATATGGCACTCAGTGTTATCTGAATGGAACTAACCTTGTGAAAACAGAAAATGCATGTCACAAGTTCTAATTTACATTGTTACAATAGCACCTTGTAAATCTTTTTAAATGTATCTAACATCTCCCAATAAAAAAAATCTCACAGAGTACAAACATACTGTTCAAAGAGACCATATTTTTAAAATAATTCAAAACACTCCATGTAATATAAGAGCTCATTCCATACTTTTATGTTAAAAACCTGAGTACCCACAGGATTTATTTTACGGCAATGACAGACTTTAAGTCTTAAACTCTATAGAGATGTACCCAGAGCAGTGATAGTTTTACACCTGCTATAATAGGATCCAGTCTCCCAAGGATGCAGGATCTATAGCATCTGTTAGTCAGAAGGGAGTCTTGTGCACAGAGGTTAACTTCTCCACCCCAAGCTTTATGAATTAATTCAATACAAGCATAAAGCTTCCTTTTTTATTTCTTCTTTAGTAGCATTACATCAATGCACAGCCGGCTGAGGATGGCAGGAAGCTAGAATACTGGTGCAAAGAAAGAAAATTGAGGCCCCTGGGTTCTTTTCATTCACAAACACAAACGCTTCCTTCAAAATAATGATGCAGAAGAAAAACTGTCAATATGCACATGAAAAGATGTTCAACATCATTAGTCATCATGGAAATGCAAATCAGAAGCACAATAAGATACACTACACACTAATAGAATGGCTAAAACAAAAGGTTGACAGACAATCTTATCAGTATTTGGTAAAATCAGATGGGGGAAAAAAACTAGTAAGGATAAAAGCTTTGAAAAACTATCAACTTATCTTAAGTGATATCCAACAAGTAAGAAATACATAGTCTTGGGGCACCTGGGTGGCTCAGTGGGTTAAAGCCTCTGCCTTCAACTCTGGTCATGATCTCAGGGTTCTGAGATGGAGTCCCACATAGGGCTCTCTGCTCAGCAGGGAGCCTGCTTCCCCCTCTCTCCCTCTGCCTGCCTCTCTGCCTACTTGTGATCTCTCTGTGAAGTAAATAAATAAAACCTTAAAGAAAAAAAAAAAGAAATGCAGTCTTTTCAAGTGCACATAGCTATTTAAAATAGCTATACAGAGTCTCGAACTTTTTTTAAAGATGGCTCCAACTATAAAACCTGATTTTTGACCACTCACTTGAAAAGCTGTTCAATTCCTAACCATTTAAGACTTGGGACTTCAAACTGGTCTTCACACCAGACCACTGCAAACAATAGTTTAAAAAAAACACGCTGAAAATTTCAAACATAAAGCAGAGCATTATGAACGACAGAAATGTCTCCAAAAGGAACTCCTATAAACATTTTGGTATGTTTCTCATTTTTCTCATGTATTTTAAATTATTATTTGCAATTTCATTTTTTTCACTTTATACAAGTTTGCATGGAATAAAAACTCTTCAAAAACAATTTATAGGTAAATATATTCCACAGAGTAAGTATATCATTTTCTTAACCTCCCATTCATATTAAGTATGTGGCATACATCCAAAGTGTTCATATTTCAAATAATATTTTTATTATTTATTATTAAACATATTGTAATACACTATTCTTTCAAACAATATTATGAACATCTCACAAGAATACATTTATAGTAACTGTTTTTGCTAATTAAAAATAATATTATTTTCCTGACCCTGAAATTGGCACATTCACAAATAAATTTGGCAGACACTGCTTATATAGCCTCTTAAATTCTCAGACTTTATACCTCACATTTCCCTTACAAGCAAAATTGAAGTGGAGCATTAAGGAAATTATCTACATTTATGGGAAAAAATAATTAAAGGCTTTTCTTTACTGGAATTATCCACATTTGCAACCTATATTAATTCTATCACAGACCAACTTGACATGATCACAACATTAATAGGTGATTGTGAACATTTCAGACCTTTAAAATTGATAGATTTAAATTGAATAAATACCAGTGGAAAACTGAGGATGAAGATGGGAAATGGAGAAAATAAGGTTGGAAAACTGGTCAGAATTTCAGAGGCCTGACTCATAGCCAGAGTGAAACAATGAGAGCTTAAGCTGTAATATAATCCAGAAACAGTGGGTTGGGAGAAAGGAAGGAACTTCCCCTTGGAATGACACAATATCTGACCCAGTTTCATAGCAAAATTTTAACAACACAGCCACATTTCCCCGAGTCCCTATATAACAACTGCCTTGAGGGATATCATCAGACCACACAAATGTCCAAAGCAACCTCTTTCTCCAGCCTTTCTCTTTCTGCCTGACATGTCCCATTTCCAGAAGTTAGATTATGAATTCATATATGAAAACTCACATGCTACAAAAAATAAGACACAATCATCTAGCTTTTTTCCCCTTAGCACGTAGTAGTGAGTTCAGAAGATCAACTAATGGCCACTGAACAAAGTGAGAGCTCCTACTCTGAGAGCCGAGCTACAGAACTGACCTATTATTACAGTTGACAGAAGAGAAACAGGAGCCTAAACACATAAAACTTGGGTAGTCAAAGGGCTACCATTGACCTGTGTGGCTCTCAAGTGGCCGATCTCAGGCCAGAGGGATCTAACACAATGACTAAGGACCAATAAATCACAAAGAAGGAGATGGGGAAGATGGGTGTATGCACACAAAAGTGCATGCATGTGTATGAAGGATGGAGAGACAGAGAAGAAAAGTCTACATCTGTACCTATAACAAAGGCAATGAACATGAAATGAGGAGCTGGATATAAAAGACAAATTTCTGTTTTGCAGAGGGGTAGCTCTGATTTTTTTTATGTTCAGAAATAATTTATATTGTTCACCTGTCATAAATACTCTGAAAAGTATGGCCTTTAGCCATAATTTTCACAGAGTAATAATCCAATGGTTGAAGATCTTTGTGGAAAAATAAAAGAGAATCAGGTTAATCAACAGAAGGAATGAACGAATTCTGCTTTTTTAAAAAAGATAGTTCCTTCTGTTAAGTTCTCTGTACTGGAAACTGCAACATAAATTTGTCCTTGGCATTAGAATAAATTATAACTCATCTCTTCCTAGGAAAACTGTATTCCTGTCCACTGTGCTTAGTTGAAGTAAGCTGGGAAAAGCTTATCAGATTACACAGTATTACCAAATGCATAAGGCTCTCATCTGATTGCTTTTCAATCAGAACCTCACATCTTTTGCCAGATATAAATCATCTTATATAAAAGAGCTTTAGAATACAAAGTCAATGAAATATTTTTTTTCCTGGTGGTCTTAATGCAATCCTTATTTGATTATGAAACCCAAACTTGCCCACTATGGTTTAAATAGACAACGTATGCTGTGTTTACAAAGTATGTTTCTGTAACACAAATGATACAAGTACAAACTACATGACCTTGTTACTAAACTGCAAATTATTCAAATGTAGTTCCACCCTAAATTGGAAAAATAAGTCATAGTATGCTTTTTGCCTCTTCCAAATTATAGTGTAATTACAAACATAGTTTCTAGCTCAATTCCCAAGAGCAAAGGAAAAAATAGAATACTGGTATGTGCATGAATACATGAAGGGGGAATTGTGTTGCAGACAGGAAGGAAGGGAAAATGGATGGACAATGGACAACAGGTAATAAAACTCTGCCTCCCTGATCTCCAAGTCAGCTGGAAAATATCCCCAAGTGTTCTGGGATTGACTTACTAACCAAGTATCCTGGGTTCAAAATAAAGCTCTAGGACTAACTTACTCTGAAGTCTCTAGTAAATTACTTCGTGATACTGAGTCTCAATATTCTCAGCTATAAAATAATAATAATATGCTTAGATTTTATCATATCTAGGAGTTTTATTATTTTCAGATAAATTGAGTATACTGCGTACATGGCATAACTGTGATCTTTACTTGTTTGTCATATTTTTAGGTACTGCATAAAATGTAAATAAAAATGGAAAAGACAAATAAAACTAGTTACCTCAAATCATTTTGGAAAAGCGTCGAGTTCATTATTCAACAATTACCCATTGAGTACCTACCATGTATCAAGTATAGCACAGGGCACTAAATTGTAAATAAAAGGATAAACAGGTGGTAGAATAAACAGCAAGTGAGAACGAAGGTAAAGAGGGAGGAAGTTAGCTAGTTGCTTAGTTGGATACCCAAGCCTATAACAAATCGGAGTGGGGCAGCATTCTCTCAAAAGATGGACTCCCACAATGTTATCAGTGTTCACAGGAAATAACCCTAAGAGCTTCATGGAGGGGAAATGGTACTAGAATAAAGGATATAATACAAACTACCACATTTATGAGAATCTACTTCGTGCCATGCTATGTACTCAACATTATTTCTAGTCTTCATAACAACCTTGAAGGTAGACCTTTCTTGTTTGTTCCAATTTTGTCTATAAGAAAACTGAGATAGATATATTTTAATAAGTTTTCTTAGATAACACTGAGGACACAGGCATAAATGAATTGAGCTCTTACACATTGTTACTGAAATAAGTTTTTTTCTATTTGTGGTACAGTTTTCTACTTTAGATCAAATGTTTATAAAGAAAAACATTTCTAAGAGTTCTGTCTGTCTAAGAAATAAAGCAATCTTAGTAGTGGATGTAGAGCTATAAGGCCTATTGGCAATTACAAATGTGATCAAACAGAACATTCTCCCTAGAGATATTTGAGAGGAGAACAGAGGATGAAGCAATGAAGTGCTGACTTTAGGTAACTGGGAAAAGTCAAAGTTCCTGCTTTATGCCTCAGGGTCTCTACTATGAAGAACATCCATTCACTAAGACACCCCAAGCTCAGAAGGACTCCTGAGAACTCTGTTCTGGATTTTAGGCTGCCTATCTATTTTATCTATCCTTTTAAAAGTACTAGTCAAAATAATTCTTGAAGCATAACACAAATAGAAGTATTGGCAATCTGATCTGTAACACCAAATGACCTTAACATTTGTAATAGGAGGTAGGAGAGAAAACAGAATAAAAGTGCTTGGGTTTTTCTTTAGATTGACTTTACACCCTGTCAGAAGACCATAAGCTTATGTATGCATTGATCTTACATGTGCTTTAAAAAATTTAGGGTACCAAAAAGATAAATGGAGCATGTAGTTTTCATACACAGAGGAAGTTCTCCTAAAAGGTGTAATTAAAAACAATCCACAAAAGGCAGACAAAAAGATAAGAAGAAAAGAAAGACAAGAAAAACAGAAAAACATACAAGAAGATGACATTAGTAAGGCCAAGGAGAAAGGACTCAATTTCTGAGATAGAGAGAGACCACACGGATCACATGGACAGAAACTAAGTCTCCGCCAGCCTTTAGCCAACGTCAGTGGGCAAGCATGTGGGTGAACGGCCTGCAAATGATTCCAGCCTCTAACCTTTGAGTCTTCCAGACATCATGAACAGACAAACATGCCCATGGCACCCCATCCGAATTCCTGATTCACAGAATCCATTTGTGTTTGATGCCATTAAGTTATAGAAAAAATGTATTATGGGGCACCTGGGTGGCTCAGTCGTTAAGTGTCTGCCTTCGGCTCAGGTCATGATCCCAGAGTCCTGGGATCGAGCCCCACATTGGGCTCCCTGCTAGGCAGGAAGCCTGCTTCTCCCGCTACCATTCCCTCTGCTTGTGTTCCCTCCCTGGCTGTGTTTCTCTCTGTCAAATAAATAAAATCTTTAAAAAAAAGAAAAAAAGAAAAAATGTATTATGTAGCTATGTTAATAAAATACATGCAAACACACACACACACATACACACACACACACACACACACAGAAAGTACTAATGTAATGATGGGGCGCCTGAGTGGTGCAGTAGGTTAAGCATCTAACACTTGGTTTTGGCTCAGGTCGTGATCTCAGGGTCAGGAGATCAAGCCCCTCAGCGGATTCTGTGCTCAGCACAGTGTCTGATTAAGACTCCCTCTGCTTCTGCCTCCTATGATTTCACTCTCTCTCTCAAATAAATAAATGAATCTTTTAAAAAAAAAAAGTATTAATGATAAAGCAAATGGGTCAAAATATAAACTATTAGTGAAAAGCCTGGTAAAAGCCATATGGTAGTGATTTTTACTATATTTGCAACCTTCTAGAGATTTGAATTTATATCAAAATTTAAAGAGAGAAAAAGAGACAAAGAGATGAGAGACAGAGAATGGAAACAAAAGGCAAAGGTAACAGACTGAAAAGATGTAGCCTATGTCTAGAAATTTTTTTTAATGGAGAAGAGACAGATGCAGGAAGGGCAACATAAACAAGATTAATGAAAAGAAATCAACTTGATAGATTAGAGTGAAGTAGCAAAATACTAAATACAAAAGAAAATCTTAATTACAGCCAGAAAGAAGAAAGACTACATAAAAAGGAAAGACAATTAAGCTGACAGGTTTCTAAACAGTAGCAAGTCAGAAAATAATGAAATCATACCTCAAAATATTGTGAGGAAAAACACAAAACTTAGCTAGACCTTTGTACCCAACTTAAGAATAAGGGAGAAATTAAACACACCCTTAGTAAGTAAATTCTAAAGGATGAACCTCAAGAAGAAAAATTTCCCCAGAAGAAGGGAAGAGAAGGAATGGTGAGCAGAGAAAGTGTCAAGAACGCAGGAAACTATAGTGAATGAGGTGAAGCACCACACAGTGTCCCTTTAATGGAAAGCCCAGATGCTCCAACAACCAGAGAGCTGTCAGCTGACAGCCTTCATCTCTTAGCTCCTCCAGGGAGCGCCCAGTTAAAGAAGCGCCTTTCTCCAAGTCAAAAAGCAGTCCACATAATGACTGGTCAAGGCGCGAATATAAAGGCTGTCACTCTGGACAAACTTGGAACTCTGGCAGGCCATTTAGCTCGTGGTGGGGTCAGCTGGGGCCGTCCTTAGACCTGCATTACAGCTCCATTCCCTCCTGTTTCCTCTCCCTTCCTTCCACAGGTGTCGATCCTGAGGGCAAGCCCTAATAGAAGGAAAGGAGGGAGGGAGAGAAGTATGGGAGAAAACAAAGAAGGAAGGGAGGGTAGGAAGGGAGGAGGGAGGAGAGAAAGAGATGGAAGAAAGGATGAATGGTTGGAAAGATAGAAAGAAGGAAAGAAAAGGAGAGAGGAGGAGGGAGAGAGAAAGAAAGGAGGGAGAGCAAGTGAAAGGAAGAAAAAAGGAAAGGAGGAAAGGAAAGGGAGACAGTGAATCAAAGGAAGTAAGGAGGGAGAGAGGGAGGGAGATACGGAGGGAGAAAAGGAAAGAAAGAAGGAAAGAAACATAAATCTTAAATTATTTAGAAATAAATGAAAAACAGGAACACTGCACATCAAAATCTTTGTATGTAAGCCAAAGCAATAATACGAGGAAGATACTTAGCCTCAACTGTACTTGTTGGAAATTGAGAAAATGGAAAATAAGTGAAATGACATTAAAATTCCAGTAGCTAATAGCAATAATAAAAACAAGTTATGACAAAAGATAAAACAAATGAATAAAGATGAAAATAGAAATGGAAATAATTTCATCAATGCAACCAGAAGCCATCTTTTTGAACAGGTGAATAAAATAAAATTTAAAAACATGTGCAAGTGTGATCAAAATAATATCAAATGCAAAAGGAAATATAACTACAGATACAGAAAATATACCTAAAGTAGTAATAAAATGCTATGTCTTATCATTTCTTGCAATCAATTTGATCATGAATAATTTTTTGGATGAATACACAGTGCTAAAATTATTCTAACCCAATGAAGACATTTTGAATAGGTCAATAATCAAAGATAAACTATAAAAGTGGTCAAATGTCTCTCTTTCTCAAGAAGAACCATCAGAAGTTTTACCAAATCTTCAATAAATAATTACCATATACAACAGTGTTCTTTTCTAGAACATAAAATAAACAGCTTTTTATTTTTTTTTTTTCTACATCCGTATCTTTGTGGTAAATACCCAGTAGTGCGATTACAGGGGCATAGGGTAGCTCTGTGTTTAATTTCTTAAGGAATCTCAGGAATAAACAGCTTTTTAAAGCATTTTTAAATTGAGGTGCCTGGGTTGACTCAGTTGGTTAAGCATCTGCCTTCGGCTCAGGTCATGACCCTGGAGTCCTGGGATCAAGCCCTGCATTGGGCTCCCTGCTCAGTGGGAAGCCTGCTTCTCTCCTTGCCTGCTTCCCCCCTGCTCATGTGTGTGCCTCTCTCTCTCTCTCTCTCTGTCAAATAAGTAAATAAAATCTTGAAAAGTAAATTAATTAATTAAAACATTTTCAAGTTATTCTACAAAGAGATCATTACTGTGATGCCAAGATTGAATAGGATAACTCAAAAAAGGAAACAAATTTAAGGACCTAGGTGCAAATGCAATAAATAAATTAGCAAAATAAATCAAAAGTGTATATTAAAAAAAATACTTTTCTTGACCAGTTGAGTCTTAACTCAGAAATGCTAGAGTGGTTCAATTTAACAAACCAATTAACATAATTCATTATATTATCATATCATGGGATCAAAAAATATAATCATAAATCACAAAATTATGTCAAGAAAGGAAAGGCTTAATAAAATCTCTTATAAAAATGCTTAGTGAAATATAAACTAAAAGTCCTTACTGCTGTAAAGTATATTTATAGGAAACCTGACATTTAATGATAAACCATTAGGAGCATTCCTGTTAAAGTCAAGAACAGAGCGTGAATATCATCTAGCAACCTTGCTTTACAAACTGTACTGTAAGTCCTCAATAAGGGGGGAAAAAAAGATTGTAAAGAGACAAACATTATTATTTATGGAGGAAATCATTAATTCTCAGAAGATTAGCTGAGAAATAATTAGCATCAATGGGAGTTCCACAGGAGTTCAACACAAGAGCAAAATACACACACTATTAATAGACTGCTAATATACCAGCAATGATCAACTATAAAATAATATAGAAAAGTACATTCCACTGACAACAGAACAAAAATTAGGTACTCAAGAAAGATTCCAGGGGCGCCTGGGTGGCTCAGTCGTTAAGCATCTGCCTTCAGCTCAGGTCATGATCCCAGGCTCCTGGGATGGAGCCCCACATGGGGCTCTCTGCGCAGTGGGAAGCCTGCTTCTCCCGCTACCATTCCCTCTGCTTGTGGTCCCTCTCTAGCTGTGTTTCTGTCAAATAAATAAAATCTTTAAAAAAAAAAAAAAGAAAGAAAGATTCCAATAAGAAATATAAAAAGACACATACATCCCTTTCACATTTACTTCTTTATCCACCTGAAGTTTATTTTTAGTATGACATAAGGTTAACAGCTAACTTTTCTTTGCAATTAGATATCTGACTGTATCAAAAATATAAATGGAGAGGTGCACCTGGAGGGCTCTGTCAGTCAGTTAAGTGTCTGCCTTCAGATCAGGTCATGACTTCATGATCTTGAAGGAGAAGGGATGTGGGGGGTGGGGTCCTGGGATCAAGCCCCAGTTTAGGGCTCCTTGCTCAGCGGGGAGTCTGCTGCTCCTTCTTCCTCTTGCTCCCCTGCCCCGCCCAGCTCCTGTGTGCACACCTGCACATGTGCTCTCTCATTCTCTGTCTCTAATAAAATAAATAAAATCTTAAGGAAAAAAAACTACAGTAACTTAGATCTTGAGATATTAGAACCACATTCAAATCAGTGCGGGAAAGAGTAAGCTATTTAATAAATACTATTTGGATGATAAGCCATTCATTTGAGGGGAAAGGAAGTAAATGAAACCATTAAGTATAAAAACACTGGACAATAATTTTATTGTCATAAAAGGTCAAACACAAAAGCCAAAGGAAAACAAAACCGTGTGTTGTTTAAGGAAGACAAAACCACAGTCTTTATTTATAAGAAGACTAACACTTGAATATAAAAAATGTATAAATTCTGTCCCAAAAAGGACCACATAACTTTATTTTTAAAGTAGACAAAGAAAAGTCTACAACATACAAAACACAAGTAAAATCTAAGTATAAAAAGAATTCCTATACATCAGTAACGAAAAGCCAAAAATGCAATAGAAAAAAAGGATCTAGATATGAATGAGCAATTCTTAGAAGAAAAACTATGACAAAGAGATGTTAAATTTCCCAATCTCACCAGTAATCAGGAAAAAATAAAACTATAATGAAATAAAATTTTTCAGCCAATCCATTAGCAAAAAATAAAGTATTAATGATTTAGCTTTAAGGAGAGTGCTGGTAACAGACACTCTACTGCAGCAACACTCTCTTGCATGCTTTGTCAAAATATAAACATATAATGGCTTTTTGGAGGTCCTATTAGCCATATCTATCAAACTAAACACCTTGTGACACAGTGATTTCAATTTTAGGCCTCTATCCTAGTTAAGTAGTTATGAATGTTCTCTAAAAGACAATGCAAAAAAAAAAAAAAAACAATTCCTATATCATTTATAATGGTGAAAAGTAAGAAACATTCTAAACACTCGCCAGTGATGCAAGAATTAAATTCTAGTAATATCATGAATTGCTTTGCAGCAATTTAAAAACATGTAAATGAAATCTATATGCATTTGTATGGTAAGATCTCCCATATATTTTTGAGTGAAAAAAGCAGTAAATAGAATACTTGCAAATGAATCCTACATGTGACCTCAAAAATAATATGTTATTTGTCCTTATGCATAAAATACATGTAAGTGAATAGCAAACAGACTGGAGGGGTGCCTGGGTAGCTCGGTCAGTTAGTTGACCAGCTCCTGATTTTGGTTCAGGTCAAGATCTCAGGGTCGTCGCATTAAGGCCTGCCACCAGACTGACTCACACTCATCGCAGAGTCTGCTTGTCCCTCCCCTTCTGCTTTTGCTCTCTCCCTCTCGAACAAATAATAAATAAAAATAAATAAATAAAGTTTTGAAAAAGAAAATAGACTGGAAAAATGTATACCACACTGCTAATGGTGTTTACTTCTGGAGAAGAAAATGGGATTTTGGCAAGGAGAAAAGATCCTTAACCTCTTAATTCCTTTTCCCATACTGTTGAAAGTTTAACTATGGGAATTTATTTATTCATTGCTCAAGTAAAAAATAAAAATAAAAAACATCTTTTAGCCATGTAAATACTTGATTTGTATGTTATTTTCACATATTTTATTGGCACATTTCCCTCGGAGTAACTTCTTCAGCTCATATGAATTCTCTGAACTATAAAATGTACTTCCAATCACAGAAAACAAGTAAGCTTATATGACTTTTTTTTTTCATTTTTGGCACTCTTACATAATGCTGACTAACCCACAAATTAAATTTACCAAATGACATGAATAGCAATCTAATGCTGTGTTTCATAAATCAAAGAGGTAAGTATAGAATATGAAACTGTGACACTGTAACAGAGCCTCAGTTTGATGATGGTTTGAAAATTCTGATTCTAAAATTTAAGTATATGACTGCTATGCTGACTTTTGAATGTCTAACCAATTGGTGCTTTATAATAGGAAGGACTCAGCATTTAAGGTCAAAAGACCTTAATTGTATGAGTGGGGTGCATTACTTAAAATTTTCATTATGTTCTTGCCAATCACACTTTCCAAATGTATAAATCTGGATAAGTTATTCAACTTTCTTTATGATCATTTTTTTTCTTCTATAAAGTGGGAAAAATAATAGTAATACCTGTTCCCACACAGTTAATTTGAGGACTAAATGAGATCACATGAACAGAAGTTCTTTGTCACCTGTAAAGGACTATTAAAGGTCATTAATACAGTAGTAGTATTTCTTCCAGGTAAAATGGTATATGAAGACTAAAACAAAAATACAAAGAAACTTCACTAAAGACAGATCATAAACTTTCTAAAATGCAACTTTATGTTGCTCCCTATAATACTAAAATAAAAAACTATTTTTTCTGTTACTACTTGTCAATATGTGAAGGTATTATACACAATACACATTATTTAACTTTCTTCCTAAGTGAGATCTACTATACCTAAGGATAATTAAGAGAATTTACAAGCTTTTCTTTCTTAAATTACCCTCATTCAAGAGCATACCCTATACAACACAAGGGGGCAGTATTTCTTTAAAAAAAATCTCACTGAGGTGGTACAATGGAAATCTCTTTTAATGATATGTCAAGATTAAAACAATTTAGCATCCGTGTCAACTATAACTCACAACCATTGGGCGGGGAGAAATCATAGTACCACATTTCTTGGAACACTTGAATAATTCCTAAAACAAGAAGATTATGGGTTAATAGAGATGAAATGTCTGCCAACCAGACCAGAAAGAACAAATCCGTAGTTTTAGTCGCATTTACTTAAACTGTCTTCACAGTCAAGCAGGCTGGAGAGC
Source organism: Procyon lotor (assembly GCA_028646535.1). Classification (NCBI taxonomy): domain Eukaryota; kingdom Metazoa; phylum Chordata; class Mammalia; order Carnivora; family Procyonidae; genus Procyon; species Procyon lotor. Next base: position 44,910,448 of record CM053605.1, read on the forward strand.
ATGTTGCTGTTTCAGCAGCAGCAGCAGCAACAATTAGTAGGTGCAAAAGAAACAAAACCAAGTGTGACTTCATCACCCTAATAGGGTCCATTAGGGAAATATCAAGTAAACTAAATGGCTGTTTCCCTAGAAACAGGCAGGAAAAATTCTTCCAAAGGGCTCTCTACCCCACACTTAAAGAACTGAATTATATGAACTTCAGTTTAATATATATAAGTACCAGGGACACATAGCCCAATGCTCCTTTTTATGGTGGGTCTAATGGCATTTAACCCATGGGTCAAGTCATGGATCAACAGGAATAACCTCTCTAATGGGCTGAAAAAGTAACACAGAACACCGCAGTACAGGCTGAAACTGCTAATCGCTGAAATGATTCTAAATACAGGTCAGAAGGCAGAGCGGATCAGCCTCCTCGAGGCAACGTGATGTTATTACCATTTATCTAGTGCTCACCACGCCAGGCTATCTTAAGTTTCATTTAGTTCATTTAATCTTCTCACTAAGAATATGATCGGTACAGGTACTGAGGCACAGGTTAAATAAACAGCAACGGTTGAGCTGGAGTCAAACCCAGATGGTCTGACTCCAGAGCACGTGCACTTAATCAGCACATGACACATGGCTTTGCACAAGGCTAAGTTCTGTGCGATCCAGGCAGTCTGACTTTCAGTCTTCCACTGACACGACACGTATGAGGCTGGCAAAACTGCATCGTTTCTGGGCCTCAGTCCACCCTCTCCGCTCACCAACCACCCACCACCATCACCTCCATAAATAAGGAACCAGACTAGGTAAGGAACAAGGCCTTTTTTTTGGCTCAGCAATTCATGACAATATTATGAAAGCAGCTACTGAGTTGAGGCAGTGTAGGATCTTGTATTTTTAGATACCTGCCTCTGTGATCACTGAGAGCAGCAAAGAAAACTTTTTGTTTTGTTTTTTTATTTCTCAAAGGTATACAAAAAACACCAGTTTACTTCTTTATATAAACTCGGGGCTATCTACTATTATTTATCTGTAAGCAGGTTTTTATATAGAGGGCTATATACAACTACTGTATATCTATAATTAAATGGGGATTGGTGGGTACGCACATCAAGAATGTAAAAAAGTCACCAAATAATGGAAGTTCTGGGCAGTAAACACGAATTTCATCTACTATAGTTTACAACTTTGGCTTCAGCTGGCTCCAATCCTCCAGCTGGGATTTAAACAATGTGACAACTTCGAGAAGCTTTGTAGCATAACATAACAGAAGTCACATGCAATTTGTTTACATGGGATAAAGATGTTTATCTTTAAAGATTTTTTTACTCCAATTATGACTTTTTCATTAAAACTTGCAAAAATATAATGCAAAACCAGGATCCTATTAGATAATCTTACAATCATTTTAAGGAGTCTCTAGATATTCCCATAGAATATCAACTGTTTCAAATTCATCATGACATTAAAATTGTTTCTTAAAAGCATAATTTCAAACTGGCCATTTTTACAATTTGAAGGAATACTTCCCTCTTTTAATGCATTTTCAACTGTGAGTACCTTAAGTCCTTTGAGATTTTTAAACATAATGTCAATTTATTTCTGTTATATTCCTGTTAAAGGTGATGTTGTCAGAGGCTTATTTTAGGGGGAAAAAAAGAAAGAAAAAAAGAAAAAGAACATTATTCTCAAATATGTAAAAAGAAAATTAGAGCACAAGTAAGTACCAAAACTGCTAAAATTTCAGATTTGAAATAAATGTTAGAGGCTAAAAAATCCAAGGAGTAGTTTTTTCAATAAAAATTTTAAACCTTTAGTATTTGGTGCTCTATTTATTTATGAAATGGCAATAGCATGATGGCAGACTTTGTAATTTCTGATTCATGAATTGACTTTGGCCTCTCTCTCCATAACTGTTCTAGAGAACTATAAATTTTGGGAAATAAGTTCCATTAAAGTTGAATAGTCCTCCTTTTCTATCTTCTTAATAATTCACTTCTTGTTGTCTGGTCCATATATAAACTAGAAACTCAGTACAAACTAGTCCTATGTGATAGTTCTAAGGACCAAAACTATTCTGTCAGAAGCTATGCAAGGCTGATAGATTTTGCCCTTCAGCTTATGCTATATTTTCCTCCCTGGAAGTAAAAAACTGGACATGGATCTATGACATAAAAACTGAAAGAACTTTATTTAATTACTATGAGAATCTTCGGATAACCCTACAAATGTTAGGGATAGTGAACATGATTATAATCATCTTAAAGATTTACATATGTATCAATGACTATATTTTTTTAGAGTAGCATGGAACTAAAAATGGGTTAAAACTTTCACAAAATATTTCTCTGAAATCCACTTGAGTCTAATTGTTCTCAAAAGGCACCTTAGATCAGACCAAAAAACTTTTCCCAAAGTCATAAACTAAACTAGAAAACAGGATTCCAGACAGTAATAACATAATGAGCAAACTAGCTCTATTTGTGCCAAAATTAATTGAAAAAGTTGTCTGAATTGATTCTTAGCTTGATTTAAGCTACATTTAAACAAATCAACAAAAAGCAAAACTGTATAGGCAAGAGTACTCAACTTTAATAAACTTCAAAAGCCATTTTGAATTTATTTATTCTCATCTTGTAGATTATGCTATATTTTTTCCTAAGGTGTCATGTTTGAAAGGAGAAAAGGAAACTAACATTTATTATGTTCCAGCAAAGGGCCTTTGGAAACTGAATTTTCTCATTTAACCCTCATAACTTCCCTGGAAGGAACACATCATTTTCCAGAGATTTCAAATGAGGGCCTCGAAAATAATGGTACTATTTACTCATGCGCCTAAAAACACTGACCTGGGAGCAGGTTCAAGGTCTGTAGCATACGTCTAAGTTCTTATGTGGAAAAATCTCTGAACCAAGTGATTAATTTGGAGGAGAAGCCATAGTGGTGGTCAACAAGAGCGTGCTGCTGTTCAATAAATATGTACTGAGGGCCCACAGCGGCCTGGCCTAGGAACTGGGACTAGAGGTAACACAGAGTCCCTGCCCTTAGGGGGCTTATACCACAGGACATATTAAAGAATTATTTCAGAGTTAAGCACTTAGCGTTCCATAAACATCTGGTCCCATTAAGGTTCTTTTTTCTAACCCAAATTTCTGAGAAGTGCCTTCTAATTATAGTTAACTACCACAGATCCCAGCCATGCTTCTGGACTTTGGTGACATCTTCAATCTCTTACACACCAATATAAACCCGCCTCTCTCTGAGCACAGCACCATTTCTCAATGACTGCAGCAGCTCTTGAATCTCTTCTCCAACTACAGGATGGCAGCATCCAGTTACATGAAACTGAGGCTCTCCAGAGGAACTGCAAGAAAGCTCATGCTGCTGCTGGTAACATGAACAACTTGGAGACTCTGTGTAACCGTGGCTCCGTGGTATCATTTGAAGGATACTGGAGTTAGTTCCTTTCCAGTTCCCAAAGAGCCACCTTATTGGCTTTTAACAGTGCCGGCAACTACAATTGCAGTCATTCCTTTCACTAGATCTAGGAAAGAAATGCCTAATACAAGGAAAGTGTATGCTCTTTCCTCCTGTGCCACAGTAGACATCAGTTATCAACACCACACCTTCTCCAGGTGAATTACCAACCCTAACCTTAGGGTCCTTCCCAAAAGAGCATTATAATCCATCTACTGAAGGAGGTTCTCTGGCCCATCTTTTTTTTTTTTTAATTAACATATAATGTATTATTTGTTTCAGGGATACTGGTCTGTGAATCATCAGTCTTACACAATTCCCAGTGCTCACCATAGCACATACCCTCCCCAGTGTCCATCACTCAGCCACCCTATTCCTCCTACTTCCCTCCCCTGTAGTAACACTCAGTTTGTTTCCTGAGATTAAGATTCTCTGATGGTTTGTCTCCCTCTCTGGTTTCATCTCAATTCATTTTTTCCTCTCTTCCTCCATGGTCCTCTGACTTCTTTCTCAAATTCCACATAATCAGCGAGATCATATGATAATTGTCTTTCTCTGATTGACTTATTTCGCTTAGCATAATACCCACTAGTTTCATCCACATCATTGCAAATGGCAAGATTTCATTTTTGATGGCTGCATAACAGTCCATTGTATATATACCACATCTTCTTTATCCATTCATTTGCCTTTACAATCTGTCTATTGAAGGAGGCTCACAGGCCCATCTCTTATCTAGAGTGTTTGTAGATGCCACTTACTTACTGGCCCTAGCTAAAAAAGCACTCTTAAATGCAAATATGCAAATTCAATATGGAATTGCCATAAGAGATTCAAACAGTCTCTGTTGCCAGTTAAAAGAGGTCTCTGCTCCAGCTGATTCCAGAATGACCCACACAATAAGCAGAGATCTGAAATGCATTCCCAAACCACGTCTGCCTTTTACTCATACAACCATAATTCCAATCTAACTTAAAAACACCTAATTTAGGGGTGCTTGGGTCTGGGAGCCCCAGGATCAAGCCCTGCATGGGGCTCTCTGCTCAGCAGGGAGCCTGATTCTCTCTCTGCCCCCTACCAGGCTCATGTCTGTACGCTCAAGCGCACATGCTCACTCACTCTCTCTCTCTCTCTCTCTCTCTAATGAATAATAAAATTTCCTTAAAAAAAAGCACCTAATTTAGAAGGTTGGTGTGAGGATGGTCCTGAGGCAGGTTTAGGGAGACAAAGTTCAATGCTAGAAAAATTTCCAGCGAGAACAATGGGAGCCCTGATATTTTTCATGCCATTTATAATGTTATATTAAACTATATGATTTATCTGTTTAGTATTGTGTAGGAAATTGTTCACAAAGAAGGTCTGATGTTATTGTTCTTTAAAAGGCCTGCTAACTTGACTGGGCCTGGTAAGCTGGATTTTGGAAATGTTCCCTATTTTACTTACTAATAAGATTGGTTTGTATGCCGGGGGCACTGAGCTCTGCTTGCCTAGGCTATTTATGAAAACAGAGTGATTTATACTGATGAATAACTGCTTTCCTTCTGAGAGTCCAGAATCTTGGTAATGTGTGGCTGATTGCATATAGTCCATGATAAAAACTTTGTGGACTCTTGAGTCTCAAATGAGCTTCCCTGGGCAGAAAATAAAGTCATTGCACATGTGTTACTGCATTTCATTGCTGGAAGAAGCAAGTTCTCTGTGACACGTCAGCCCCTGGGACAAAGAACTTTGGAAGGCTATGCTGAAATTCTCCAGACTCTGCCCAATGTGTCTTTTCCCTTGCATATTCTGACTTGTATACATAGTTGTGATGACAACTACCTCTGAGTCCTGTGAGTCTTTCCAGCAAGTCACTGAACATGTGAACGATTATGTGACCTTGAAAAAATTATGTTCCTCACTAATGTTTCCTTCCCCATTAGAATGTAAGCTCCATAAAGGTAAGGATTTAAAAATTCCTTTAGCTCATATCATATATCAATATAAAATCTCTTTAGTTCACTGATACATCCCCCGTGCCTAGAACAATGCCTGATACATAATGTATGTTCAGTATATATTTGTTGAATGAATGAGGAATAAAGCAAATATTCTCTTATGAAACAATTTTTTAAATAAATAAAATACCAATTCATAATCTCAAATATCCTTAAGAAGACATTGTTTCTATAAAGAGAGAACACTGCTATTGGGAAAAATTCCTTTTAAATGAAAGGCAAGAGCTGAATTACAAATATTATAGTTACAGCAAAAGCAGGTTACATACTTCAGAAATACCATGAATATTAATGAGACCAACTAGAGAAATTCTCCTAAACTCAGAAGACAAGGGTAAAGAGATAACATAAAAACTACAAATAAGTAAATTTCAAAAACCAAAATTATAAATATCCAGGGAGGAGAAATCAAGTTATCCCCACTAGACATGGACATAGTAGACTCACAATACTTAACTGAGCATTCAATTGAGCAATTGAATGAAATAGGAAAAAATCATATTGGTATCAGTATATCCTTTTCAAATATAAAAACAATTAAAACATTTTACAAACAAAAGATAGTGACATAAGAACTCAACAGATGGGTGAAAGATTTTATGTGGGGACAACAAAAAGTCCTTCCCAAATACTAAATACAGAAAATATAACAATTATGAACTCTCCCTAACATTTACTTAAGGAAATACTCCCGCTGACTAAGAAATTAATCAAAAACATATTAAAGGAGCAGAATAGCCAGCATCATATGAAACCATAAAAATAAATAACCAATAATAAAAACCTTTATATTAAATTAAGAATCAAGATAGGGACTTAACTGGCATAACATTATTTAATATAGTTTTGATTAGGCTTCCTTCTAACTTTTGTAGGTTCTGGGACAAGAGAACAAAATGAGGCCCATGTACTATATTACTAAATAATTAGAAGTTAAAAAATCAAGCTATCAGGGTACAAAATCAGTATGCAAAAATATGTTGCATTTTTACACACTAATAACAAACTCTCAAAAAGAGAAACTGAGAAAAAAAATCCCATTTACAATTGCATCAAAAAGAATAAAATACCTATGAATAAATTTAACCAAGATGAAGATCCATGCACTGAAAACTATAAGGCACTGATGAAACAAACTGAAGAAGACATAAATGGAAAGACAGTCAATGTTCATGGGTTTAAAAAATCAATGTCATTAAATTGTCCATACTACCAAAAGAAACCCACAGATTCATTGCAATCCTTATCAAAATTCCACTGATATTTTTCACAAAAATAGAACAAACAATCCAAAAATTTGTATGGGACCATAAAAGACTCTCAATGGCCAAAGCAATCTTGAAAAAGTAGAACAAAACTGGAGGTATCATGCTTTCTGACTTCAGGCTATATTACAAAACTATAGTAATCAAAACAGTATGGTAGTAGAATAAAAACAGACACAATATCAATGGAACAGAATATAGAACACAGAAATAAATCCACACATATTTGATCAATTAATTCACAACAATAAAGGAGCCAAGAATATACAATAGGGAAAGAACAGTCTCTTCAGTAATGATGTTGGAAAAAGTGGACAGCCACATGCAAAAGAGTGAAACTGGACCATTATCTTATACCATATTCAAAAATCAACTCAAAATGAATTAAAGACATGAACTCAAGAACTGAAGCCATATAACTCCTAGGAAAAAAATGAAGGCAATATGCTCCTTGACATCAGTCTTAGTGGTGATTTTTTAGATTTGACACCAAAAGCAAAGGCAACAAAAGCAAAAATAAACAAGTGGGATTACATCAAACTACAAAGCTTCTGTATTGCAAAAAAAAAAAAAAAAATCATCACATACTGCATGGAGCACTGAGTGTTATATGCAAACAATGAGTCTTGGAACACTACATCAAAAACTAATGACGTACTGTATGGTGACTAACATAACAATTAAACTTAAGGGCATCAAGCTAAGTGAAATATGTCAGACTGAAAAAGATAAACACCATATATTCTCACTTACATGTGGAATCTTAAAAAAAAGAATCATAGAAACAGAGAACAGATCAATGGTTGTCAGAGGTTGTGGTCAGGAGTTGGGCAAAATGGGTCAAGGAGGTCAAAAGACACCAACTTTTAGTTATAAAATAAGTTATAAGTTATGCTGTAAGTTATAAGTCATGGAGATGTAATGTACAGCATGGTGACTATAATGAATAACACTGTACAGCATATTTGAAAGTTGCTATAAGAGTAGATCTTAGAAGTCACACAAGAAAAAACTTTATAACTACTTATGGAAACTGGTATTATCTAGATATAATGTAGTGATCATTTCATAGTATATAAAAATAACAAATCATGTTGTATATTTGAAACTAATGTAATGTTATGTTAATTATATTGATAATTTTTTCATTAAAAATCAAAATCAGACCAAAAAACTGGTAATTAAAATATATTCTATCTCATAACTTGACAAATACACCTGCCCAAGTAGTGAGGTCCCTCCTCGTCTTAGGGTGCTTCCCAACACAGCATTACATTCATGTATTGAAGGGGACTCACAAGTACATCCATAATCTAGAAGGTGTTTCTTGGTTTCACCTAATTACCAGCCCTGATAACAAAAAAAAAGTTTAAACTATATGATTTAAAATATGATATGTTTTGGTATCAAAATACCAAAGATGGCTAGATTTAACTAAGTGCACCTATCTTAGTATTCTGTTGATGGGATGTAGACATATGAGTAATAAAATTATAAAGAGTATATAAATCATTATAGATTTAGTCCACAAATCCATTCTCTTACTTAATTTCAATGAAATCAATAATTAGGTTCTTATGATCCAGACTTTAACATAATTTGTATTCTATTAAAAATAACACCAAATTAGAAAACCTCCCCTGACCCATCGTATATCTCAGATACTTTTTTTGACAATTTCAATTTGGAGAAACTTCATTTTGTTATGACAGCAGCAACTGAAAGTATCAGTAAAAAATCTTAGAGTAATGCTTGGATTCAGAAATGTCCATGAATTCTCCATATTATGTTCAAACATTATAATGGGTCATATATTATAAACTATGATTACAGAAAATAAAATATTTATTTTTATTGTTAGTTTATAGCACTTACATTGAAATTTTCACCATCACTAAAGCAACATCAGATCCATATAGTAAAGAATTACATTAGTTTTCATACATTATACCTAGATCTACATGTATTGCAAAATTTAGAGTAATGATTGTTTAATAATGTAAAATGTTTCTCAGTTGCCAAGTTCAACTGTGGCAAAAGTTGTGTTAATTCATAAGCACTTTAAAACTGAATTAGAACATAAAGAGAAGCAAGAAAATGGATACACACAAAATTCTATCACATCCATGCTATATGACAGAAAGGATTTTTTTGAGTTAATAAATATATCTTTTCCATGACCCAAGCATTTCCATTGTTCAAAGACTTCTTGCATTCCAAAATAGTGTCCATCACCAATGTCAGCTGTGGCACAATTTACAACTCTTCGCAGTAGCCCAATCTCCAAAACTTTTTATCAGCTTTTGTTTCAAGGATATTGGGCAAGAGTTGGGGAGAAGCATTTCTCTGGAACCTGAACACTGTTAAACAACAGATGTTTAAGATTACAGGTTGTACTATATCAGGACTGAGTACAGAATCCCATAGGGATTCTTACAAATGATACTTGTAAGTTCTTTAATAAATTTATTTTTATGTCTTCTTGAGATATGTAAAGCCCTAGAAAGTATGAACCTCAAATATGGTGCCTCTTTGGCAGTGCTAACCAGTGTATCTAGACTTACAAACTACATATTATAAATTTTGGAATGAAGAAAGTGAAACTCTCAATATCTGCACATGATTATTTGTCTACAAAATACAACTGTATTGGTGAAAGGGCTATGAGAACTAATTATTTCAACAACCTGTTTTGATAAGTACAACATAAATACTAATAAAAACAATCAACAAAAAATGGGGGAAATGCCATTCACAAAAGCAGTGAAGACAATGAAATCTCATTAACACATGTGAATAATATGAAGAGAACTATATGAATAAAACTATAAAACACAATCTAAATCTAAATGGTATAAATGGGGACTTGAATGGAGAGATAAACCACATTCTTTTTTTTTTTTTTAAAGATTTTATTTATTTGACAGAGAGAAACACAGCGAGAGAGGGAACACAAGCAGAGGGAATGGTAGCGGGAGAAGCAGGCTTCCTGCCGAGCAGGGAGCCCGATGCGGGGCTCGATGCGGGGCTCAATGCGGGGCTCAATGCGGGGTTCGATCCCAGAACCCTGGGATCATGACCTGAGCCGAAGGCAGACGCTTAATGACTGAGCCACTCAGGCGCCAGAATAAACCACATTCTTAAATAGTGTAGTGGATCATTACATTTTCAAACTTGGTTAAGCTAAAGCTATATTCCCAGATTCCTCCTCTCTGTATGCTTCTCACCAAAAGAACTGACCAAAAGAAATACATGAATAGTATTTGGGAGGTGAAAGTAAAGTAGCAGCTATTGCTCTTTGAAACTAACAACAGTCATGTGCAGTAACAGGTAGAGAGGTTTTAACGAGTGCCAGCTTGTCCTCCCTCTCTTTTGCACCATGTCCAGCACTTTCTCCTGACTGCTGCCATGCTAACCAACATTAGTTCTGGCTCGTTACCAGATACCATCAAATTCTCCCCTCCCCAAATGGGTATGTTATGTCTTCCATCAAGAGGTAGAATTTTTTTCTCCACTCCTTGAAACTGGACTAAATCTGTAGCTTGACTTGACTATTAGAACGCAGTGGAAGTGACACTTGTAGCCTTGAGTCCAGGCTTTAAGACACCTGTTGCTCTCACCTTTGCAGTTTTAGAAGCATGTTGCCATGCTAAGAGGAAGTCCAAGCTAGCTAGCTGGAGAGGAAGGCCATGTGGACAAGATGTAAAGCACCTAAGCAACAGTGAGCATTAAGGCTCCAAACATGTGAGAAAGTCCTCCTCAGACCTTCCAGCCCAACTGCAGCAGAGCTCCCAGTTGAGTATGACACAGGCAACCTTCGCCTACACCGCACAGAGTAGAACTGCCCAACTCCGCCTAGTGAACCCACTGAATTATAAGAAATAACTGTTCTTGTTTTAAACCACTAAGTTTTATGGTGGCTTGTTTCAAAGCAATGGGCAAATGAAATGGGGAAACTTATGTTGTAAATATAACAGTAACATTCTTCACCCAACCTCCTTTGGGTCTTAATAAAAGCATTCTAAAGGTCATCTGTAAGAATATTCAGCAATCAGAGCCAATACTTTTTTGAAAACTAAAATAATGAGGGCATATTTTCCCTAATGAACATTAAAACATTGTTAAACTTTAGTAATCAGAAAAATAGCAGCTATCATTTACTGAATGTTTACCATGTCTTAGACATTGCTTAAAGTACTGCCACGACAAACAAAAATAATGCTATTATTCTTCTTGCTTCCAAATGAAAATATGAAAGTAATTTTTCTAAACTTTTAGGTTAATACTTATAGGACATCAATGATAAACCAGAATAATAGGAAAGACAGTCAATAAAACTACATACGTAGTAAGTTAGGCCAAGTCAGACTGTCAGAGTTCATTAAGCAAAATCAAGTATGTAAAAATATTGGGCCCGTCCATGCTTGCACTAAATAAATAATCATCAGAACTAAAGTGCCCTCAGCCTTCCGAAAATCTTCCTAAGGGATCTAAGACAATCAAAATTCTCACCTAAGGCAAAAGGATCAGGAGAAAAAAGAATGAAAAGTCCATGATTTCAGCCACTGTGTCATCTTGCTCTGTACAACAAACAGGGTGTAGCAGGAAGAGAATTACCAGGGGAGGATAAAGTAAGGTCTCTGCTCAGCATATAACTTTGCTTTGGGAGAAAAGCCCATCCCTCAAGGCAGAGAGTAGATTTCCTCCATTCAGAAAGTAAAGTTGAAAAAAAACCCTTTGAAATCAAAGAGCAATTCATTCATTTTGCAGATGAAAGAACTCATGCCCTTTGGGTAATGTGATTGGCTCTAAGTCATTTACTGGTGCCAGAGCCGGTCCCCAGACCCCAGCTCCCACTCTACACCAGGGTGATTCTTCCTCTGTATCTTTTCCACACCAAACCCACGTGGAAGCACCCTCTCCAGCCCCAACCACTTGACTTTTAAGAACTGACAGTAATTTAAACAAGGAAGAGAGCCAAGGCAGTGGCTGGCTTGTTCACTCTATCTTAGCACCTGGCTCTATTCCTCCCCGTAGAATGCACTCAAAGAGCATTGACGGGGCAAAGGAAGTGAAATGCATCTTAGCCAACAATTATATTCAATTCTCCTGAGCAAAGGCAAGACTCTGTAAAAATAGTTTTGTTGAATAGGTCAATCATCTGTTAACATGCAAGTATTGATTTCTAGCTATGTTAATAAACCACAAAATAATGTTATCCTTTGAAAGTAAAGATTTGTTTTTCTAGCATAATTATGATTTTGCTTTCATAATTAATAGTCATTAAATAGGACGAGTTGTTTCTTTTATCACCAAGAAGGCAAGATGTTTACTTATAATTAATGACGAGAATGCTCTGAGGTGGGCAACCTGCACCTTGCCTGAAGTGCCATTTCATCTGCAGGAATATGACTCTCAGTTCATGAAACCACATTAAAACCATATGTTTCTTTATTTAAAGACAACTGTTCACAAAAGGCAATGCCAGGACGAAATTAAAATTCCAAAGAGATCAGAATGTACTACTGGTGAAAGGGTGCTTCAGGATCACAGGTTTTTATAATATCCTAAGTAAAGAAAGTCTTCCCTGAAGCCTTCGGACTGGTCGAACTCCATGCCACGTCATAATATTTCCTTCTTTGAATAATTCTTAAACTGAAGAATTAATTGTGTGCTGCTCATGTTTTCGGTAACTCTTCTGTCCTCGGCATCCTGGTGTCATTACCCCAGGAAGTCTTGGATATTTCCTAACCCGCAGAGTTCTTGGCAGAGACCACCTATCGGTGTTTCTCCTCAGTGGCACTTATACAATTTGGCTGGAAAAGTTCTTGCTGTTCAGGATGGTTCCATCAACTGCTGTCCACTAGATGTCCATAGTGTCCTCAGTCATTAAGATTACCAAAAACATCTTCATTTTTCTCAATTTAGAAGAGTCCACCAGGCTACATCTGGGCCCTCCCCTCCTCCCAGCATGCCACAGCCTGGCACTCTCTCATGTAGTAAGTTGGGGCCATTTTTACCATTTCTCAGAGATTACTGTCCTTCATCTGAATGTCTTGAAAACCACTGTTTCATGTATTTTGTCCAGTTTTATTGTTTGTTTCAGATAAGTCAAAAGTCAGCAATCAGTTGAATTTTAAACTTAATGTGGATGTGAATATCATTCTGACTTTTTTTTTTTTTTTAACAAGACCCAGGCTTTAATGGAGATAAGAAAGAAAGGAGACCTGAGAGACCAAGAGCATCTGAGTGGAGAAAGGTTTAGGGGGTGGAAACAAACAACAGGAAGCCATCATACACTCATCTACTTTACACCCCAATTTTTTTAGGGACAGTCCACGAGAAAAGAATTCAAAAACACTAGACTCTAGGGCTGTCTAGGCTTATATATATGATGTAGTATTTACAACAATAAGAAAGCAATTCTTCACTCACTAAGACTACCTGTCTTATGCTACATATAAGAAGCTTACATAAAGCCACTTTCTCTATGACTGGTGCTCTGTAAATTGTCCTTAGGTCTACACTTGCTGATGAGCAGCTCTCTGCAAGGTGTCCATACTCCAATATGGAGATAAAGCTATCATCAGCTCCCACAACAGAAGAAACTAGAAACACCTGTGTTCTGCATCGTGACCTCCACCATCCTCCTCAGTCTCCTTCAACATCACAGATCATGTAATAGTTATCTGACTGACCCAAGCAATTCCTGACACATGACTGTCATTCTAACACACATAACGCTTTACAGCACACCCTCTTGAATAATGAAGTAGGTATGTGGATGAGTTTTGACAAACCTAGCAGTTTCAAAAGTAGATTCTCCCAGTGCAGTGAGCAGAAGGGACACTTAATGAGGTTTTTCAGTTGAGTGCAATTTCCCAAGAATAGAAATGTAGTATTACTTGCACATCCAGTGAAGTTTTCCCTATAAGAGTACTAGGACTCTGGCCTAAATTTATTGGCAGGCTAGATATAAAACCATTAGTAAAATAATAGTTACTGATTCATGCCAATGAGGAGATGTGAGTCTTCCCTAGTGCCTGCCCATGGATAAAATGAACCAGTTCCTTATCTCTTTATTTTAATAAAAACAAGATTTCTGTCATCTGAATGTTAATCCATGCAGTCTCACAGCTGTTATTTGAATGAACGGAAACTATCAGCATGGCTCCATTTAAACAGCATGTTGCTTGGACTTTTCTGCATGACAGAGCAGGGCTGAGATGTGGCAGGTGTGGATATCCCAGATGACACACTGAATCAGGCCATGCTCAGGGGAATGAGCAGGAAGGAAAAAATACGAAAATAATAAATGTGTTCTTAAAACACAGCCTCAATCACTAACTTGGAAGAGAAAAAATATGGTTATACTTAACAAATGGGTTGCTTCAGAGAGTCTGCTAGGAAACCACATAATATAACAAGCATAACAGGTTCTAATCTGCCACAGGCCCATGGAGAACAGCCGTGCTTAAGATACCATTTCTATACAAAGTGCCTTTATGTGTGGCCTTCTATGTAAAGGGTAAATGTTATTTATAATAACAGTAACAAGAAATGTATTGTTACTGAAATATCTTCTATATATTTCAGTCCAAGTTCATGTCCAGAAATAAAATGTACAAGCACCATGAACTCTATCTCACATTTTTAGCCATACTCGAACTATAGTCTCTGATAGTCATAGGTTTTTAGCTCTAAAATTCCTAAGGTAATTACAAACAGGGCATGAAGTGCAAATAAAATCTCCTTGATGCTTGCAAATTTAATTTGCTGCAGAAGGTTTGCCATGTGGCAGGCATAAGCCCTTAATTCCAGTGGGCCGTCCAAGTAGCACATAGTATTCAAATCCCTACTGGGTTCGCTCAGGCTAAAAGATTTGCTTCTATATCAGACTTAGTAATATAGTGCTATTAGGGCTGTCCTATTCAGCGAGGATTGTGAGCCTGGTTAAGTATGTGAAACTGTTCATTTACGGAGAGCTGAAATCCTGCCCCCTCTGATCTCAGCTGTAGTCTGGGGTCCGGTTTGGAATAACGGGATGTTCTGGAGATCTCATTCTGATGTATCTTGGGCTTCACATGTCAGCACTACCTATCCCTTGACTGCTATCTACCATCTTCTAAACTGGACCACCACTGAGCCAAAGTTTACTCTGGGGATCATGCTGCTAACTATCCAACTTGAAGCAAATCTTAGGCAAAGATTGTTCTCACTAGATCCACATAACTCTGGATGGCTCATGGATAAGTTTCAGATAATCTGTGAACCCTCAACATTAATTTTATACTTAGTTTTGGGTATATGCAAATGAATTTCAGCAAAGTTTCAAAGGATCCATGGCTCAAAAGAAGTTTAAGATCCATCATCCAGGAGAGAGACCTGTTTTTCCTGTCCAGGTTCCTCCTTCCTTAGTTTCCTCTCCTTACTGATAAGCACCACTGAAATTCAATTTTTTGTAAGGATTTTATTTATTTATTTATTTTTTATTTGAAAGAGAGCACAGGCGAGGGAGTGGCAGGCAGAGAAAGAAGCAGGTTCCCCACTGAGCAAGGAGTCCAACGCAGGACTCGATCTGAGGACCCTGGGATCATGACCTGAGAAGGAGGAAGACCCTTAACTGACTGAGCTGCCCAGGTGCCCACCACCAAAATTCTAAAAAGTACAATGAGCAAGACAGAATTATAACAACTATAGAGAAGGTTTTATAGGTCAATTACATCATTCCAAAATGTCCCCTCTACTCCAGTTTCTTCTTCACATTTCCTACTTGCAGTTAAGAAAATCAGCAACTGCTATTACTTAATGACACAATATTCTAAAACAGCTCCTGAATATACACTCAACTGATTTTCATCCAATTAAAATATCTGCTTTCAAATTGCACAGGATGCTAGTGAAATTGTTTTACATTAAGCCCATCCCTCACTACAGGGGGCAAGGTAATTCTGCCCAAACCGGGTTGCCTGAGTAACAGCATGGCAAGCCCCTCCCCTGAGGAGGCAGGCTGAAAGAATGAGAGGCCAAGAACCCTAAGGTCCCTATAAAACAGGTGCACATCTTGCTTGGATTATAGTCAATAGTTTGATCTCTGTACATTCCCTCAAACACCTCTCACCAGAATGAATAGGAGGAGGAACCCCAACAGAAAACAACTTCAGAGACTGTGACCTCTGCAAAAGAACTAATGGATATGGACATAAGCAAAATGTCAGAAATAGACTTAAGGGTAACAGTTATGCAGATAAGAGCTAGGCTGGAGAAAACTATTGATGACAACAGGTTCTCTAATGGCAGAAGTGAGAGCTGATCTGGCAGAACTTAAAAATGCTATCAACGAAGTCCAATCTAAACTAGATACTCTAACAGCTAGGGTAGTTGAGGCAGAAGATTGAATTAGTGATCTAGAAGACAAACTGATAGAAAGGAAGGATCAGGAGGAGGGCTGGAACAAACAGCTTAGAATCCATGAAAACAGAATTAAAGAAATAAATGATGTCATGAATGTCCCAATCTCAGAATTAATGGAATCCCTGAGGGAATTCCAATTAGTGGAATTCCAGGATTAATGGAATCTCTGAGAACTAATGGAATCCCTGACATTGGGAAACATCTCAATGTCAGAATTAATGGAATCTAGTCTTCTCTTTAGTCTAGAGAAGACTAGAAGATATAGTTGAGCAAATCATAGCTGAGAATTTCCCTAATCTGGGGAATAAAATAACTGTATCCTAAAGGCAGAGAGGACACCCCCCCAACAAGATCAAGGAGGGCAGACCAACCCCATGGCTTGTGATAGTGAAACTCATGGATCTTAACACCAGAGAAAACATCTTAAGGGCAGCTACTGGGAAAAGAGTCCTTACACACAGAGGGAGGAACATCAGAATAACGTCAGACCTGTCCACAGAGACCTGGCAAGTCAGAAAGGGCTGGCAAGACATATTCAGGGCACTAACTGAGAAGAATATGCGTCCAAGAATACTTTATCTAGCAAGGATGTCATTTAGAATGGATAGAGAGAGAAAGAGCTTCCAAGACTGGCAAAGACTGAAAGACCATGTGACCACTAAGCCAGCCTTGTAAGAAATATTAAGGAGGGGTTCTATAAAAAGGAGAAAGACCCCAAGAGTTATATAGAACAGAAATTTACAGAGACAATCTATAGAAACAAGGATCTCACAGGCAACATGACGACAATAAAAACATATCTTTCAATAATCATTCTCAATGTGAATGACCTAAAAGCTCCCATAAAATGGCACAGAGATGCAGACTGGATAGAAAATAAAAAGACAGGACCCATCCATATGCAGTCTACAAGAGACTCATTTTGAAGCTAAAGATACATCCAGACTGCACTTGATCTTAGCCAAAAGGCCGAGAAGCGATGAAGATACATCCATACTGAAAGTGAAGGGATGGAGAACCATCTTTCATGCCAACAGACCTCAAAAGAAAGCTGAGGTAGCAATTCTAATATCAGACAAATTAGATTTTAAGCTAAAGACTGTAGTCAAAGATACACAAGGACACTACATCATTCTTAAAGTGTCTATCCAACAAGAAGATCTAACAATTGTAAATATCTATGCCCCCAACATGGGAGCAGCCAACTAAATAAGCCAACTGTTATTCAAAGTAAAGAGACATATTGATAAGAATATGGTAATTGTAGGAGATCTTAACACTCCACTCTCAGCAAGAGACAGATCATCTAAGCAAAAAATAAACAAAGAAACAACAGCTTGGAATGACACACTGGACCAGATAGACCTCATAGATATATACAGAACGTTCCACCCTAAACAATAGAATACTCATTCTTCTTGATAGCACAAAGAATTTTCTCCAGAATAGACCACATACTGGGTCACAAGTCAGGTCTCAACCCATACCAAAAGACTGAGATTATTCCCTGCATATTCTCAGACCACAATGCTTTGAAACCAGAACTCAATCACAAGAAAAAGTTTGGAAGAAACTCAAACACTTGGAAGCTAAAGACCATCCTCCTCAAGAATGTTTGGGTCAACCAGGAAATCAAAGAAGCACTTAAACAATTCATGGAAAATAATGAGAATGAAAACACATTGGTCTAAAACCTATGGGATACGGCAAAGGTGGTCCTAAGGAGGAAATACAAAGCCATCCAAGCCTCACTCAAAAAAAATAGTAAAATCCTGAATACACAAACGCTCTTTATACATTAAAGAACTGGAAAATCAATAACAAATTAAGCCAACCCCATGCACAAAAAGGGAAATAATTAAGATTAGAGCAGAGATCAATGAATTAGAAACCAGAGATACAGTAGAACACATCAATGTGTTCAATGAAATCAATCAATGAAACGAGATTCAATCAATGAAATTCAGTCAATGAATTTGAAGCTAGTTCTTTGGGAGAATTAATAAGATCAATAAACCATTGGCCAGACTAATCCAAAAAAAAAAGAGAAATGACCTAAATTAATAAAATTATGAATGAAAGCATACAGATCATGACTAACACCAAGGAAATAGAAACAATCATCAGAAATTATTATCAACAGCTATATGCCAATAAGTTAAGCAACCTAGAAGAAATGGATGCATTCCTGGCAACCTATATACTTCCAAGACTGAGACAGGAAGAAATTGACAACCTGAACAGACCAATAACTAGTAACGAGATTGAAGCAGTGATTAAAAAAACCTCCCAGAAAACAAGAGTCCAGGACCTGACAGATTCCCTGGGGAATTCTACCAAACATTCAAAAAAAATTAATAATAATACCAATTCTCCTGAAGCTGTTTCAAAAAATAGAAACAGAAAGAAAACTTCAGACTCTTTCTATGAGGCCAGCATTACCTGGATCCCCAAACCAGGCAAGGACCCCATCAAAAAGGAGAATTTCAGACCACTATCCCTGATGAATATGGATGCCAAGATTCTCAACAAGATCCTAGCTAATAAGATCCAACAGTACATTAAAGGATTATCCAGCACAACCAGGTGGGATTTAGGGTGGTTTAACATTTGCGAATCAATCAGTGTGACAGAACAAATTAAGAGAGAAGAAACACAGAGTCCTCTCAATTGATGCGGAAAAAGTATTTGACAAAATACAGCATCATTTCCCTGATTAAAACTTTTCAGAGTATAGGGATAGAGGGAAAATACTTCGACTTCATAAAATCCATCTATGAAAAACCCATAGCGAATATCATTCTCAATGGAGAAAAGCTGAGACCCTTTCCCTAAAGATCAGGAACATGACAAGGATACCCACCCTCGCCACTACTGTTCAACATAGTACTAGAAGTCCTACCAACAGCAATCAGACAACAAAAAGAAATAAGAAGTATACAAATTGGCAAAGAAGAAGTCAAACTCTCTCTCTTCGCAGATGACTTGATACTTTATGTGGAAAAATCCAAAAATCCACCCCCAAATTACTAGAATTCAAAAAGCAATTCAGTAATATGACAGGATACAAAATCAATGCACAGAAATCAGTTGCTTCTTATACACTAACAATGAAACCGTAGAAAGGAAAATTAGAGAATCGATTCCATTTATAATAGCACCAAAAACCATAATATACCTTTGAATAAACCTAGCCAAAGAGATAAAGGATCTACACTCAAGGAACGACAGAACACTCATGAAAGAAACTGAAGAAGACACAAAAAGATTGAAAAACATTCCACGCTCGTGGATTGGAAGAATAAACATTGTTAAAATGTCTATGCTGCCCAGAGCAATCCATACTTTCTATTTTTTTTTTTAAGCTTTATTTATTTATTTGACAGAGAGAGATCACAAGCAGGCAGAGAGAGAGGGGGAAGCAGGCTCTGCCTACCCCCAGCAGAGAGACCAATGCCCAGGGCTCAATCCCAGGACTCTGAGATCATGACCTGAGCTGAAGGCAGAGGCTTTAATCCACTAAGCCACCCAGGTGCCCCAGCAATCTATACTTTCAACGCCATCCCAATCAAAATACCATCAGCATTTTTCAAAGTGCCGAAACAAACAATCCTAAAATTTGTATGGAACCAGAAAAGACCCTGAATTGGCAAGGAAACGTTGAAAAATAAAAACAAAGTTGGGGGCATCACGTTGCCTGATTTCAAGCTTTATTACAAAGCTGTGATCACCAAGACAGCATGGTACTGGCACAAAAACAGACACACAGACCAATGGAACAGGGTAGAGAACCCAGATATGAACCCCCAACTCGATGGTCAAATAATCTTTGACAAAGCAGGAAATATATTCAATAGAAAAAAGACAGTCTCTTCAATAAATGGTGATGGAAAAATTGAACAGCTATAAACAGAAGAATGAAACTCAGCCATTCTCTTACACCATACACAAAGATAAACTCTAAATGGATGAAAGACCTCCATGTGAGACAGGAATCCATCAAAACCCTAGAGGAGAATATAGGCAGTAACTCTTTGACATTGGCCACAGTAACTTCTCTCAAGACATGTCTCCAAAGGCAAAGCAAACAAAAGCAAAAATGAACTTTTGGGACTTCATCAAGATAAAAAGCTTCTGCACAGCAAAGGAAACAGTCAACAAAAGAAAGAGGCATCCCACAGAATGGGAGAAGATATTTGCAAATGACACTACCGACAAACTGCTGATATCTAAGATCTACAAAGAACTTCTCAAACTAAACACCCAAAAAAAAAAAAAAAAAAAAAATCAAGTCAAAAAATGGGCAGAAGACATCAACAGACATTTCTCCAATGAAGATATACAAATGGCTAACAGACATGTAAAAATGTTCATCATCATTAGCCATCACAGAAATTAAAATCAAAATCACATTGAGATACCACCTTACACTAGTTAGAATGGAAAAAATTAACAAGGCAAGAAACAACAAATGCTGGAGACAATGTGGAAAAAGGGAAACCCTCTTACACTGTTGGTGGGAAAGGTAGTTGGTGCAGCCACTTTGGAAAACAGCATGGAGGTTCCTCAAAAAATTAAAAATAGAGCTATCCTGTGACTCAGCAATTGCACTACTGGGTATTTACCCCAAAGATACAGATGTAGTGAAAAGAAGGGCCATAAGCACACCAATGTTCATAGCAGCAATGTCCTTGATAGCCAAACTGTGGAAGGAGCCAAGATGCTCTTCAATAGACAAATGGATAAAGAAGACATGGTCCATATATATAATGGAATATTACTCAGCCATCAAAAAGGATGAATACCCAACTTTTGCATCAACATGGATGGAACTAGAGAAGATAATGCTGAGTGAAATAAGTCAAGCAGAGAAAGTCAATTATCATATGATTTCCCTTACTTGTGGAACATAAGGAATAGCATGGAGGACATTAGGAGAAGGAAGAGAAAAATGAAGAGGGGGAAATCAGAGGGAGAAATGAACCATGAGAGACTGTGGACTCTGAGAAACAAGAAACTCTGAGCATTTTAGAGGGGACGGGAGTGGGTAGATGGGTTGGCCCAGTGATGGGTATTAAGGAGGGCATGTATTGCATGGAGCACTGGGTCACTACCATAAAAAACTAATGATGTACTAAAGGATGACAAATGTAACATAGTAAAAAATAATAATAATTTTAAAAATAAAAAAATAAAGGGGAAAAATATCCAAACTCAATTGTAGTTGACATTGAAGATTTTAAACACATGCCAATTAGCTTTATTTGAATAGCCATTCTCATACTTAACACTGTGATCTTCGGAAACTAAAATTCTATTAAGTCACAATTTATAATTTTCCTCACTTCTTACTGATTTCTCTTTCCTTCCATTTTTAATTGCAGTAAAATACACATAACTTATTTATCATCATAACCATTTTTCAGTTCTTACTCATTTCTACAGAATATCATTCATATGACAATACAATTTTTATTAAATTTCATTTTCATTTGAAATACTAAATTTGATTTATTTTAGCAGATATTTTTCTTCAATCTATGTCTAGCTCTCTCCTAACTCTTCCCTGGAAATGAAGTTTAGACAGCTTACTGGTTGGCTGATTCTGTGGAAAACTAACAAGAAAAAAGACTCATGTTCTTGGACCCTTTGTGTTGTCTTTTTTTTTCCTTTCAGGTTTTGATTATCTAGAGCCAAATAGTCAAACCACCCACAGAAACTACCAATAAAAGCCAACAGCAAAGAGAAAATATAATACATTGCCAGGTATGGTAAGAATGAGGTCAAGGTCTGAAATTCCTTACAGTAGTAATACTTCTGTTTCATATCAAAAATAATAGGCAATGTATTTTAAATCCTAATTAAAAAATAGTCTTTTCATTTACTAACATGTGAATGAGTCAAATTTGAAACTACAACTTTCAACAAATGAAGTCTTTTGTTTTAATAAATGAATTCTCAACTGAAAAGCTGAGCTATATTTTCGTTTCAAGTTTTTATTGAAATTCTAGTTAGTTAACACATTGTGTAATATTGGTTTCAAGAGTAGAATTTAATGATTCATCATTAAATATAACACCTAATGTTCGTCGCCACAAGTGCCCTCTTTAATGCCCACCACCCCTCAGTTTGTTCTGTATAATGAAGAGTTTCTTACAGTTTGCTTCCCACTCTTTTCCTTTCCCCTTTCCCAAACTTCATTAATCTGTTTTGTTCCTTAAATTCTACATATGAGTGAAGTCATATGGTATTTGTCTTTCTCTGAGAGATGTGTTTCGCTTAGCATAATACACTCTAGCTCCATCCACATCATTTCAAATGGCAACATTTCATTCTTTCTGATATCTGATAAGTTCTTTGTCGACTAAATACCTAGCAGTGCAATTGCTGGGTTGTAAGGTAGTTCTAGTTTTAACTTTTATGTGGGTGTAGGTATGTGTCAGAATTTGCTCTATTTTGTTGTTACTGATTTTTCAAAAGAACAATAAATACATACGTGTGTGTATACACACACACTTTCCTGTAGGCAACTGCTTTCAGCATTTCAGGATGAACGCCGTCAGCACAAAGCAAAATAAAGGCTTGTGTATTAAAAAGGTAAACAATGGCAGAGAATACAATCTATGAAGCTAGCTTTAGAAATGAAGTTAAAAAAATTTTTTTAAAAATCATAAAAACATTTATAGAGCTTTGGAGAAGCCCCTTCCCCTTTCTCCTAAGATCTAGCCATAAAAGGCCTCACTCTACACCAAACTCCTGAGAAGTAGTAAAAACACATCTCCCCATACCTCATTTCCAGCTATGGGACTGTAATCAGGATCATAAATGTCTTCAAGATTTAGCAGCCAACATAAATAACTGAAACTGTTGTGTATTTAGTAACAGGCAGTGGTGGTGTCAGTGGTAAACTGAAGACTCCACATCTGAAAGTGTTCAAAGAAAAGGAATAAAGGAATAAAGGAATAAAGGAATAAAGGAGAGAAGGAGAGAAGGAGGGAAGGAGGGAAGGAGGGAAGGAGGGAAGGAAGGAAGGAAGGAAGGAAGGAAGGAAGGAAGGAAGGAAGGAAGGCCGGCCAGGCCGGCCGTATTCGCCAAACAAAACATACCAACAGAGTACACTCGGCTGTGGTTCCATCCATTTGTTCCCCAAATCCAAGTTTCTAATGCAGTTTTCAGGGCCTGGGGTGGGGCTCCAACAGAACACGGCCTCATGAGGTTCTTGAGAACTGGAGTGATGATAAATAAGGCCACCATTTTGGCCAGTACCCTGTCACCCCTTATTGCCTGAAAGCCTCGAGAATTAGCAGGCTATTTCCACTTTTGGTACCATGTCTTTTGTTTCTGCCTAGGGCTTTTCTCTGGCCAAATGAGAGAAATAGAAATCTCACAGCATTTACCCTTTTCTCTTGGTCTGAAAGCAAGCATAAAACTATTTTTGTGGCTTTTTTCACAGCTTTAATAGTTAAAGATAAAATGTGATTTAAAGATAAAATGTGACTTATATAATGCACATGTATATCAAATCACCATAATGTACACTTTAAAAACCTTAAAATTTTATTTGTCAATTATATTGTAAAAAAGCTAAAAATAATAAATGAATAAATCAAAATGTGACTTAAAAGCCTGCTTGCTACATACGTAGTTTGTTTTTTTCTTATTTTTCTGCTTCAATGCTAGCAGGAAAGATAAAAAGAGGACATAAATGGTAAGGGCAGGGTTATGCAGTAAAATATGCCTTGTGTTCTGATGAATCCTAAAGTATTTCATAAGAGCATACGGGACATAGTCTCTTGGTGAGAAGCTAAATGGGGAAAGGGGTAGGTTTTGAGAAATAAAGGGAAACATTCCAACAATCTGAACCAGTCTTGGGCTAAGAGAGAACAAGGGTAAGAAAGGAAACAGCAGCTGCCTTAGTGGCTTATAGGCTGACTCTTTCCCTACCTCTGTTCAACCTTCTCCCACTCGCTTCCATAGCATAGTGAGCAAATGAGCAAAGCATAGTGAGAAAATGAGCAATGGAAGTTTTGAAAAAGCAAGAGACAATCCTAGGTTGTGTAGCCATTCTCATGAATGGGAAGGAGATCCATCCTCAGTTTGGGCCAACATCCAGTGCTGGCGATGCCAGCCAAGAAAATCCTTCAGTCTTTCACCTGTTTTCAGAGCAAGCATGCTGCAAACATGATAGCAATAATATGAATCAAGCATTTCCAAAGAAATGTCCCTGGTTAGCCAATATTTGAGCAACTGGTTTCATTCTGCTTCCCATTTGAGTTGAGAATTATATGACAACTGAAATTATACTATTAAAACAACTAAGAACAATATTGGAAATAATCACTTGGTTTCAAACACAGGGTGGGGTGTGTGTCAGTAACTAAGTGTGTGTGTGTCTGTGTGTGTTTGTTTGTTCTGGCTGGTTTATGTTACTGAAGTCAAGCAGATAACTTTTCTGTAGTCCTTTAAAAATAATTACATAAAGAATTTAACTGATAGGCAAAAACTCTGTGAACAAATTAATCCAGAAAAATTAAAAGAGAAGAAGTTGGTCTCTAATCATTTTTGTAAAACTAACCAAAACATACTAACTGGAATGTGTGACCTTCACTATTTCAACAGGGAAAAAGGAAGTCAACATCTCAGATTGACAATTTTGTTGGAAGCCTCTCTCAAGCAATTTTTAACTTGGTTGGTACAAATGTTTTCTGCCAATTAAAATTGTGCAATATTCTCATAGATTAAAATATCCTTGGCAACTTATATCTCCTTGGAAAAAAATAAAATTAAGAGTTGGATTTTTTAAGTGCTTAATTTAGGAAGTCTTAAGTAGACCTAACCACTAAATATTCATTTTTAAAATATAATAAACATTTTAAATTACTATTTTGAAGCACTGAAAATGAAGGCTCAGAAATTTCTCCATTATCAAAACAAAACATAAAATAGTCCCTAATGGTTTGCTACATCATTGTACAAGTCTAAGAATTTCTAAAAATTATTAAAGTCATTTTCTTTTGATCTGCTCCAAGTTGGGTCTTTTGATCTGCTACAGGTCCAAGGCATTGGAAACAACAACAACAAAAACAACCACTCTCATTTAGGTAATAAAATTTCATCATCAAGTGGCTATGTAAATAAAGCAAAGGACAAGGGATCTGAAAAATAGATCATCACATAAAAAGAAATCCACATGAACAATAAACAAATGAGAAAATGTAACATAACTCATAACTCTTAAGAGTATGAGGCTCTAGGGGTGCCTGGGTGGCTCAGTCGGTTAAGCAGCTGCCTTTGGCTCAGGTCATGACCCCAGCATCCTGGGATTGAGCCCCACATCGGGCTCCTTGCTCAGTGGGGAGTCTGCTTCTTCCCCTTCCTCTGCCTGCCTGCAGCTCCCTCTTCTCATGCTCTCTCTACCTCTCTCTCTGTCAAAAAAATAAATAAAATCTTAAAAAAAAAAAAAAGTATGAGGCTCTAGATTCAGACCAGCTGGATTCAACTCTTAGGTTATCACTTCCCAGCTGAGGGACTTTGGACAAGTCATTGATCTTTCTATGCCTTTTGATCTACAGGGTAAGGATCAGATATTCTAACTCATAATTGTCATGGTATATGCACTCAATAAATATTAGTTATTATTACTATTATCAGAAAGTAGACTCAAACTCATTAGTAATAAGGAAACTGTAAATTAAGACTTAATTTTACCATACTTGAGTGCTAAAATTTTATAAAGGAATTAATACTACCCAGTGTTAGCAAGAGAGTGAAGAAAGTAGTACACATGTATACAATCAGTAGAAGTACGTATTGGTTTTGCCCCTTTGGACAGCAATTCAGGCTGAAGGAGGGAAGTTGGTTGTGGAAGAGAAGAAAGGCAAATACACATATGCAATGCTCCTGAACTCATCTTACTGAAGATGTTTTTCATAATCAGCATCATTTGTTACACCGTACTCCTTATAAGTCATTTACCAGAAGTTGTTCATTTAGGTACTGTATTTCACAAACCAAAATAAGATCAAAAGAAACCAAATACACAAAAACACAATGTATTCATGTGAGTGCTCTTTTCTAATCCAATGACACAACACTTTTCTTTCAGTGCATCCCTGTAGATCTTTAAATTGACCCTGTATTTAATAAAACCACCATGTGGTATCTACTGGCTCTTTATTATAAATAGTCCTTGATATATAATACCTAATCTAATTTTTTTTCTTCCTTTCTCTTCTTTTTCTATTAGGAAATTTTCTCAAGACTTCATTCATCTAACCTGAATCAGACTAACTTCATACATTATGGTTGGGAAACTCCCTTGGCCACAACCTCTTATAAAAATAAACAAAACATAAAATAATAAACTGTTAAATAGTAGCCGTGGTGTAGTGGAAAGAACACTAGTCCAATCAAGAAGCCTAAGTTGTGCCATTTTGAGACTTCAGCCAAGTCTCTTAACCTGGCTGAGACTCAATTTTCTCATCTGTAAATCATAAGAATACTATTATTTCCTAAAAGCATAACATGAGAAAAATATATCAACCCCAAACTGCTGTTTTGTTAATATTTGAAACAACTTTCTCCTCTCCATTTCTTTTTTTTTTTTTTTAAGATTTTATTTATTTGACAGAGAGAAACACAGCAAGAGAGGGAACACAAGCAGAGGGAATGGTAGTGGGAGAAGCAGGCTTCCCACAGAGCAGGGAGCCTGATGCGGGGCTCGATCCCAGGACTCCGGGATCATGACCTGAGCCGAAGGCAGCCGCTTAACGACTGAGCCACCCAGGCGCCCCTCTCCTCTCCATTTCTATGGCAACAGAGACATGACCTTGCAGAGGCCTCACCTGATCTCATCCAAGTTTAGGAAGAACAAGACCTTCAGGAGATCAGTGCTGTAATGGCATCCTCCAGTATTTACTACCAGATCAATATTACAATCAATGATTACCATCATTGTAGGAAAGGGTTAGGAGGGAAGGGACGGATGAGAGAGAGGAGAGGAAATGATTTCTAAAGGGGATCAAAGTTCATTCCCTTCATTTGATTCTCACAGAAAGAGACAAAGCGATTATAAATCAAGCCAGAGGGATCAACTCTCTCTTTACTGCCCCAAAGAGGAAGAGTAACATCGAGAAAGACCCAAGACAGATTATGGGGTGACAGAAGCCCAGGAGGGGCAGATGGAAAGAAGCTCAGGCCTAAAACTACCCTAGACCTTAACCCATCATAAAAATAATCCCTCAGATCTTGGATATGAGGAAACAAGAATGAAGCATAAACAGGTGAAGTGGCTAAGATTTCTTTTGTCCTATTCTTGATGTTCTAAGCAAAGTCCTAAGCAACTCAAAGGGCATTTGAGATTTTTGAGATTGAGGATTTGGCTTTAACTTGCTCGATAACGGTTCAAGCTTTAAAGTCCTGCAAGATCTGAAATTGGCTCCCTCCTTTCTTTCCTCCTTGCTTCTTCCTTCCAACACTCACACAATAATACACTTGCACATACACTACCTGGGAAAATCTTTCACTCCTAACATAGGCTAGGACTCTGGAGACAAGCTTAGAGGCCTGGTCTTTCATTCCTTGGGCCTTTAGATGTAGGACAACCTGTTCTAACAGAGCTTGGGGCTCCAGGAACAGAGCTTTTATTATACTTTTTAATCCCCGTGATCAATAGCACCTCCCTGGTAACTCTGAGTGCAATCAGAATCCCCAAAAGGACACTCCCTCTGGAATCATTGCTTCATTTGGGGCATTAAAACTATTTACAAAGATTGCTAAGTTTCCAAAGGCTTATGTCTCAAACCAGGAAGTCCTACAAGCAATTCAAAGTAAATGTTCTATAGAATTTCTGCATTCCCAAGGATTTATTCTGAGAAACTCTGGGGAACAGTATAGGAAGTACAGGGAGTGCTCATTTGGATCATTAAAAGTGATAAATGTCCACCATTACTTGCTGTCATGGGTTGATGCAATCTGAGAAAGTGTCCCAAAATAATAAATGGTGTTATTTAAAAATTAATTAGGTAATACATAACATTTTTACTTTTTATGTCTTAAGATCCAGAAATTGGTGATGCCCAGTTTAATGTCAACAGGGCAGAGTTAGCTGTAGGCAAATTTATAAAAAAGAAAAGTTTTCTTTGGCCCCCTCCAAACATCACATACTCTCTACTCTGTCACTATATGCAGAACCTTCAGCACTTAAATCCCTCTTAATGCCTCCTGGTGGGCCAGATACTCCCATGTAGTGCCCTTCTCTGACTGGCCCACCCGAAGTAGGGCCTCATTACTCAGGTCTCTACCTCACAGTAACTTCTAGTCAAAACTTAATTTGTCATATATTTTACTTTTATGGACTTTTTTTTATTTTAGCTTAAAAAATTATTTATTACGGGGCGCCTGGGTGGCTCAGTGGGTTAAAGCCTCTGCCTTTGGCTCAGGTCATGATCTCAGAGTCCTGGGATCGAGCCCTGCATCGGGCTCTTCTGCTCGGCAGGGAGCCTGCATCCCCCTCTCCCTCTGCCTGCCTCTCTGCCTACTTGTGATCTCTCTCTCTCTCTCTCTCTCTGTCAAATAAATAAAACTTTTGAAAAAAAATATTTATTACTAAGAAGTTAAAGTCTGTTAAGCATTATTACTCATTGGCTATAGATGTAGTATTAAACACTAATATATTAAAAAGAAATTCATAAGATCCACAGTATTTTTCCACAAGACCCTTTGTCAGAGTTAATGATGAAGCAATCATAGGCAGCACTCCCACTTCAAATGCCGCAAGCAAAGGTTCTGTCACGTATCAAGGCACAACGCCATGTTAGAGGTACACAGCAAGGTCTCTATGAAATGATACCTTGAACTCACTCTCTTTCTCAGTATAAACTGATGGAACATTTTATGGATGGAATTAAAGGATGACAGAAATATGGCATTACATCCTCCATTTTTTCTTCTCTTTGGCAAACATTTGGGATCCAGCCTTGTGTTTGGGGACATCTTTGACCACAGTTAGCTAAGGGAACAAGAGTACTATCCCCAAAGAAAGAAAGGACCTCATCCGGATGCCCAGACCTAGGTCTTATGGTAATTTCAAGGGATGGTCATAAAAGAGATAACTATGACTCACTCATAGGGAAAGAAAAATGGAAAAAAGATTAAGGATAGAAGCCCTGTTTAGAAACAGAGTGTCTTTGATCAAGGATATTTTCATTATCGTACCTCTTGAGAATATAAGTTCAGAAATAGTGACTAGAAGGTAAGTGAGTTTAATGGAAGCAAATAAAGTTTCTCAGTGAATTATTCAGTTTTTCCCGCTAACAATAAATTATATTATTCTGTAATTACTTCTTATTCCTTTCTTGTTTTGTGGCCTCTACACATAATATCTAAGGAAGAAATCAGTCTCTCTTTTTACCCCCAGTTCATAAAATGAATTTCTTCTTGTTTTTAACATTTGGTAAGCTAAAAAATCTTTCTCTTCCTCTTCTTCTTGCAGCCAGAATTTAGCCTCCATCCTCAATCACTGGAAATTAGATCACTGGAAATCCACAGGTCTGGGTCCAAATCCAGAGTAAATAATCTTGACAAAATAAGTTCATATCTGTCAAAACATTCTGACCTTGTCAGTGGAGACTATTTACCTGGAACTATTTTCCCACTGAGCACTAGAGCCACAGTGATCTTGGCCTGTGATATTTGAGTGCCCTAAAAAAGTGAGATTATAAAAGTTATTATCTGAATACTAGGAAAAGAAAAGAAAATTCAATAATAGTTGGAGATTTCAATATTCAACTTTTAATAATGGATAGAACAGCTATGCAGATTAACAAGGAAATAGAAGAGTGGAACAACACTATAAATCAACTAGACTTAACAAGTATCTATATGATACTTTACCCAGCAATGACAGAATATACATTATTCTTTTTTTTTTTAAGATTTTATTTTTATTTATTTGACAGAGAGAGATCACAAGTAGGCAGAGAGGCAGGCAGAGAGAGAGGGGGAAGCAGGCTCCCTGCTGAGCACGGAGCCCAGCCTGATGCAGGGCTTGGTCCCAGGACCCTGAGATCATGACCTGAGCCAAAGGCAGAGGCTTTAACCCACTGAGCCACCCAGGCATCCGAGAATATACATTATTCTTAAGTGCATAAGGAAGATAGGATAGATGATATGCTAGTCCATAAAACAAATCTCAAAAACTTAAAAGGATAGAAATAATACAAATTGGGTTTTCCAGTCAAAATGGGATGAAAGTAGGACAACAGAAAAAGATTAGGAAAATCCACAGATATGTGGAAATTAAACAACAACTGAATAATCAATGGGTCAATAAAGAAATCAAATAAGAAAAAAGATAAAAAATAATAAAACAAATAAAATAAAAAATAAAACATCTCAAAATATTTTGAGATGAAGGAAAATAAGAATACAGCATACAAAACTTACAGGATTTATCTAAAGTAATGCTTAATGAAAATTTTAGATCTGTAAATGCTTACTATGTAGAAAGAAGATCTTAAATAATACACCTAAGCTTCCACCTTAATACACTAGAAAAAGAAGAGCAAATTAAATCTAAAGGAAGCAAAAAATAAAAATTATTTTATTAATAAAAATTAGCACAAGAATTAATGAGATAGGGAATACAAAAACAATAGTGAAAAATCAATAAAAACAACACCTAGTTCTTTATAAATACTGACAAGTTTGACAAATCTATAGCTAGGCTAACCAAGAAAAATATAGAGAAAAACTCAAAATATTAGAGTCAAAAATAAAACAGAGGATATCATTACCAAACTTATAGGAAAAAAGAGTATTATAAAGGAATACCATGGGGCACCTGGGTGCTCAATCCATTAAGCATCTGCCTTCAGCTCAGATCATGATCCCACGGTCATGGGATCAAGCCCCACATTGGGCTCCTTGCTCAACTGGGAGCCTGCTTCTCCCTCTCCCTCCCCCTACTCATTCTTTCTCTCTCTCTCTTCTCTCTCTCAAGTAAATCAATAAAATCTTTATAAATAAATAAATAAAGGAATACTATGAACAACTGTATGCCAATAAGTTAGACAATCTAGATGAAATAACAAATTTCTAGGAACACACAAACTACAAATTGACTCGAGAACAAATAGAAAATCTCAAAAGATCTATAGTAAGTGAAGAGAAAAAATTACTAACCAAAACCTACCTAAGGAAAGCCAAGCTCAAATGGCTTCACTAGGGAATTATAGCAAACAAAGAATTAATACCAGTTCTTCACAAATTCTTCCAAAAAATATAAGAGGAAGGAGCACTTCCTAACTCAACACCTTGTATTACCTTGATGCCAAAATCAGACAAAGACCTCACAAAAAAAGAAAAATAAACCCTACAGACCAATATCTCTTATGAATACGGATACAAATATCCCCCCAAAAATACTAGCAAATCGAATCCAGTAACTTATTTTTTAAAAACTTATACACCATGACCAAGCGGGATTTACCCCAGGAATGCCAGGTTAGTTTAGCGTCTAAAAATTAATGTAATACATCATATCAATAAAATGAAAAATAAAAATCACATGATTATCTTAATAAACACAAGAAAAGCATCTGACAAGTCCAGTAACTTTTCATGAAAAAGACACAAGACAAACAAGGAATACAAGGGAACTTCCTCAACTTGATTAAAGTCATCTTCAAAAAACATATAGTTAACATCATAGTTAAGGGTGAAAGACTAGACACCCTACCCCATAGTTAAAGGTGAAGGACATCTAGTCTTCTTGCTCAATCAGCAACAAGACAAACATGGCCTTCTTTTAGCACTTTTGTTCAACACTGTACTGGAGGTTCAAGCCAGGGCAATTTCAGCCAGAAAAGGAAATAAAATATATCCAGGTTGGAAAAGAAGAAGTTAAAACTATCTCCAGTGACAGAATGCATGACACTATATACATGAAATCATAAGGAATGCACTAAAAAATGATTAAAACTAAAAGAAATGGAAAACAGTAGGGAGGTTCCTCAAAAAGTTGAAAATAGACCTTTGCTATGACTCAACAATTGCACTTCTGGGTATTTACCGCAAAGATACACATGTAGTGACCCAAAGGGGCACCTGAACCCCAACATTTATAGCAGCAACATCCATAATAGCCAAACTATGGAAAGAACCCAGATGTCCATTACTAGATGAATGGATAAAGAAGAAGTAGTATATAAATATATACAATGGAATAGTACATAGCCATCAGAAAAATGAAATCTTGCCATTTGCAATGACGGGAATGGAACTAGACAGTATTATGCTAAGCAAAGTAAGTCAGTCAGAGAAAGACAATGATATGATCTCACTGATATGTGGAATTTAAGAAATAAAACAGGATTTTAGGGGAAGAGAGGAAAAAATAAAACAAGATGAAACCAGAGAGGGAGACAAACTGTAAGAGACTCTAAATCATAGGAAACAAACTGAGGGTTGCTGGAGGAGAGGGGGGTGGAGGGATGGGATAACTGGGTGATGGACAGTAAGGAGGGCATGTGCTGTAATGAGCACTGGGTGTTATATAAGACTGAGGAATCACAGGCATACACCTTTGAAACCAATAATACATCACATGTTAACCAATTGAATTTAAATTTAAAAAAGTGGAAAAAAAATAAATTTAAAAATCTTTAAAAAACTGAATTCAGCAAGTGTTTAGGATACAAAGACAATATATAAAAATCAATTGCAATGGAAAAAAATCCATGATCATGGGTTAGAAGACTTAACATGGCATTAAACCCCAAACTGATCTACAGATTCAACTAAATGCTTTTGGGAATTTCAGCTAACTTCTTTATAGCAACTGACAGACTGATTTTAAAATTCATACATAATTACATAATAACCAGAATAGACAAAACAATTTTGAAAAAGAGGAACAAAGTAGGAAGACTTACACCTCCTGATTTTAAAACTTATTATAAGGCAATGGTAATCAAAACTGTGTGGTACTTGCAAAAGGATAAACAGATAGATAAATGGAATAGAATTAAGAGTCAAGAAATAAAATCATGTGTCTATGGCCAACTGATATTTGACAAGGGCACAAGACCATTTAATAGTGAGTATTTCAACAGATGGAGCTGGAATTACTGGATAGCTACATGCAAAACATAGGACCTTTGCCCTATACCATATATAAAAATTAGCTCAAAATGGATAAACAACATAATTATAAAACAAAACTCTTAAACAGAAACCAAAGGATAAAACCCTTGGATCTGAAGAAGATTCTTGGATAGGACATCAAAAGCACAAAAGCAACAAAAGAAAAATAGATACACAAAATTTCATCAAAATCAGAAATGTCTGTGCTCCCAAGGATACCGCTGAGAAAGTAAAATGCTCACCCACAAGATGAACAAAAAAATAAATCATGTATCTGATAAGGGACTTGTATCCCAAGTATAAATGGGGCACCTGGATGGCTCAGTCCATTAAGCGTCTGTCTTCGGCTCAGGCCATGATCACAGGGTACTGGGATGGAGCCCCGAATCAGGCTCCCTGCTCAGTAGGGACCCTGCTTCTCTCTCCCTCTATCCCCTCGCTCATGCTCTCTCTCACTCTCTATCTCAAATAAATAAATAAAATCTTTAAAGACAGAGACCACAAGTAGGCAGAGAGGCAGGCAGAGAGAGGGGGGAAGCAGGCTCCCCGCTGAGCAGAGAGCCCAGCCTGATGCAGGGCTTGGTCCCAGGACCCTGAGATCATGACCTGAGTTGAAGGCAGAGGCTTTAACCCATTGAGCCACCCAGGCACCCCAATAAATAAAATCTTTAAAAGAAACAAAAAACAAAGTATACAAAGAACATTTACAACTCAATACTAGAGAGATAAATAAGCCATTTAAAAAAAATGAAATGAAATATTTAAATAAACATTTCTCCAAGGAAAATATACAAGCTCATAAAAAGATGCTCAACATCAATATTTATGAGAGAAATATAAATTGAAACCAAAAAATAGCACTTCATACCTACTAGAACATTAGAATCAAAAGCCTGATGATAACAAGTGTTGACAAGGATGTGGAAAAATGAGAACTCTCACTGCTGGTAAAAATGTAAAATGGTGCAGCCACTTTGGAATAGCAGTTCCTCAAACACTTAAACACAGAGTAACCATATGATCCAGTAATTCCATTTCTTATAAATACAGAAAAGAATTGAACAAGTAGTTATACACAAATACTTAAGCAATACTGTTCACTATGGGCGAGAGGTAGAAATAACCCACAAGTCCAACTGATGAATGGACAAACAAAATGTGGTATATCCATACAATGGAAATATTACTCAACCATTTTAAGTAGCAGACTACTAGTACACGCTACAACATGAATAAATCTTGAACACATTATGCTAAGTAGAAGAATCCAGCAACAAAAGACTGCATATTATATTACTCCATTTATACAAAATATCCAGACAAATCTATAGAGATCAAAAAATTGGTGGTTGCCTAGGGCTAAAGAGGGAGTGAAGGGAAACAAGTAGGGACAGTAATAGCTAAAGTGGATGGGGTTGCTTTCTGAGGTGATGAAAATGCTCTAAAATCTGTTGTGAATGTAGCATTTATCTGTGAATGTACTAAAATCTACTGAACTGCACAATATAATCATTGAATTGTATGTAAACGATACTTCAATAAAGATCCTTTTAAAATAGCATTGTTCTGGCTTGCAAAACAAAAGTTACCGACTCCAAACACAAAACAAAAAAATGTCCACAAGGGGCACGTGGGTGGCTCAGCCGCGAAGCTTCTGCCTTTGGCTTGGCTCAGGTCATGATCCTGGGGTCCTGGATCGAGCCCTGCATCAGGCTCCCCGATATGCGGGAAACCTGCTTCTCCCTCTCCCACTTCTGCTGTTTGTGCTCCCTCTCTCAGTGTCTCTGTCAAAAAAATAAATAAAATCTTAAAAAAAAAAAAAGAAAGTCCACAAGATAAATGTTATGTTTATTTCATATATTGTTAAATTTAATACTAATAATTTAAGGACTCACAACAATTTGTAGGTTAGATGGTCTCATTTCAAAATAGTTCTCTAGTAAGCACAATGATTCTTTAGAAATCAGAACCAAACATAATTTCAAAACAAAACTATAAAAAGCATTTACATCCTGTTCACTGTGCAGATATTACATTTAATGAGACACGTGGGTACACTTAAGAGTGTTTCGTATGATGTAGAGAATGATTTCCAAAAGTTAAGTGTTATACACTAACAAACTCTTAAAATATCCTTGCTTTTACCATGTCTTTTACCCCAGGCACATGCCCAGACACTGTGCTTGTCAGAGGAAAAAAAAACATTACTAATTTCAGTGTCATTCCTCTTGACTCAACACATTTTGTTTTCCAGGGACTCTTAGCTCTAGATTACTCCTCTGAGTTTTAATCAAATTCTTTATTGGTCATCTTTCAGCACACCAAGGCTTATGCTTTCAGGTAAGAAATAAGGGGAATATGAACAGATAAACCACTATAATGTGGATTGAACAGATGAAGGACTACAACCTGGATTGGCTCACTTTCATGCAAATGTCTTTATGAAGAGAAAATGGCTTTATGTCAAGAAAGAAGGGTTAAGGGGCTCCTGGGTGGCTCAGTGGGTTAACGCCTCTGCCTTTGGCTCAGGTCATGATCTCGGGGTCCTGGGATAGAGCCCTGTATTGGGTTCTCCGCTCGGCGGAGAGCCTGCTTCCCCCTTCTCTCTGCCTGCCTGTCTGCCTACTTGTGATCTCTCTCTCTCTGTCAAATAAATAAATAAAATTAAAAAGAAAAAAGAAAAAAGGATTAAAAGTGCCAATCTATGCATTCCTGGAGTGAAATTTGTATCATACATAAAATTATTCCTCTTGAGACAAAATTGTAGCTAGTAAGTATTTTAAATTTGGCCAATCATCAAGATAGAAAGCTTAGGGACACTTTGGAGACAGATCATTCTAGGTTTGGATCCCCTGTCTTTCATTTACTGGCTGGCTGATCTTGAGCCAGCTGCCCAATAAATTATTCATACATCAGAAGATCATAAGGAAAAAAGGACTATGTCTAGCAAAAGTAGGCATTCAAAAACTTTTCTACCTTAATATTCTGGAATCTGAGTTAAAATAACAGTATCCATAATGGCACCATTGGCCATTCAAGAAATGTTACTAATAATCCTTATTAACTAAAAAGATTTATTCTCTGTTTATTCTAATTACCAGAGACAGATCAGACACTACTGGTAGACTACAAATATACCCTCTCCCTACTGCCTTATACTCTATAACATTTTATAATATCTAATGAAATAGTTCCAATATAGCTTACTATGAAAATTGAAAAGTATAGACTCCAGAAGAGGGCAATAACTGGAGAACATGTGATAATAAACAGGCAACAGGCCGTCAAGTTTACTGACAGTAGAATAATTCTGGTCATTTCTTCCTCTCTGGTATAGCATTGCATCTACAAACTGCCCTATGTCACAGGGATGTTGTAAAGAACTAAAGACCTAAAAGAAACTTATAAGATGATTATAGACACCAAATGCCTAATGAATTAATGAATGAATAAGTAAAGCATAAAAGAACTAAAGGAAGGGAGGGAACAAAGTAAAGATGAAGTTATCTTCAGCTGTAGAATGACAGAAATTTTCTAATGGATTAGGGTGAAGACAGACTCTGACCTTTTCATTTGCCTTCTCCAGACCGTTTCAAAGTTAACTTTTAAAAGAACTGGAGTCAGGAAGAGCTGGGGATTGATTTAGTTAAGTTGATATCTAAGCAATTTGGAAATGAACCACATGGAAGAGAAAGGGATTTGCTTGTTTGTGTTTACATTTTCCCTTCTTCAAAATAAGACTATATACTTCCTACTACTGGAGGAAGGAAACAGATAGTTTTGAAGGCGTCTTTATAGTCAAAATGATTTATAAAATGAACTGTGGCATATCCTTAATCAATACATCAGAATCTACACAGGGTTCAAAAAACCGTATCATATTTTTAGTTTTTAAAATTGCGATTAAAAAAGCACATAACATAAAATTCACCATTTTGGAGAATATGGCCAGGTGGCTCGGACTGAGCACGGTTTTCCTTGCCACTCGATTCTATAGAATGCACTGCCAGTCTCTTGTCTGCTGTTCACCATGGCTTCTTCTGATATCCCAGTGAAAGAACTGGAGAAGCATACCTCAGGACAAGCTTTCGAGCTGATTTTCAGCCCTCAACCAAAAGAATTCATCCCAGAATTCCCCATTTCCCCACCAAAGAAGAAGGATCTTTCCCTAGAGGAAATTCAGAAGAAATTAGAAGCTGCAGAAGCAAAACACAAGTCCCATAGAGCGGAGGTCTTGAAGGAGCTTGCTGAGAAATGACTGCATGAGAAAGAAGTGCTTAAAAAAGCCACAGAAGAAAAGAACAACTTCAATAAAATGGCAGAAGAAAAATTGACTCACAAAATGGAAGCCAACAAAGAGAATCAGGAGACATAAAATGGCTGCCAAACTGGAGCGCTTGTGAGAGAAGGACAAGGACATTGAAGAAGTGTGGGCAAACAAAGAATTCAAAGATCCTATTGATAAAACTAACACTGACTAATTTGTTCCGAGAACTGATTTTCTCCCCTTCCCCTTCCCAAATATCCAAAGACTGTACCAGCCAGTGTCATTTTACACTTGCCCTCCTGACAAATATTCTAGAAGCTGAGTAGGACTATATTGGTAGATCTAGACAGTATGATGTTGTTTTATGGGCTAAAGGAGAAAAACTGAATGTTGTACTCTTTTTCTAAAGTACTGAAGTCTTTCTGATGTAGCTATTTTTCTTGTTGCATCTCTTTTCTACTTCAGTACACTTGGAATCCTGGCTTAGTGGCTAGTCCCGTACTGGCTCCATGAAAACATGTTTGTGAAAAGAGTATACAGTGGCTTCTTTTAAACTGTTAGATGCTAAATATCTGTTCATTTTAAACCCCAATTCTATCCAGATCTTACCAGATGCTACTGTACTTGAATGGTTAATAAAACTGCCTGGTGCTGTTGAAAAAACAATTCACCATCTTAACCATTTTTGAATATATAGTTCGGTAGTTTTAAGTATATCCATATTATTGTGAAACAGATATCTAGAACTTTTTCATTTTGCAAATCTGAAACTCTATAGCCATTAAATAATTCCTATTTCCTCTACCCCAGCCCATGATGACCACCACTCTACTTTCTGTTTTTATGAATTCTATTATTTTAGATACCTCATATAAAAGGAACCAGATGGTATTTGCCTTTCTGTAACTGACTTATTTCACTTAACATAATGTCCTTAAGGTCCATCACGTTGTAGCCTGTGAAAAAATGTAAAAAGGATCCCCTTCCTTTTTAGGGCCGAATAATGTCCCATTGTTATGTATATACCACATTTTGTTTATCCATTCATCTGTTGGTAAACATTTGGGTTGCTTCTACTCTTAGGTACTGTGAATAGTGCTGCTATAAACATGGATATGCAAATATCTCTGAGTCCCCACTTTGAGTTCTTTTGGATATACAGCCAAAAGTAGGATTATTGGATCATATGGTAGTTCTGTTTTTAACTTTTGAGTAACTGCCATACTGTTTTCCACAGCAGCTGCATCATTTTACACTCCTGCAGGGTAGAAGGGTTCCAATTTCTCCACATAATCAACATTTATTATTCTCTGTGTTATTTTTAATAATAGGCATGTCAATGAGTACAAGGTAATAAGCCATTGTGGTTTTGATTTGCATTTTTCAGATGATTACTAATGTTAATCATCTTTTCATATGCACGTTGGTCATTTGTATTTCTTCTTTAGAAAATGTCTATTCAAGGCCCTTTGCTAATTTTTAATCAGATTATTTTGTTGTTGTTGAGTTGTAGCAATTCTTTATTTATTCTGGATATACTAATCACTTATCAAATATATAATTTGCAGATATTTTCTCCCATTCTGTAGCTTGCAATTTCACTCTGTTGATAGAGCCCGATATCTAAGTTTTTCAGCTTAATGTAGTCCTGTTTTTCCCTTTTTGCTGATGTTTTCTGTGTTTTTGATGTCATATTCCAAGAAATCACTGTCAAATTCAACATGATGAATTTTTCCCTCTTTGTCTTCTCCTAGGAGTTTTATACTCTTAGATCTTTAAGTCTTTAATCTAGTTTAATATTTGTATATGGTAAAAGATAAGGGGCCAACTTAACTCTTTTACATATGTATACCCCGTTTTACCAAAAATATTTATGGAGGAGACTGTTTATTTTTTTCCCCCATTGGGTAGTCTTGGCATGCTTTACAAAGAACATTTGACTATACAGGTA
>CM053605.1:44950051-44974928 GCA_028646535.1 Procyon lotor
AAAATTAAATTTTAAAAAATAAACAAAATAAAATCAAGAAGTATGAGGCCTCCAACCTTTTTTTTTTAATCTCAAAATTATCTTGGCTATTCAAAGTTCATTGAGAATCCATTAAAATTTTAGGATAAATTTTTCTATTTCTTAAAAAAATGCTGTTGGAATTTTAATAGAGATTACATTGAACAAGTAGTTCAAGTAGTACAAGTAGTACTATGGACATGTTACCAATATTAAATCTTCCAATCCATGAACATGAGATGTCTTTCCGTTTATTTGTGTTCTTTTAAATTTCTTTTAGCAGTTTTTTGTGGTTTTCACTGTACAAGTCTTTCACCTCCATGGTTAGATTTATTCCTAAGTACTTTATTCTTTTTGATGCTATTGTAAATGTAATTGTTTTCCTTTTTTGGACTGTTCATTGTTATATCTTATAGATTTTTCAATAATTCACCATTAGTTGTCCTTTTTTGCCATGATTCCTTTCTATGGTGAGTCCACTTATTCATGAGGCAGAACAGGATGCTAGTGTCTATGTTCCTCTGATGTATACCCATTTCACTGTCGGCATTCTCCGTTTCCTATTCCAGTGACTTCAGTACTTCAGGAGAACAGAATCAAAACATAGAGTCAATCAAGATAGTAACACAGGAGGCTCCTGAGCTTTGCTCCTCCCATAGATATACCAAATATATAGTTATGCATGGAGCAATTCCCAGTGAAAAAGATCCAGAAACCAGTCGAGTTACTCCTGTATGTTGGGCAAATGAGAAAAAACATTGAAATGGATAGGAAAGGCTGAGACACACTTTTGTCAGAAAGCCCATGCCTGGCACAGTGCGATAGGATCAGAATGAACTCCCAACTGCCAAATTCTTCCTGAGGAGCAAAGGGGGTTGGGACCCCACACCTAATACTCCAACTTTTAAGACTCCCACATTTAAGACAGGTCCCCAAACACCTAGTTCTGAAAGCCAGTGAGGTTTTCAACCATGAGACCCACAAAAATTGTATCAAACAGAAAAGCAGTTCTTAACTGGCTATCTTGACGAAGATACAACATAGAGGGAACAGGCAAAAAATATCCATCTCCCATTTTTTTTCCCTGAAAGGACTTTAACTGCACATTTCAAAAGATGCTACCTAAATGTCAGACCTATAACTTAGCAGGCATCTAGGGGCTCTGATCCTCCCTCACAGAGTAGGAATGTTGGCACACACTTCCCCCATCTTCTCCCTCAGGCCTACTTCAAGTCGCCAGCGATTCCTTGTGAGAAGCTTGTCCATACATCCATACCTCATTTTTTTGTAGCTGCTGACAAAGAGATGGGTCTCTGGACTGCCTGGCCCTGACAGCCAATGGAGTTTCCATTCATGAGTTCCACAGGGATACAGCAAATAAAGAGGCAAATCTTAACTAGCTATCATCCCAGAGCTTAAACCAAAGAAAGCAGGCAAAAATGCCCGTCTTCCAGTCTTTCCATTTCCAAGTGGAAATGCCAGTCTTCCATTTACTTGCATACTTTAAAAGCTGCTGCCTGAGGGCCAGGTTTCTAATTTAGCATGTCTCTAATGCTATCTGGCAGCCATCATCTCCAGACACTGGGAAAACCAACAGATACCTCTCATCTTGTCCCTCCAGTCTGCTCCAAGTCACTCACCAGTATCTCCCTGGAAGAAACTTGTACACATGTCTGCATTCCAACTTGCACAGCTGTCTCAAGGGATAGATGCACAAACCACCTGGTTCTCATAGCCAGTGGGGCTACCTTTCACCAAGTCCCACAGAAGGGTAGGAAATAAAGAAGAGGTCTTAACTGGCTATCCCTCAGGGCTCAAAACAGGAGAAGCAGGCAAAAATGCTCCTCTCCAAGTTTTCCTTCATAGGGATATACCTGCATACCTTAAAAGTCCTGGCTGAGCTCAGGGTTCAAATTTTAATACATAGCTGGGTCCTGACTGTGGAAAAAATTACATACTTTCTCAGCTTCTGCCTGAGATTCCAGCTTCTAATCAATCCACATCTAGGTGCCAACTGTAATCCTCCCTTTTTGGAACACTGATGGCCTTTTCCACTGGGAGCCACTAAAACGAAGAAGCATCTTGGTGAATCACAAATGTTTGAGAGAAAACCAAGAGCTTGTCTGGGCTGATTAACAAGGTTGACATCCTACATGAGATATTATGTCAAGAGTGCAACAGGTGGCTATTTTATGTAATATACAGAAACCGAGTCTAAGGAAATGAACAACAGAGACAAATGTACCAAACAATAGCACAAGATAAAACTCCAGAAACAGACCTTAATGAAATGAAGTTAAGTGACTAATCAGATAAGGAGTTCAAAATACTGGCCATAAAGTTGCTCACTGAAGTTAAAAGAACAATTCAGTGAAAATTTTGACAAATAGAAAATACAGCAGAGTGTCAATCAAAAACCACAGAGCTGAAGGAAACAATAACTGACCTGTGAATTTCAACAGAGGGACTCAAGAGCAGAGTAGATGAGGCAGAAAAATAGATCCCACAAATTCAAAAGATAGGGTAGTAGAATTTAGCCAACTAGAGAAGTTAACAGAAAAAGCAAGGAAAAGTGAAAATAGCTTAAGAAATTTATGGGACACCATCACACGGGCCAATATTTATATAATAGGGATCCCAGAGAAGACAGAGAGAAAGACAGAAAGCTTATTCAAAGAAATAATGGCTAAAAATCTCCCTAACCTAAGGAAAGAAACAGACACTCAGGTAAAAGAATCCCAGAGAGTAAAAAAATAAGAGAAATCCAAAGAGATCCTCTCGAAGACACATTAAAATTAAACTCTCAGATGTTAAAGGTAAGGAAAGAATCTTTTTTATTTTTTTTAAGATTTTATTTATTTATTTGACAGAGAGAGAGGGATCACAAGTAGGCAGAGAGGCAGGCAGAGGGGGAGGGGAGGAGGCTCCCCGCTGAGCAGAGAGAGCCCGATGCAAGGCTCGATCCCAGGACCCAGCTCTAGCCGAAGGGAGAGGGCCCCAACCCACTGAGCCACCCAGGTGCCCCAGAAAGAATCTTAAAAGCATCAAGAGAAAAGCAAATTGTTATATACAGGGAACCCACATAAAACTATTAGAAGATTTTTCAGGAGAAAGTGCAGGCCAGAAGGAAGTTGGATGATATAGTCAAAGTAATGGGGGCACAAAGAATGACATCCAAGAATACACTACCTGGCAAAGTTGTC
This sequence comes from Procyon lotor, assembly GCA_028646535.1. NCBI lineage: Eukaryota > Metazoa > Chordata > Mammalia > Carnivora > Procyonidae > Procyon > Procyon lotor. The sequence continues at coordinate 44,953,273 of CM053605.1, forward strand.
CTGCAGAACTAAAAGAGAGATAAGAGTTTCCCAGACAGACAAAAGCTGACAGATTTTACTACCACTAGACCAGTCTTAGAGGAAATGTAAAAATTACTTTTTCAAGCTGAAATAAAACAGTGCTAATCAGTTACATAAAAACATGAAAAGATTAAACTCAATGGTAAAAGAAAATATATAGCTAAATGAAGAATACTCTAAAATTGTAATGGTGGTAGGTAAATCACTATTAACTCTAGTATAAAAATTAAAGGACAAAAGTATTAAAAATAAATACAACTACAAAAACTTGTTAATGGATATGTGATGTAAATAAAAAGATGTAAGCTATGCTATCAAAAACAAAAAATGCTGAGGGGAACTTAAAAATGTAGAGCTTTTGTATGCACTCAAAATTGTTCTTCCCAGCTAAAAATAAACTGTTATAAATATAAGATAATTTATATAAGCCTTAGGGTAATTACAAAGCAAAAGATATAGTAGATACACAAACAATAAAAAGAAATCATAGCATACCATTACAGAAAATCATTAAATTACAAAGAAAGAGAATAAGAGAGACAGAAAAGAACAAAGGATTTACAAAGGAACCAGAAAACAACATAGCAAAAGTAAGTCTATATCTATCAAAAATCACTTTAAATAAAAATGAACTAAAATTCTCTAATCAAAATATATATAGTAGCTAAATGTATTAAAAAAAAAAAAAATGGACCCAACTATATGCTGCCTACAAGAGACACATCAGCTTTAAGGACACACACAGACTGAAAATGAAGGGATGGAAAAAGATATTCCATGCAAATGGAAGCCAAAAGAAAGAAGAGGGAGCTATACTTCTATCAAACAAAACAGACTTAAGCCAAAGGCTATAGCAAGAGACAAAGAAGATCATTAGATAATGACAAAAGAGGTAAATTCATCAAGAGAATATAACATTTGTAAATATTTATACAACCAATATAGAAGCAACTAAATATATAAAGCTTATATTAATTGATATAAATAAATAGAAAGCAATACAATAATAGCAGCAAACTTCAACAATTCACTTTCAACAATAGATAGGTCATTCAGACAAAAAAAATCAATAAAGTAACATTGGAGTTAAAAGATGTATTAGAGCCGATGGAACTACCAGGTATATACAGAATATTCCAACCAATAGCAGTAGATTACACATTTTCTAAGCACACATGGAACCACCTACAAAATGGATCATATAGTAAGCCCCAAAACAAGTTTAATAAATTGAAATCCTATCAAACATTTTTTCCAACCACAATGGATGAAACTAGAAATAAGAAAACTAGAAAATTCACAAATATGTCATTGAACACATGCTCCTGAACAATCAATAAGTCAAAGATATCAAGAAATAAATCAAAATATTCTTGAGACAAATGAAAATGGAAACAAAACATACCAAAACCTATGGGACACAGCAAAAGCACTTCTAAGAAGGAATTATATAATAATTTAGTAAATAAATAAATTACTAAATAGTAATAAAGTAAAAAGAAAGATCTCAAACAACCTAACTCTACATCTCTTGGAAACAGAAAAAGAATAGACTAAGCCCAAAGCAAGTAGAAGAAAGGAAATAATAAAAATTAAAGTGGAAAAAAAAAAAAATTAAAGTGGAAATAAATGAAATAGAAATTAAAAAGAGAACAGAAAATAGAATAGAAAGACCAATGACAATAAGATCTGATCTCCTTGAAAAGGAGACTTCCTAGACTTACCAAGAAAAAAAAAAAAGTAGATTCAAATATGTAAAATTAGAAATAAGTGACATTACAACTGATACCACAGAAATATAAAGTATCAGAAAAGACTACTATAAACAATTATATGCAAACTAATTTGACAATGTAGAATAAATAAATTCCTAGAAACATACAACCTACCAAGACTGAATCATGAAGAAACAGAAAATCTGAAAAGACCAATTACCAGCAATAAAATTGAATTTGTAAATAAAAACCTCCCAACAAAGAAATGTCCAGCACCAGATGGCTTCACTGGTGAATTCTACAAATATTTAAAAAGGCACTAATACCAACCCTTTGTAAACTCTTCCAAAAAATAGAGTATGAACGTTTCCAAATTTATGTTACAAGGCCAGCATTACCATGATACCAAAACCAGAAAAGACTACGATAAGAAAAGAATATTGCAGGTTAATATCACAGAACATAGATGAAAAAGTCTTCAATTAAAAATATTAGCAGAGTTCAACAATATAAAGGATCATACACCATAATCAAATGGGATTTATTCCAGGGTTGCAAGGACTGTTAAACACCCACAAATTAATATGACACATCCCACTAATAAGATGAAGGATAAAAATCATATGATTGTCTCAATAAACATAGAAAAAGCATCTGACAAAATTCAACATCCCTTCATGATGATAACACCCAATAAACTGGGTATAGAGGAAACATATGTGAACATAATAAAGACCTACAGAACAAGCCCACAGTTAACATCATATTCAATAGTGAAATGCTAAAAACTTTTCCTCCTAGATCAGAAACAAGAATGCCAATTTTATTCAATATAGTACTAGAAGTACTAGTCAGAGCAATTAGGAAAGAAAAAGAAATAAAAGATATTCAAATTAGAAAAGGAAAAAGTAAAATCATTTCTATTTTATATATGATAACATAATATCATATATTTAAAAATCCTAAAGAATCTACCAAGAGCCTATCAGAATAAACAAATTTAGTAAACAAATTTAGTTGTAGGTTACAAAATCAATATACAAAAATAAGTTTCATTTCTATAATCAACTATCAGAAAGAGAAATTAATCCCATTTACAATAACATCACAGAGCATAAAATACTTAGGAATAAATTTAACGATGGAAATAAAAGATCTACACACTGAAAACCAGAAGACACTGATAAAAGAAATCGAAGTCATAAGTAAATGGAAAGATATCCTAGATTCATTGATGGCAAGAATCGTTATTATTAAAATGTCAGTACTACTCTGGGAGCCTGGGTGGCTCAGTGGGTTAAAGCCTCTGCCTTTGGCTCAGGTCATGATCTCAGGGTCCTGAGATCGAGACCCGCATCACGATCTCTGCTCATCAGGGAACCTGCTTCCTCGCCCTCTCTCTGCCTGCCTCTCTGCCTACTTGTGATCTCTTTCTCTGTGTATCAAATAAATATAAATAAAATCTTTAAAAAAATGTCAGTACTACTCAAAGCAATCTACACTTTCAATGCAATCCATATCAAAATTCCAACAAAATTTTCCACAGAAATGGGAAAAACAATACTAAAATTTATATGAAACCGCAAAAGACCCTGAATAGCCAATGCACCTTGAGGAAGAAGAACAAAGTGTACTGCTGGAGGCATCACTGTTTTTTTATTTCAAACTGTATTACAAAGCCATAGTAGTCAACACAGAATAGCACTGACATAAAACCAGACACATAGATCAGTGGAACAGAATAGAGCATCCAGAAATAAACAATTGCATAGATGGTTAATTAATTTCTGACAAAGGAGTTAAGAATATACAATAGTCTCTTCATAAAAAGGTGTTGGGAAAACTGGATAGCCACATGTAAATGAAAAAAACTGTATCCCTAACTTATACTATACACAAAAATCAACTCAAATGGATTAAAGACTTGAACATAAGACTTGAAATCCTAAAACTCCTAGAAAACAATACAGGTGTGTTAGCTTCTTGACTTTGGATGTGGTGAAGGTTTTTTGGATTTCACACCAAAAGCAAAGGTAAAAAAAGCAAAAATAAGCAAGTGGGACTATATCACACTAAAGGTTCTGCATAGCAGAAGGAACCAACAGTAAAAACAAAAAGTTAGGGGCTTCTGGGTGGCTCAGTCAGTTGTGCCTAACTCTTGATCTCAGCTTAGGTCTTGATCTCAGGGTCATGAGTTCAATCTCCACATTGGGCTCCATAATTGCTATGAAGCCTACTTAAAAATAAATAAATAAATGCAACCTAAAGAATAGGATGGGAGAAAATATTTGTAAATCATATACCCAAAAATCAGTTAATATCTGAGATATTCAAGAAACTCATACAAGTCAATAACCAAAAAAAAGAGAGGGGAGGGAGGAAGGGAGGAAGGGAGGAAGGGAGGAAGGGAGGAAGGGAGGAAGGGAGGAAGGGAGGAAGGGAGGAAGGGAGGAAGGGAGGAAGGGAGGAAGGGAGGAAGGGAGGAAGGGAGGAAGGAAGGAAGGAAGGAAGGAAGGAAGGGGTAAAAGACGAAATAGACATTTTTTCCAAAGAGGACATAGGAATGGCCTGCAGGCACATGAAAAGGTGCTGAATATCATTAAACATCAGGGAAATTCAAAACAAACCATAATGAGCTAATACCTCATACCTGCTAGGGTAGCTATTACCAAAAAGGCAAGACAATACTGACTCCAGGGAAATGCAATGCTTCACTGACCTTGCTCACACGCTCCCCTGGTTGGGTCAAGAGATAGAGTTGGTTTCCTCAGGTAGAAAAGCACCCAAGAGAAAATTAAAGTCTTCTATGAAAGGGATAAGTTGAGAAATGGACACTGGGAATATAATCAACAAAATAACACTCTAAGAGTGCTACTCAAAGTATCAGTGCCTGAGTTGTCTGTTACCAATTAAGGACAATGTAACAAAAGTTGTAGTATAATGGAAATCACTATGCCACTAGATTAAACATAGTTTAGTTGATATTTATTTCATAATAAGAATCAGAGAAATTGACATCATGTGCCTTCTAACATAATGCACTGAGGGAAAAAAAAAAAGCACATCATCACTTTTGGGGCTTTCCTATCAAAATGCACACATAACCTAAATCTCATCATGAGAAAACATCAGACAAATCCAAATTGAAGGGCATGTTACAAAATAACTGGCCCATACTCTTCAAAAATGTCAATGTTATAAAAGGCAAAAAAACAAACAAAACACCTGAGTAACTATTTTAGATCCAAAAAGACAAAAAAGATGAAGCAACATGTGACTAGGACTTCCTTTTGCCATCAAGGACTGGTAAATTTGCAAAAGTTGCCTAAGATCTATAGATTAGATGGTAGTATTCTATAACTGTTAATTTCCTGATTCTAATCATGTTATGGTTACATAAGAGAATATCTTTGTCTTTAGAAAATAAATGGCAAAGTATTTAAGATAAAGACAAATTTTTATAGCTTTCTCTCAAATGATTCACACACACACACACACACACACACACACACACACACGAGGGAGGTGGTAAAGACAGAGAAATATGTATAGTATCCACTACACAAAGATGTTTGTGTAGTGGAAAGAAAAAATGATAAAGCAGATGTGGCAAAATGTTCAATGTGAGAAATCTTGTTTAAAGACATACAAATTTGTTACCCTATTCTTATAAATTGTCTGTAAGCCTGAAAGTATGTTTATTTAAAATTAAAGGAAAATAAAATTTTAGAATTCCTAAATAGCAGCAATAATAAGGATGCTTCTATTTAATATTCACTCAACTTGCTTAAAATGCATATGCAATTTTTTAGCTACTGCCTCAAGGTCTTACTTTTATTTTTGGAGTGTATAATTCAATATACATGTGAGAATATCAACTATTTGAAATAAAAATGCTCTTTTTTTTAATAGGAAGCCAGAAAAACAGATGTAGGGACAGTCTTAGAGTGTGAAGAGTGAAAATTTTAATACTGGTTTCATGAAACCGGGGATTTTAAAAAAATTGTCTAATTTTCAAAAAATTAAGAAAAAAATTGAAATCCTGCCTATACTTCCAGCAAACCTCCTGAAAGCTTTTCAAGGATAATGTTGACACCTTTAAGTATCAAATCCAGAAGAAAAAACAAGATGAATGCAGACTGGGTCCAGGGCCCTGCAGATGTCCAAAAGTCTCACCCAGAGCAATCTCCATAAAGGCCCCATCTAGTCTTCGGTCCATCACTGCAGAGATGCCCGTGGGTACTTGACTTCTGTGCCAGACTTAAAGGCAATGAAATACTGGCAAACCTGGGGTCCTGCCACCTTAGTTGCCCCACCAGTCATTTTTTTGCAATCCTGCCATCTCACTTTTCCTTCTACAACAAGGAACCACCATTGAATGGGGCCTAAATTCCTCATCCTTGCAGACTTACTCACCTCCAGCTTTCTCCCTGTCTTACTATGTGAGCCTCTCTTCCCCCTCTACTACGGCAATCTCCCCTCCAGGTATATCTGCCTGCAAAAAAAAAAACAAAAACAAAAACAAAAGCCGGCAAAAATCTTAGGCCAAGTGGTTTCTATTTCCAGACCATCACCAATTTTCCCTGAGGAAGGTGGTCTCTATCTACTGCACAATTGAAATGGGGCAAGTAGAGAGTATAAGGAAAACAAACTCAGTACATTTTCATTTCATATTCATGAGCCAAGACCCATTTTTGTTGCGGAGAAGAAAGAACATTTGTTCAGTAATCTTCCTGATATGCAGTTTAGCTATTTTTAACTCGCCCTGGAATAGAACAGTGCCAGCTACTATTTCAAATGGTTAGAGCGAACACTGTCTAAACTGTGACCGTGGCCCGCGGCCTCTGCAGTCTACCTTGGTGGACTGTTCCCCTAAACGATTTTTAGCATAAGCACCGGCATCTCTCTGCCTGAGGCTTTTCTCTGGCTACAGAAGCAAGCTTAGCTGGAATGCCAGCCAGCCTGCCAGAAGAAATTAACTCCCTCAGGAGCAACTCTTAGTCAATGAAGGATCACACTGTCCCATTAGAGGCAATTACGAAGTATGTTCTCTATGTCGTCCGATACGGTAGCTACCAACAAATACGCTTATTGAGCCCTCAAAGTGTAGCTGGTCCAAACAGATAACCACTTGAAATGTAAAATATACACTGGACTTCTAAGATATAGCATAAAAAAAGGTAAACTGTATCATTAATATTTTTATTGATTAAATGCTGAAATTATAATATTTTGTTTATATTTTTCTAAATAAATTTAACATCGAAATTAGTTTTACCTTTTTTTTTTTCACTTTACTTACTAGAAAATTTTAAATTACATATGTGGCTTATACTACCTTTCATTTAGACAACACTATATATAGTTTATTAAAAGTTCTTTTGCAGAAATGAGTCGCAAATGCCCACAAAAACAGTCCAACCATTTTGATTTGATATCTCCTCCACATTCATCTGTACTAAAAACATTAATTTAGGAACTGTGACACACTATAAAAAAGTGGGGCTTTTTTGGATGGAGTCTTGCATAGATGAAATCAGACTGAAATCTGTGCCTGTTGTAGGCATGGCAGAAAATTTATATTTGGGGAAAGACAGCTCCTTGGTAAAATAATATATTTTTATAGCCCTTTAGGTTCGGCAAAGCAAAGGAGAAAAATGGTAATGGAATGCATGAGACAATGAGAAAGCAATCTGCTCTATTTTCCTTGAGGCTATGTGTTATCCCTGAAGAAATTATGATGATGTTGGTTAGTTTTTGCTTTTCCTTGAGAAAGCTCGAGACAGAGCAAGTGTGAGACCTTCACTCCCGAGAGAGAAAGCAGGAGTGAAGGGACTTCCATCTGGGGAAAATGAGTCAAGCCCAGAGCCACAGAGACAAAGCAGGGTAAAGGAAAGAGGAGGCCTCCTAAGGAGGCTCTTTGGAAGGCAACTCTAAAAGAAATGGCACCCAATACTTCATCTAATGTTTCTTTTCCTGAATTACATTATCATCTCTTGAATGCTTTAGTAAAGTTTTATAAAATGCCAAAGCTGTGCACTTCGGTCAATTAATGGTTAAGAACCAAGTCTGTCCTTGAAGCAATAACTAGTCTGGTAAGAAAACTAGATGAAGTCCACATACGATGGTGATGAGCAGAAAAGCCTGAAGCAGTGATTTTGTGGGGAAAAGTGAGGAACGCTTTTCCAGCTAATAATAATAATACATTCATGTTTTTTAAGCCAGACATCTTTGAACTACTAGGTTCCCAGTATTTCATAGATTATCTCATTTCATTCTCACAATAACTATGTAAGTAATATTATTATTATTATTCCTGCTTTATAGATAGGAAAACTGAGGTACAAAGATACTAAGTAACTTACTCGGGATCAAACAGCTAGCAAGTCAGGTACAGTGAAGGTACAAATTCTGGTAGTCAATGTTGTCGTAGGGCCTTACCTGCTGTGATATTCTATCTCTTGGGACAGGTTTATGAAACAAGGACCTACTCCCTGTAGATTTTCAGAAATCAGGAAGGAAACCTTCTAAGAGAACTGTATAGCAAATTGGGCCTTTCACAGAAGCTTTCAAGTAGATGGGAAAAAAATCATTTTTCACAAAAATTTGAAAGAGAGAAAATTTGAAAGGAGAGAACCAAGTTCCTAAACTTCACATATGTAATAATTCCTAGTTAGTGATCAAATGCACAAATGTGAGAGATGCCCTTTTTTCCTTTTATACCTAAATGTCCCAATATATTAAACACTGATTTTTAAGCTGCCCAAACAGTTAGCATTATTTCCTGGCACAGCTTTGAGTGTATGGCAGAGTATCTGCAGCATTCTAACACAGTGTAACTGATCTGCTAACTACAGATATGTGATTTAAAGAATACTACCAAGTGATATTAAATTTTAACTCAATATAAACCTCAACTTCAGGCAGTGAAATCCCCATTATTGCTTTTTCAGGGTACTTTCATTCTACTTAATCCAAGGATTATCAAACACATGCTGTAGGACTGAATGAGACTGTAGAGACCTTCCCTCTTCATTATTATAGTCTGGCCATTTTCCTTCACTGAATTGCTTATTCGGATGTCCACAATTTTTACCACATTGCTTATTCAAAAGATTTAGGAAAAAAGACCTTTTTAATATGCTAAACATGATTTAAGCAGGAGAAAGCTTAGCCATCACCACACTCTTCCTTACTGGGACCTGTTCTTTCCCTGTGATTTTTCCTATATATCTGTTCTCCATCCCAAACTTTCTGTTTCTGTAAGGATCTAGGCTTTTGGAAACCAAACCAGGAAGACCAGCAGACCTGTAGCATTCTGTTTTGTCATACCTTACTGCTCAGAAATGAGCCAAGAAAACCAACTGCTTGCATGGGAGAAAGGAAAAGGAAATCCCTAGGAGCAAGAAACTCTCAATATTTCAAAATTTTTATTCTACATAAGGTACCATGTTCAGCATTTTACACGCATCATATTAGTTCATCCTTAAATAACCCTAAAGTTGTTTATCATGTTGTTTAATGTTACTATTACTATTTATGCTATTACTGGTATTATTTATTTATCCTCATTATTGCTACTATTTATCCTCATTTTTTTAAAAGATTTTTATTTATTTATTTGACAGAGAGAGATCCCAAGTAGGCAGAGAGGCAGGCAGAGAGAGGGGGAAAAGCAAGCTCCCCGCTGAGCAGAGAGCCCAATGTGGGGCTCGATCCCAAAACCAAGATCATGACCTGAGCAGAAGGCAGAGGCTTTAACCCACTGAGCCACCCAGGCGACCCTATTTATCCTCTTTTTTTTTTTTTTTTTTTAATTTATCCTCATTTTAGAGTGAAGGAAACTGAGATGAGGTAGTTTGGGCTACCTAGCTGAGGCAATAATGCAGCCTCTGACATAACCTCTGGACTTCACACCCTTGGGTCATCCCCTTCCCCTGAGTATCAGATGATCCTAGTGAGTTGATTCTAACCAGAGGAAAATGGTCAGAATACCGAGAAGTCACTTTTGAGATCAGTTGTGCCTTCTCTCACCCTTTCTCACTAGTTTGCTTTGATGGAAGCCAGTCACCATATTGTGAGCTGTCCTAGGAGAGAGCCACATCGGTGTCAGGGAACTGATGACGCCATTCAACAGCCAGTAGGAAGCTGAGGTCTGCCAACCACCACATGAGTGAGCTTGGAAGGGATCCTCTACCCCATCAGGGCCTTAAGTTGACTGAAGCCCTGGTCAACACCTTGACTGCAGTCTTGTCAGAGACCAAGCCAGAGGATCCGGCTAAGCTGCACCTGAACCCTGTCTTGCAGAAAATGTGAAATAATAAATGTTGTTTTATGCACTAAGGCATAAGGCATAGTGCACTAAGGCACTAAGGCTTAATTTTAGCCTTAAAGTAATGTATTCTGTGACAATAAATAACTAGGATAGCTGGTAAATTTAAACTCAGGTGATCTGGCTCTGGACATCATGTTTCAGCTAGCATGCTCTTCCGCTCTCTAGGAATTGGGATTGGTTCTCTCAGCTTCTGCCACGGAGGCCGCCATGTGCAGCCAGTCCCAGTATGTTCCCTCCTGTCTCCCAAAGGCCCGAGCAGTGCCGAGATGCCAGCACAGATCACACACCACCCTAAATTCCTTCTCTTGTACTAAAGAAAGATTCCTGTCCTTTTGCTTGCACTACAAAGTCATGGGTAATGCCTGCTGGCTTCTTGTATCCATTCTTGTTACCATGTCATTTACTGCTCTCCAACTCCCTACTTTCTTTTTTCACTGTTTTTCCGCTCCTTTTTTTGTTCTTCACTCTTAGACCCCATTTTCCTCATTTCCATTTTTTCCTGTAAACTGTTTTCTTCTGCTTCTATTTTCACTTACAGAAAAAGGCACTATTTGCCGCCTGGAAACTTTACTGCTTGTCTGAAAAGAACAGCTTTCTGGAAACATCACCAGAAAGAAAAACACAGGTGGAGGGTGGGCTTGGGGAGTGGTGCAAGAGAACCCTCTTTAGTGTTTTTTTGTTTGTTTTTGTTGCCACCCCCTTCCATATCAAAACATCCCTTAGGGCAGTTAAAAGCTGCTGGCCACCCCAATTAAAGTGTTTTCAAAGAAACTGTCAGAAATAGTTCCAAGAGCACTTTTAACTTATTACATGTGGGTTACATAAGCACTGGAAGCTTGTTAAAACATCCAGAATATGATATGAATTGAGTCACACAACAGCAGGTCAAAGATTTTCAGTGTGACTAACACGATGGTCTGGGACTGAGAAACCCTGGACAAAAACAGATCTTAAAGAAAATGAATGAAAGGATATCTTTTGCTCCTTCCGAACACCTACATTCCTAACTTGAAAAATATGCCTATAATTCCTTTGTATTTGCATTAACTATGTTTTTAAGCACAGCTGTAACAGGTCTGCTCACATTACAAATCAGATATGGGAAGCAAAGGTAATTCTTTATTTGATTTAAATGAATCTTACCTTCCTCAAGAGCCCTACCCACTTCCACAACCTGTGTGGAAAGAAAAAACAAAACAAAAACACCCAAGCTGTTAAGCCGCTCCGCTAAACCCAAATGAAGAGATTTAAACAGCCCCTCTCATATTTCTCATGATAACTCAAGTGTCATGCTGGGTAGGACAGTTCTGCTTAGAGCTTGGCAGGCAGTTAGCACCCTCTCCCTCTCATCACCTCCTTCTACAAAATGCCAGTAGCAGCCTTTCCTGGCATGCTGACAACCTTAACCATCCTTACCCACTTCCAAACCACCCCCACGTGGGTCAGTACTGCTCTCCCTCTAAAAAATAACAAATCTAAGTAATGCTCAGGTATTTGGGTAAATTATTTAGAGTACGAGAGCCATCTCTCTTCCCCACCTCCTCCCCAAGATGGCATCAGGGCTTTACACAAAAAGGAGTTACCCAGGATCCTTAAATCAGTGCAGTGTTCCCAGGTCCTCACGTGTCCAAGGCAACAGTCATTACTCAGCTGGCTGGCCTCCACAGTTAAAGTCAACAGCTAGTGTCATTCCTGAGCTGGTCTCCATATATAGTTAACCCTTGCTGATGCATGATTAAAGGGGAATTATTCTCAAATGTGACACTTCAAGTATAATCCTGTTGCACAATTGATTTGTCCAATACACCCTGGCACAAGGGAGGAAATATTCTTATTGATCCTATGTAAAAAATCACATTGCTGTGAAAGTAAAGAGACTCAGTAAAAACATTTGTTTCTCAATTCTTAGAAGTCAGTGAGCATCAGATCCCAAAGGCAGAGTCTGCTGAAGATTTGAAATAGCTTTAATAAAAAAAGAAAGAAAAGAAAGAAAGGACTCTCTCCTATGTCTATGAGAAATAAAATACCAAAAATATTCTGAACAATTACCACATTAAAATTTTCCTCAGTGATTTATTAAGTCCACTGTAATTAATATTTATTTTAGGGGCATCTGGGTGGTTCAGAAGGTTAAGTGTCTGCCTTCAGCTCGGGTCACAATCTTGGGGTCCTGAGATGGAGCCCTGTGAGACTCCCTGCTCACGTCTTCTCCCTGCTTATGTGCACTCTCTCTCTCTCTCTCAAATTAATAAAATCTTTCTAAAAAATACTTACTTTACTCTGCCTTGGATCAAGCAATTGGCTTTGAGAAAGTGTATAATCAGCTTTTAGACAAAAAAGAGTCTTCAAATTCTGACTTGGGTCTACGAATACAGACTGAAAGTTTCAGAAGCAATATTACCTTGGAAGATCGTACCCAAGTCTCTGTTTTTTGAACTATCCATAGTTCAGAGTACCTACTGAAGTCTCTTTCCACAGGGCCCTGAGACTGTCTCTTCATAAAAACACAATCACTAGCTTGTTGCCTAAACTGAAATCTCAGGCAAGTTTCAAAGAGAAGCAGATACCTGTTTAATGACGAGACTGAATTGCTATCGACAACTGACTAGAGCAAACAAAATCAGAATGAAGCACAGTAAAATTCTGTATTATCTATTTTGTAAGGATTTAGTCAATGTTTCCCATGAACTAAGAACCTATTGTGGACAGTAAGGGCAGTGACAAATTTCCAAGGCCTTCCGTTAAAATCTACAATCTGTGAGATTTTTATATAAACTTACCTTAGGGAAGGCTGAGCTCTCTTCTGCTCTGACAATTCTTCCCATGCAATTGTTACAATAGTAATACAGAACATACCAAACAAACCGAATAATACCTCCCATCTCTCCAGTGTTAGTACCTGTTGTGTAAGATACAGAAATGCAACATTCAGACACTCACATCCCTCTTCAAGAAAAGACTTGTGGCCTCCAGCTACTTCAACTCTACAGCCAACTCCTTCAGGTTGGCTTCTGCTTTTGAGCTCGGGTCATGGTCCTCAGCTAATGACCAAGCAAGATGTATCACAAGTTCCTAGAGTTTCACCCAATGCAAGACTCTTCTTTTTGTTTTGTTTTTTTTAAGATTTTATTTATTTATTTGTCAGAGAGGGAAAAAGAGTGTACAAGCAGTGGGGGGTGAGGGAGGGGCAGCAGGCAGAGGGAGAAGTAGGCTCCTACTGAGCAGGGAGAGCCTGACGTGGGACTCGATCCCAGGACCCTGGAATCATGACCCAAGCCGAAGGCAGATGCTTAACCAACTGAGCCACCTAGACATCCCTGCAGGACTATTCTATTAAGCAAACTTCACTCTGGACCTCTCTGTTGAGGTTTCAGAGACTTTGTCAGATCTGTATCATAGTACTGTTGACTCTTCCTGTTCAATCCTATTTCCTGTCTTTTTCCTTTCTCCGGTGTTACTACCACATAAACCATTTGTATGCCTTTCTTCATCTCCATGTCCACTTTTCGGAAGACCCAACTGACACAGTGGTACCAGGAATGACCAAAAAAAAAAAAAAAAAAAAAAAAAAAGCAACTGGTAAGTTGGGATTTTGAGATTGTATCCTTAACTGCTTAACTGGCAAAGATGAACCCATCCCAGGTGGTATTTGTAGCACAATTAGTCTTCGGCACAATATGGTAGTGCAACTGCTAAGCATAACACTAGATTGGAAGAGTTTATCAATTTGGGTGTACTCTCTTGGAATGCAGAATTGAACACTCTGGAAAGGATCCAAGGGGATAGAGCAAATTCACTGGTAGGGTGACTCCCAGACACCTGGAGAAAGTAATGACTTGTGCTGAGTAAAAATGAAATACCTAAATTGTCACAGCTAACCCCAGAGAAAGGAAATAAAAAGCCCAGAAAGTGGATATGCTAGAGTAAATATAGGAGGCCAGAAAACCTACCAGAAAAGTATTTCCACAGGAGGGCTTGGAAAGCATATCATTCCACAAGGCAAACAGGAATGTGCTAGTTACAGGGACATTAGCATCATGAAGATGTCCAGTGCTGGTTCTTCTTTACAGGTAAGAGCTGACAATAGAAAAGGCTGTCATGCCATGTATGAAAAACCCAAAGCTAACATCACCCTCAATGGTGAAATACTAAGAGATTTCCCCCTAAGATCGGGAACAAGACAAGGATGTCCACTCTCATCTCATTTATTCACCATAGTACTAAAGTCCTAGCCACAGCAATCAGACAATGAAAAGAAATAAAACACGTCCAAATTGGTAAGGAAGAAGTAAAATTTTCAATATTTGCAAATGACATGACATTATATATGGAAACCCCAAAATCTCCACCAAAAAAAACCACTAAAACCGATAAATAAGTTCAATAAGGTTGCAGGACACAAAATCAATACACAGAAATCCATTGCATTTCTCTACACTAATAATGAAATAGCAAAAGTAGAAATTAAGAGAACAATCCCATTTACAATTACACCAAAAATAATGAAATACCTAGGAATAAACTGAATCAAGTAAGTGAAAGGTCTATACTCTGAAAACTATAAGACATTGATGAAAGAAATGGAAAACAACACAAATGGAAAGGTATTCTATGTTCATGGACTAGAAGTACAAATATTGTTAAAATGTCCATACTACCCAACAATGCAATCCTTATCAAAATACCAACAACATTTTTTATAGAACCAAAATAAATAACCCTAAAATTTGTATGGAACCACAAAAGACCCCAAATAGCCAAAGCAATCTTAAAAAAGAACAAAATGAAAGGTACCACAATTCTAAATTTCAAGATGTACTACAAAGCTATCATAATCAAAACAGTATGGTACTGTCACAAAAATACACACAGAGCAATAGAACAAAATAGAGATCCTAGAAATAAACTCACAATTATATGGTCAATTAATTTTGACAAAGGCAGCAAGAATATGCAATGGGGAAAAAAAACAGTCTCTTCAACAAATGCTATTGGGAAAACTGGACAGCTACACACAAAAGAATGAAACTGAACCACTTTCTTACACCATACACAAAAATAAACTCAAAATGGATTAAGGATCTAAATGTGAGACCTGAAACCATGAAAATCCTACAAAACAGCAGTAATGTAAATGACATCGTCCATAGCAACATTTTTCTAGATATGTCTCCTTAGGCAATGGAAACAAAAGCAAAAATATACTATTGGGATTACATGAAAATAAAAAGCTTCTGTACACCAAAGGAAACAACCAACAAATTTAAAAGACAACCTACCAATTGGAGAAGATATTTGCAAATGACATATCCAATAAAGGGTTAGTATCCAAAATATATAAAGAACTTATACAACTCAACACCATACAAATAATCTCACCAAAAATAGGCAGAAACCATGAACAGAAATTTCTCTAAAGAAGACACAGGGATGGCCAAAAACACGTGAAAAGATACCCAACATCACTCATCATCAGGGAAATGCAAATTAAAACCATATGAGATATCATTTTGGACCTGACAGAATGGCTAAAGTCAAAAACACAAGAAACCACAAGTGCTGGTAAGGCTGTGGAGAAAAAGGAATCCTCCTGAACTGTTGGTGGGAATGCAAATTGGTGAAGCCACCACAGAAAACAGTATGGAGGTTCCTGAAAAAATTAAAAATAAAATTACCACATGACCAGTAATTCCACTCCTAGGTATTTATTCAAACAACAACAACAACAAAAAAAAACTAGTTCAAAAAAGTATATGTACCCCGGGGCACCTGGGTGGCTCAGTCGTTAAGCATCTGCCTTCGGCTCAGGTCATGATCCCAGGGTCCTGGGATGGAGCCCCGCATCGGGCTCTCTGCGCAGCAGGGAGCCTGCTTCTCCCGCTACCATTCCCTCTGCTTGTGTTCCCTCTCTCGCTGTGTTTCTCTCTATCAAATAAATAAAATAAAATAAAATAAATTAAAATATATATATATGTACCCCATTTACTGTAGCATTACTTAAAATAGCCAAATTATCTATCATCAGAATGGAATCATATGCAGGCCAGGTAACAAATGGAGTTATGGCCAAAGTCTGGCTCACAATAGGTCCATTAGGTTCACAGATCAACTCAGTGGTCATTTACCCAATCCCAAGTGTATAACTGGAAGGTATATACCTCACAGTTGGGAGTCATTTCCATTTATTGTGCTTGACCTATGGAGTAAGAGCTGTCTAACTCCGTAACTTACTTAAGGCCAAGTAGACGTCTTTGAAACCGCCTCTCCTGGCTAACAGAGTGTATCTAAAATAATATCACAGTGCCAGAAGATGGTAGAGATTAACAACACCCTTAAGGATATAAAGAATCCTTATATCCTTAGGAATAGTAATTCCCATCACACCTTCACTTAATTTGATACTCTGGCCTGTAGAAACCAGATAAATTAGTAGAATGATTACTGACTACTAGAAGTTAAACAAAATAACAGCCCCAATTGCATCAGCCATGCTGAGCGAAGTATCATTGTTAAAGCAGGATAATATGGCCTCAGGTACACAGCCACCGATTTGGAGAATGGACAAATGCAATAAAGAGGCAACAATACGCATTGACACTTTAGCCCCAAGGCTATGTTAACTCCCCTTTCTCATAATATAGTCCAAAGAGATGTGGATCACCTGAAAATCCTGTAGGGTATCATAATAATCCATTATATCAATGACATCATGCTGAGTAAACAGACTAAGCAAGAGGTGGCTAGCATGCTGGAGGGCTCCTGCTCAAGAAAGTAGGAAATTAACCTTAAGAAGGATCAGGGATCTGTCCCTTCATTAAAGGGTTTAAATCCCATTGTTCTGAGGAGTGCTAGAACATCCCCTTCTAAGTAAAACACAAATTGTTGCCTCTTGTATCCCCTACAAGAAAGAAGAAAGCACAGTGCCTAAGAAGCTGCTTTGAGTTTTGTAAGCAACATACTCCACACCGAGGAATATTTTTTGGGTCTTCATGCCAGGTGACATAAAAACCTGCCAGCTTTACAACCTGGCAAAAGAGCTCTACAGCAGGTCTGAGTGGTGGCGCAAGCAGCCTTGACACTTGTGGTGTAAGATCTGGCACATTCTAGGGTGTTAAGAGTTGTCACTTACAGAAAAAAATGTATTAGGGAGTTTATAGAAATCTTAGTAGGAGAATCACAGTTAAGGAGCCCAGAGTTCTGAAGCAAGGTTGCACACCTTTAAAAAATTAGGTCTTGTTATACTACTGGAAAAAGAAGGGAATGTTCGACCATGAGACACTAAATGATACAAAATGAAATATGTCTTGTTGAACCCATCATGTCATAAATTCTGGAGGGCCCAGTCATAATTCATCATAAGATGAAAGTATTATATTTGAGATGAAGCACAAGAAGAGGAGAAGGCACAAACAATCCACATGAACAGACAGTCCAGACCTTGATGTCACCCTTCAGTTGCATCAACATCCCTCCCTCAGCCTGCACTGATGGCCATATGGGGTAGGGTAGGGGTGGTGTCTTGAACAACAAGTTGAAGAAAGAAAATGGCTGAGCTTAGTTTACAGCTGAATTGGCTAAGTCTGTGGATGAAACCTGAAACTGGACAGCAGCTATAGTATAGCCTCACTCTGAACAGCCCTGAAGACAGCAGTGGGACAAGCCTCTTAATGGGTAGAGCTTTAGGGGTGCACCTGGTCATCCACTTTGAATGGGAAGGAAAGTGGCCTGATGTCAGAGTATAAATAGACTAACAGGAAATGGCAAAAAGCTTGGGTGGCTGGTCAGAGGTCTGAAAAGAAAGAGATTTTAGAAATTGCAGATAAGGAGGTCTTAAAGGATTAGAGGTATGTGGATATGAGTATTGTTGTGGGTAAAAAGTGTGAAGATATTTTGAACACACATCAATGTCCACAAAAAAGCATACATATGGAAGAAGCACTAAACAACCAAGTAAACAAAATTACTCAGCTAGTTGATGTCAGCCTTTGTGGCCACTCCAGTGCTGGCACAATGGACACTTGAGTGAAATGGTCATGGTGACAAAAATGGAGTCTATACATGGGGTCCATGAACATGAAACCCATTTACCATGCCTGACCTACCTACTGCTTCATATGCACGTTCTGCCAGCAAAAGAGAGCAATGTTGAGCTTCTAATATGTCATGACTCCTTTAGGAGATCAAGTAGCCAACAAAGCATGTTGACCACTTTGGAAACTTTCATCCTGGAAGGAGCAATAGTTCCATCCCATGGGAATAGATAACCTATATTGGGTATGTGTTTGCACTTCATACCCACCAATCAATGTCTGATTCACAGACACGGAATACAGTGCAATATAGCAACCAACCAGGTAATCGCTTCACAGTAAAGGTAGTGTAAAAGGGTGCCTGTGACCATAGGTTCCACTAGTTATATCACATGCTGCATTTTCCAGAAGTTGGGGGCCTAACAGAGTACTGGTATGGCCTGCTGAGGATAAAGTTCAAGCACCTAATTGGAGACAATACAAGGAAGAGGTGCTGTTCCCCCAGATGCAGGAAGCCTTTGATATGGGTTAGAGTCTCCACTAGGAACAATACATGGCTCCACAAGACAAGGGATTAAAACAGGATTAGCCCCATTTACCATCATTCCCAGTGACCCATTCCTGCCATTCTGAGCTTTGTGGAATTAGAGGTCCTAGTCCCCAAAGATGTTATTATTCTTGGTAGAGGACATAGCAAGAGTCCCAATGAAATAAGCTTCATCTGCTGCATGGGCACTTTGGACTTCTGGAGTTTAAGGACAAGTAGGCAAAAAGAGGAGTCAACGCCTTGGTAGAAGAAGCTAACTCTGATCAGCAGGAAAATGTAGGCTTAATGTAGGTTTTACATAACAGGTTTACATAATAGGAACAGCTAAGAAAATGTGTGGCACTCAGGTGATACACGTGGGCATCTCTTAGTGCTACCTTGCCTAATAGTGACTATAAATGAGCAAGCGCAGCAACACCTGCATGAGAAGACAATTATTAGTAGGGGCTCAATTTTCTCAGGAACTAGGGTTTTCACACCACCAGTTTAACCACTGAGACCAGCAGAAGTGGCAGCTGAGAGGGAGAGGAATTTAGAATGAATAGTGGAGGAGAAGGGTTCAGCTGTTCTCAGGACCAACTGCAAAGATTGGGGTCGTAGTTTGTTCCACTAACTTTTCTAAGTTTCTCTTCAGGAAGAAAGGCCACTGGAACCCCAGAGGAATTACTCCCTAAATGTATATACAGAGTGGATCTAAATGGTGAAAGGGGTGGACTGTGACAGACAAAGAGATATTCTGCTCAGAAACCTTTTCAAGAAAAGGCTCAGCTAGAAGTGTGGTTTGGTGACAGACTTCAACTGTTTACACTTCCACACACATCTCAGGTTTTGAATGGAGGCCATATTTTTCTTAAGAGGGCTCCAGCCAATGATTGAGCAAGACTGTGTTACAATGGCCAAGCCATTTTATCAGTGTAGGACTCTTCATCTTTGCTCTGGAGCTACCCATGCCCCATTCAATTTCCTCCCTTTTCCTTTTACCATTTTACATTCTGAACCCTGTATCACAATTTGCTTCCTGGAGCAAATTCCAAAAGGACAAACTTGTCTTTTCCATCTCCATCTAGCTCCCCTAGCTTCAACCCTAACTTTCTTATTTCTACTGATAATTGTAGAGGTGGTATTGTGCATTTTTTTCAGATATGGATACATATGTTTACCGATTCATCTCCTGTGCCCTGAATTGGTACAACTAAAATCTACTCAATTAAACATTTAAAGACACAGAAATGTACTTTAACTATGTTCAAATAATGTTAAATATGAAAAAGAACAGATAATACTGTTATGTACTAGGAATTAAGTCACATACATGAAGTGTATTACTAATTCAATTCTTGAAAGTATTCTATAGGGTAGGTACTAATTTTCTCTCTACGTAACAGAAAATGGGCATACAGTGTTGCCCCAGAAATAATCACCCAGGAGTACATCAATAGAGTTAAACATAAGTAGGCCCGCTCCAGTGCCTTTATCTGTAATCACTATACTCTTCTGCCTCAAAGAAAGGGTCAGTAACCTAAGCAGGCTAAAATTCTAGTAAGAGAAATTTCGGAAAAACCAGGCCTGGTGTATAGAAGGTTGGATAACATAAAGATACAGTTGCTTTAGGAAAAGATAATTTCCAAAACAGTAAGAAGTGGTTGAATTTTGATTTTGTTACTATTGTAAAGAATATGAAACTATTTCACTGATTACCTCTGATCTCCGCAACGTCTGCTATTTCCAAGTTGGCCAGCCAATCTCCTTACCCTCAGGATGTCTTGTAAGCTGGTACCTTAAACTCAAACAGAGGCATCACCCTCTCTACAAAATTAGCTCCTCCTCATTACTTCACTTTGCGGTCCAATATTTGCCCATTCCCGTAGGCTTGAAATCTTGGAACTTTAAAGACACTTAACGCTTCTGACATTTTTGCTTATATAGGTTCTTCGTATAGCTACTGAAAAGAGTCTGAAAAAGGTAACTGCTCTTCTTAAGATTTTCACGGATAAGTGACTACAAAGGTCAATTTTTAGCCAACTGTAGAGAACTGGCTTTAGAGTAAATTTTGCCAGAGCCTCATCACTACCAGGTTTCAGATGAGCCACCCGGATGTCCCCGACGCCTTCCCAGAAGAACTACAATTCCCATCATACATTGCGACCGTCACAGCCTTAAAATTTACAATTATTACGTCATTTCCGCCCTCACAGGCGGCGAACGCTGGACTTTGTAGTTTGAGTTAGCTCTATTTTGTCGCCGTCTGGGAAAGAGAAAATTGAGGCCAGACCAGCTGCTCTAAATGTGATATTACGAAAGGGCACTTCAAGTAAGTTAACAGAACAACGTTTAAAGTGAATTTAGCTTCAGGTTTTTAATGTATTTCACGTACCGCCTTCCTCGTACTGCCGGGCCGGGAAGGGGAAGTGACGTCCATCCGGTGTAATGGCGGCGCGGTGTAGCTCCAGGTAATTACCGAACTCTGTAGACTCGCTTCAGGCAGCGAACCGCTGGTGGGGTGGCAGGTTGCCGGTCCGGGTGGGAATTTAAAGGGGATCAGGAGTGGGTGCCGGGTGGCTGGGACCGCTGTGAGCAGCGCCACGTGATGCGTGGCTTTCCTTCAGGTGCCCGCAGGCCGGCAAGGCCGAGGCGTAAGAGCGGGTCGGGCGGAGGAGTCTGAGTGGGTGGGCAGTCTGAGCGCGAACTCCGTCCCTGACTGCGCGGACGGACCTACTCCCCGGTGGGGTTCTTGGAGGTGTCTCTCCGCGGTGTTTTTGTTGCTGAAGTCCAGCGCAGCGCTGGGCCTGTTTTCCTGTCGGCGCGGATCATTTAGAGCTTCGCCAGTCGTTTGGACTCCACAAGGCTCCTTCTTTAGTGTCTAGGCTCCAGGCCATGGGAGTGGGATTAAGGAACTCTAGTTAATTAGAAAATAGCGGAAGTTCCACTCTTACCCCCTTTCTATTGTAATAAACCTGTGACGGCTTATTTAAAATTTCTTTAGTCGTAAAAAAAAAAAAAAAAAAAAA
>CM053605.1:44975428-45068777 GCA_028646535.1 Procyon lotor
TTTTTTTTTTTTTTCATCTCAACAGGGAAGTTTATTCAGGCAGCTCTCCAGGTTAACATGGGGTGAAGACAGGGGATGACACTTGATAGTAGTGCTGTCTTGATGCAGTTGATAACAGAACAGCCTGGGGGTTCCTAGAAGTCAGGGTTAAATAGGTGAGACAAGTCTGTTGTGATATTCTTAGGTAAAGCATCTGTCAAAATATCATTATAGGGAGTTCTGTGTAGGGGAAATCATTAGAAGTCTCCCCGCCCCCCCCATATTTAATTTTAGAATTGGAACCTATTAAGTGGCAGGCATTGTCCTAGGTTCTTGATACACACTAGTGACCAAGAACCTCAGAATCCAGGGTTCTCATACAAGGTCTTTTCATGCTTTAGCTTGTCGAATCTCACGTTCCATCTCATTTCTGCTCAATCTTCTGTATACACTCTGTACTCTGCTCAAACAGCTGTGAATTTCCTAAACTCTTTCATATCTCGAGTCTTTACACATGCTGATTTCATTACCTGAACGACCTTTTTCCCCTTTCCTTATGGGAAGTGACCTTTTCCCCCTCTTCTACTTGTTCTTCAGGATTCAGCTTCTAGAACCGCTTCTTTCTGTATGCCCTAGACCCACTTGGTTGCACTTCCTCTTTTGTTATATATCTGTAACATTGCTACAGCGCTTAGAATTTTCTTCTCTGCCTGAGGATAGGAACTTTCATCTCAGACATCAGTGCCTTGTGTGCAGCATATGTATCACCTCACTATTCACAGACACTGCCTTTAATCTCTATTCTTAATTTGTTCCCAAAGAATAGGGGATAAAGTAAAAAACTAGAAAGAAAAAGACCAAGACCATACTGCTCTTTCTCTTAACCTTATACTTTCTTATTTTTTCTGTAAGTTCTTTACTGTACAACTTCTTAAGGTGTCAGTTTTCACTCCATCCTCATCGGTTTATTAGTCCTGTTTACCTGTTTGTATTGTACAAAGTTTCTCAATTTTTATGACCTCACAGAAGAGTCTCTTCTGCACATATTCAAACTTTAACACAAAACGAGCAAGGAAGCATTCAGTGGATGAAAAGAAGCACTAGAGCTATTTCTTGACTACAAGGCTGTTCCTTTACTATTAAGTGGTGAGGGTTACAGTATAGATTTGAAATTTAAGGTTTTGTGTCTTTTTTGTGATAGTGAAAATGAATGTAAATTCAGTTTAATCACTAGACCAAGAAAACCCAGAATGATAATATTTGTTCAATGAATGAAGTTGCTGGAGTTAATGAGTAAAGTTAAATCCTATTGCAGTTGAATTGTGAACCAAGGAGTATATGGGCAAGATAAGGTGGGCTTAGGAGAATGTAAATGCAAGTGATTGAGGATACTGTAGTAGCAGAGAGCTGCCTTACGATTTGTTTTTATTCAGTAATTAAAGGAGTGCTACTGAACAATAATCATATGTAGAAACAGATTGTTGATAATTGGTCCATTGAGACAGAATTTCCATTTTAAAAGCTAAAGGTAACTTGAAAAGCATGAAATAATATTGAATATATTGTGGTGGGATGTGCTTTTAATTTAAGGACTAGATTTCCCTCTGGACAGCTTTGCAGATATTTAAAGGAACCTTTTGTCCTGTATGGGTGAAATACAATGGAATACAATGGAATACGATGGACCATATACATAAATGGTCCTTTACGTATACATAAATAATTAATATTTTAGAGGCAAGTTGGAAGAGTCCTTATAACCTAGGCATAAAGTAGATCTTGTGAAAAATGCTATTAGAAAGGTCAAAAGAAATTTGCCTTCCTCTGAAATGAAATTAAGGTTGTCTGATTATGGAAACTTTTGAAACTGAGCCTTCCCTGTACCTTCTTCTGTACAATGACAGAGAGAATGAGGAGGGGGAATACATTTGATTCTATGTCCTATTTATAAACTTGAAGGTAGAAATATTAGGATTTGGTGAATAATTGGGAGGAAGGAAAAGGAAATTGTCACTTAGCTGGCTTTGTAGGTACTATCTTAAAGGAAGATGTGGTTTGAGGAGAAGAGGAAATGATGAGTACCCAAACTTCCCTAGTTCTGAGGGCCTTTGGGGCATTCACATGGATTTTTTTTTTTCCTATAGACATTTGGACATAAAGGTTTGGAACTCTGTAGAGAAGATGAGGCCAAAGTAAAAGTCATTCTTGTAAATGTTAGTTGAAAGTGTGAGGATGAAGGTAGTCTTCCAGACAGAATATAGAGAAAAAAAGGTAAAGACTATTCATTTGTTCATTTAACAAATATGTATTGAGGGCTTTCTCTGTTAGGAAATTGGAAATGAACAAAACAGATGAAATGCATAAACAAAGATTAAACTCTACAGGATAGCAAATGTTAGAGGAGTAGACAGGAGAAGAGAGACAGGGAAAAGCAGATAAATGTGATATCCCTATAAGATGATATTTGAGAGCTTCAAGAGAAGGAATTTAGCAGTACCAATTGCTAAACCAATGTCAGGTAAAAGAAGGAAGTGGCCCCTGGATTTAGCAACAAGGAAGTCATTGTATAACTTTAATAAGTACTATGGAGTAGTGGGAGTGGAAAAGCAAACTGTGGAGTGTAAGAAGGGTTAATGGAAGATTAAGAATTGTAGGCATCAATCATCTATCAGAATGAGTATTAATAAAAACTTGGCTATGTAGGGAAAGAGAAAGAGAATGGAACTTGAGAGGGAACAGGATAAAGGGAATTTGCCCCATAGATGTCATAATTGATATTTAAGTGGATTGGTAAAGAAGTTCAGTATGTAGAAATTTTCTTGAAAACCAACTAAATTGGAAATCAGTACTATGAATCAAAAAGCTGACAGAAATTTTGAAACAAAAAGTTGACAAATTCCATCTCTTAAAGAACCTACATTCTGGTGAAAAGGAGCACAGTAGAGGATCTTCCTATGTACCAACAAAAGAATTTTTTTTTTTTTTTTAATTTAAGTAGCATACTGAAATGGTCATATCACTTTTCAATTTATTTGGTTAAGTACAGACCATTATGGACCAGCTTCATGATACAGGGAAATGAATGAAAGATAATAACTCCTCTCATTTTATAATGAATAATTTTTAGTAGGGCTATTGGGATCACTAAGTTCATTAAAATGTTAAGAACTTTTAGATTTCTCTGTGTAGAGTCAGAAACTAATCAAAGTCTTTTATATTTTCTTCATTCCTATACAAAGACAAACAGTAATGCAGGTACTATCTGCACAACTTTCATCCCTGTACTTGAACATGGGAATCTTCAGTCATTCAAATGGTTCTAAGACAAAAAGCATACCTGATGTATGCATTGACTAGGAAGCAAACAACGGAGAGTACAGGTCACCAATTCTTTATTTGTAATTCTTGGAGCCAGAACTGTTTTGACATTCAGAATTTTTCAGATTTTAAAGAAACACAATGCACACATTTATGAAGTAATCCCTTTTTAGGGTCCACGGTAACATCTTCTAATCAAACACGTTAATATTTCTGGGAAGAGTCACCTTAAGTCTCAGGTTGGTGCCAAATGAGTTTCCCACAAGCTTAAGAAAAATCTTGGAAGTTGTGCTGAGCACAGCATAATGTATAGAATTGTCAAATCCCGATGTTGTGCACTGAAACTACTATAACATTGTGTGTCAACTATACTTCTATTAAAAAAAGGGTAAAGGAAAAAAAAAGGGGGGGTAAAGAAAAACCTTTATGTTTTCCGAGCTTTTCAGATTTCATGATTGTAGATAAGGGGTTGTTACCTATACCTGGTGACTTGTTCTCAAAATGATAGTAGTGTTTGTGTGCTTTTATTTTCTTGAAATTGTAAAACTATGCTGAAATCAAACTACAACATCATTTTTCCTTACGTGATATATTAATGGGGCATATTTCTCACTAATATGTGCACATTTTTAAAAATAGCAAGAAAATAACAGGAGGAAAGCTGTTTTCTTTTTTTTTTTCCCCTAAAGATTTTATTTATTTGACAGAGAGAGGGAGATCACAAGTAGGTAGAGAGGCAGGCAGAGAGAGAGGGGGAAGCAGGCTCCCCGTTGAGCAGAGAGCCCGATGTGGGGCTCTATCCCTGGACCCTGAGATCATGACCTGAGCTGAAGGCAGAGGCTTTAACCCACTGACCCACCCAGATGCCCCGGAAAGCTGTTTTCTTAAAAGATTTTTCCTTCAATACAGATAGGTAAAGGCCATGGCAATCTTGTCATAGTTACGACATATATAAGTTAAGAAATGTGGCCAATCTGGTTTTTGTAGTTGTTAGTTGTTGCCTAGGAAGGAAAATCACTGTGTGGAAGGGCCAGGGGCTTCGGTCCTATTTGGGGATTTTTTTTTTTTTTTTAAGATTTTATTTATTTATTTGACAGATCACAAGCAGGCAGAAAGGCAGGCAGGGAGAGAGGGGGAAGCAGGCTGAGCAGAGAGCCTGATGCAGGGCTGGATCCCAGGACCCTGAGATCATGACCTGAGCCAAAGGCAGAGACTTTAACCCATTGAGCCACCCAGGCTCCCCTGGGGATTTTCTTAAGGATCCCATTACCACCTCCTGCCCCCATTCAGTTTTGCATTTAGAACATATTCAAACTAGTTTTTCTTTTGAATACTGTTTAATATTACCATTTTCCCAGTTGAACAACTAAGTTGGGTTTTTTGTTGTTTTTTGTTTTTTTTTTTAAGATTTTATTTATTTGACAGAGAGAAACACAGCGAGAGGGGGAACACAAGCAGAGGAGGGAATGGTAGCAGGAGAAGCAGGCTCCCTGCTGAGCGGGGCTCGATCCCAAGACCCTGAGATCATGACCTGAGCCAAAGGCAGACGCTTAATGACTGAGCCACCCAGGTGCCCCTAAGTTGGGTTTTTTTTAACTCTGTTACAACAGTTGAAGTTTGCCAAGTGTGCTGCTATATAGAATGCAGAAGAGCAAACTAAAGGGAATCTACTTTGTTGACTCCCTTTTAATTTTTGACAGAAGTTACAGCAAGTTCCTTTAACATTGGTTGAGAACACCTAAGGGACAATGGTAGGAGTTCCAACTGAAGTCATTAAGAAACCAGTGCGTTTCAACCATTAGATGAGTATGAATTTTTGAGATAATTGCAGAATTTACAATTTCATAGTTTCCACTTAAGAGCCTAAAGTGCATCCTACAAATGTTATTAAATATTTTGCTTTCTGATGCTTGCTGAAACTGATAGGAAAATTATTTTTAAACTTCATCTCCTTATTATAAAATATCCTCCTTGTTCAGGGGAGCAGGTGTGGTTTTGCTGAGTTGCTTACTTGTGAGAGGAGAGAGAAATTTAATAATTCATCATAAAATCCACACAGTGATACTAGGAAGAGCAGCGAGAGCTATAAACTCTAGATAAATTGCTCTCATTGCAGGAATTTCCAATTAGTCTAAGTATCAAGCATGCACATGTTGAACTCTCAGAATTTCCCTATGGGCATATTCTGTATAAATCTGGACGATGATAGGACTTTATGCATTTTGTGTTAGAACTGTAGTAGCAGTCTACTTTATAATATTGTCAATTTCACAGTTATATTTTGGGACATGGAAATCTAACAGATTGTGTTTGATTGCCAGAAAATTACTTGGTGGTGATGGGTGAAGGGTAGAAAGGGAAAGACGATACACACTGACCAGAAAGAAAACTCACCAAGTTTAGATAAGTAAGGTGATTTGAAATAAAATACACAAAAGATTGCTGCTTGTATGTATGTGTAGATAAGTTAAGAAGAGAAGCCAGGTTTCAGAACCAAGGATAGCCAAGGAAAATGTTAGATTTTGCACAATAGAGTTAAATGACTTATTTGCTTATAGAGTGAACTCTAGATAATGCTGATTAAATAAAGAGAATCTTTAAGATGTTATTTCGTATGTTTAAAAAGAAGTAGGTAGGCCTTATATTAATATCAATACCTTTGCTATCTGGAACTTTGGAAAAATGGATCAGTTTAGGATAGGAAAATTTTCTATATCTATTTACATTCTGTAGTTTATCAATTTGGTATCAGTATATTAATGTTACCATTTTCATTGGGCTGCAGTATCAAATGGTTTTGGCATCAGAAAAATCTTTTGGATTTTAAAAGATTTTTTTTTTTGGACAGAGAGAGATCACAAGTAGGCAGAGAGGGTGGGGAGGGGGGAAGCAGGCTCCCTGCTGAGCAGAAAGCCCAGTGTGGGGTTCGATGCAGGGCTCGATCCCAGGACCCTGAGATCATGACCTGAGTAGAAGGCAGAGGCTTTAACCCACTGAGCCACCCAGGTGCCCCATTCTTTTGGATTTTAGCTCTGCCATTTACAAGCTATAATTTACTTGAACACATTGCTTTAACTCTTTGAACCTCAGTTCTCCCATTGAAAAATGAGGTTAAAAAAATAAACAAAGCAAGGTAATTATGAGTATTGAGTAAGAAGATATAAATGAAATGCTTAGTGTTGTATCTTTGTGGCTACAGTAATTTATCATTCTTCATTGTTGCTGTTATTACCTTAATTTAAATTATACATTTCAGACTTCTAAAATGGGAAGTATATGTAGTTAATTGGTTAATCTCTGGATATCTCAGGAACCTTACTGTAATGTGCTATAGACTCTGTTAGTGTCAATAGTAAATTAGTTTGTTGAAGAGCTACTGTGTACATTGACAGCTCTCCTATTGGCTGGTTTTGAAAAGTAATGGTTAGCCTACATTCACCACTGCACATCAGCTTTGGGACACCATTTTATTATTTTTAAATGACTTTGTATCAGTGGAACACGTTTATATAGTTGAGGAAAATACTTTAAAAAATTTATAAGATTTATTTATATTAGAGAGCCCACACACATGAACAGGGGGGAGGGGCAGAGGGAGAGAATGTTTAAGCCAGACACCCCCTGAGCATGGAGCATGATGTGGGGCTCCATCTCACAACCTGAGCCAAAACCAAGAGCCAAATGCTTAACTGACTGAGCTACCCAGGCACTCCAGAAATGCTTTTTAAAAGTTTGTGTATCATTGGCATTAGAGCTGGTATCTCCATTATCAACTTGGGCACGGTATTTAGGTAGCAGATGATTTTGAAATGAGCCTTATTTCAGGCACATACTAAGATAAGTCTTCTTGAATAGAAAATATGTAATAAGGATTTAAATAATTACAAGAGTCTATATCCCACCCTGTCTTATTCTTCCCCAAAAAACCGTGATGTGAATATGCTAATAATTTCAACAAGTTCACAATCGAACTAGATTAGAAAATGTTCTCTTCCAATATTTCATCCTTTATGCAGAAATAAGAACTTCAGCTCACCTCCATTTTAAAAGGAAAGTTGGGTAGAGTTTATTAGTTCTTTGAGTTAGTACTGAATTCAAGTTCGTAACATGGGTTCTACTATATAAATACATCCCATTTTAGAGAAGGGAAATTGTTCAACTCAGGATCTAAACAAAGGCCACACACTACATTAACTCTGTTAAGTCTCTTTTGTTCTGTAATAACTATCTTGCTTTTTTTTCCTTTTTCTTCTTTTGTCCCCCTCGTTTTGAATTGTTTGAGAAACTGGGTCATTTGTCATATATGTTAAAGCTCACCAGTGAGTAATCACCAATAACATATCTTAGTAATTAGTGATCCAAGTCAAGTTTTTAATTTGATGCAGTAAACGAGACAACATACTCTGAGGGACCATGAGGTACATCAAAAAGGGGGTTTGGGGCGCCTGGGTGGCTCAGTCGTTAAGCAGCTGCCTTCCACCCAGGTCAGATCCCAGGGTCCTAGGATCGAGCCCCGCATCGGGCTCTCTGCTCGGCAGGAAGCCTGCTTCTCCCGCTTCCATTCCCTCTGCTTGTGTTCCCTCTCTCGCTGTGTTTCTCTCTTTCAAATAAATAAAATCTTTAAAAAAAAAAAAGGGGGGGAGGGTTAAGAAGGGTAACTGACAGACTTTGTGAGAGTAGAGGTAGTTATCAGAGGGTCTTGGCAGGGATTAGGCCAAAATTGTAAACTAGTGAGTTGCTAGAACAGTAGATGGTAACATCTTTAGAACATACAGGTTCTTGCAGACATTTCATGGTCTGTCTTTGGAACAGGTGGGTCTAAAGTAACTAGAAATAAGACCTTGACCTTAGCTAATCTATGATAAGTATATTGTGACTTAAACTGGCATGATCTTTCTGATTTGCAAATTAGTGGAATCCATTTTACAAGTAGTGGTTTACATTTCATTTGTTAGTTCTCTCTTCATAGCTGTCATTAGGGTTATTTTTAAATTTTATTACTGCCCCTGTTTATTCAGCCTAAGCTGCAGAATAAATAGACCATTATTTTCTGGAAATGCAATCAGTCCCTATCTACACTGTTGTTCAGTGGGTCATGATCATGTTTGTGACTGTCATAGTATCTCTAGTGGCAGATTTCCTTGCTGTTTATGTTAAATGATCATTTGGCATTATGGTGGCTGCACTGCGTTTAAGACTGGAGATCCCACATTGGTGATTGCAATAAAGATGAACTGTAGGACCAGGATTATTATATTATCCCTTATTTTCCAAAATCTGAGCCTTTTAGAAAATAACCAAGTGACTTTGCCTATAAATTGGATAGGAGTTATTTTGCTTTGTCAGTATCTAAAGAATTAACACCATATCTGGAGATTGTCAGGGACAAGGATCTTGAAGTACCATGACTAAAAGGCCTAGATGTCTAGTAATCATTTAGAAATATGTTGCCCAATATGTAAAATCCTACAAAAATGATTTTCTCAAATCCACCAGGCACATTTGAAGTGCTCAATAGCCACATATGGCCAGTAGCGGTTGTGTTAATGAAGTGGTGACTGATGGTGTAGACTATGAATCTTTCCATTAATGCAGAAACTTCCATTGTACAGATTTAGAAGCATCAACCAACAGAAAGAGAAAAAATAATTAACCAAGAAGATAAACAACAAAAATATGCAAAGAAATCGCGTTTCTAGCATCAGGGGAAGGAGAGCCTTATGCTGATAGCCTTGCTTCTGAACCCAAAAGTCCTGGAATCAGTCACAGGTGATGCGTGGCAGTGATCAGGGCAGCAGTATCCATCAGGTTATTTCCTGCAAATAGTGAACAGTACTGAGTAGAGTCTTTCACACGGATTTCTTTTGATGTTCTTTCTGCATAATTCAATTCTTTTTTTTTTTTTAAGATTTTATTTATTTGACAGAGAGAGATCACAAGTAGGCAGAGAGGCAGGCAGAAAGAGAGGGGGAAGCAGGCTCCCTGTTGGTCAGAGACCCTGATGCGGGGCTCTATCCCAGGACCCTGAGATCATGACCTGAGCTGAAGGCAGAGGCTTTAACCCACTGAGCCACCCAGGTGCACCCATAATTCAATTCTTAATGTTTATGGAAGGAGTATTTAGGTGAATGTAGGGAAGCAGAAACTCCTGTAGACAATAAGTGACTAATTCATTTATATGATAATATTAGAATAGAAGAGAGTGAAATTCTCCATGGAGGTATAATATAGTATCAGTTTTATAAGGACTTAGTCACTCATTATTCTGGACATAATAACAAATTAAGGACACTGACAATTCTCTGACCTTTTAATTTGTTCATAAAGTATATTCCAGATCTCACTAATAAGCATATTTAAACCTACTGGCAAAAAAGTTGTTACAGAAATTTTTTCAGTCCTTATATATGAACATATAAGAAATTTGTATCTAGTTTACCTAGGAAGGTGGTTAATGTAGGTTTCTTTTTCCTCTTTTCCTCTCTCAATTTTTCATGTAGTATATTCATTTTAAGCATAATAAAAGCATTTCCTAAACATTTTGTCATCTGGATGACTCCCATTTCAGTGCTTAAATTTGTGCTTGTGCCCATGTTGCAGTAGGTACTGTTACTTAATTATTATGGCATATATCTTAAACTCCCAAAGAACCTTTGCTGTAAGCAGTCATTGCATAACCAGTGAGAATTTTCTCCCTATGAAGTGTTGTCAGAATGTCTCAGATTTAAAAATCACTGATATTGGTATTCTTTTGCATCCATATATACACTTCTTACCAGTGAGTTAGTATGATTAATACATTTGGAGTGTATGTATCCCTTTCCAAATGATTCATGACTATGTACTTCACTGTTAAGGAGGTAGGCTATGAAGTCTCTGTATTTTATCTAAGTAGTTCATGGTTTACAACAAATTGAGAATCAAGATTTCTCATCCAAAATTGGAAAGCTGAGGAAACCTGGGGAAGAGTTGGATACTGGGGAAATACCTTGGGGATGCTTTCATAGAACCAGCATGCCTAAGCATCCCCTCTGTTCATACTCACATACACACACACCTGATATAGCAAGTCAGGGGGTACCCCGTATATGTACTAGTACTCCTATCACACAAGTGTTCATAATTTAATATAACATAATGGCTTAGGGAACCAGCTTTATATTAAGTAATGATTTGAAACTGACATATACAAAAAAAAAGCCCAACAAGCCACTTTGCTTGAGCAGCTTAGTTAAGTTTTGCTTATCAATATAGACTTATTTTTTATAACTAGAATATAAGCTCCATATAGGCAGGGGGTTTTGTTATGGTTGTTCAGGGCTGTCTACCCCATATCTAGGAGATGCCTGGCAAAATAATAGAAGTGTAGTAAATATTATTTGTTGTTGAATAAGTGTATATATAAATAATACTGGGTAATAAACATGATAAGGATTTGTTAGACAAGATATGCTCATTGTGCTGGTAGGGGTAAGAAAAATAACCATTACCTTTAGGCAAGAGTTAATTGAATAAAATGTTGAATTTTATGGCCCTGTACATTTATAGCCGTAAAAACAGGACCTTTGAAGAGAGTCATGTAAAGAAAGAAGAGTCATATGATTTGTGTATTATGGCACAAAGTCATGTTGTTTTGAAGGCACATGGGGCCCACAACCCATCTAAGACAAGGTCTGTGCCTTCAGGATTGGCTCCACCTCAGGGGAAGGAGAACTAGCTTCTGTTTGTTAGACATGTTTGTTTATAAATATTTGATATAATTAACAGTTAAATTTATGTCTGCCATCCTTTTTTTTATTTGTCCCTTCTGGTTTTTGTTCCTTCTATCCTGTCCTTTGAAATTATTTAAATATTTTTTAAGTTCCATTTTAAATTATCTACAGAATTTTTTACATTACTTTTTTAGTCATTGCTCTAGGAAACACAGTATATATCCTTAACTTTCCACAAGTGTCTTAGAGTTGATATTATCATCACTTTGCAAAAAATTTAGAAACTTTAGATCATGTAGGTCTATTTTACCGCGTCCTCCTATATGCTACATATCACGTATACTCCCGTCTACATACACTGTAACCCCTCAAGATGTTAATTTTTGCTTTAAATAGACCAACATATTTTAAGTGAAGGAAAAGTAGCCTTTTATACTTCCTGAGAGAGTTACCGTTTCTAGTGTTCTTCATTCCTTTTTCAAGTCTCCATCTGGTATCATTTACCTGCAACCTGAGAACTCTCACATTTTTAGTAGTACAAGTCTTCTGGTGATATATTCTCTTACTTTCCCTTACTTTTCTTTTGTTTGTTTTAATTAACAAATGTCTGTTTTCATTCTTAAAATTTATTTTTGCTGGAATTATAGGGTAACAGTTTTTTATCTTCCAGCACTTTTAAGATTGTCTTCTGGTCTCCCTAGTTTCTGATGAGAAGTCAGCAGTAATTTGAATGGTTATTTCCTTGTATGTAATGCATTTTTTCTCCCTCTTGCTGCTCCCAGGATTTTCCCTTTATCTTTGATTTTCAGCAGTTTGGCTGTTGACCATTATCTATCACCATGTGCATAGGGGTAGTTTTCTTTGTATTTTTCCTACCTAGGATTCCGTAAGCTTCATGAATCTGTAAATTTATGTCTTTTGCCAAATATGGGAGAAATTTGCTATTCTTGAAATATTTTGTATTCCATTTTTTCTCTCATGTTGGACTTCACTATACAGGTATTAGGTCCTTTGATATTATTCCACATGTCCCTGATATTGTTCATTAAAATTTTTTTGTTTCTCTTTTTAGATTGGTTAATTTCTTTTGATTTTACTTCACATTCATTGACTTTCTTTTATCTCCATTTTGCTTTAAGTCTAACCAGTGAATATTTCACTTCATGTATTTTTCAGTTCTAGAAAAAAATTCAGTTCTAGAAAAATTAAGTTTGGTTCTATTTTCTTTTTCTTTTTGTTTTCTTTTGTTTTCGCTAAAGTTTCCTGTTTTTATTCCTTGCAAGCATGTTTTCCTTTGCACTTTTGATAAGCTTTAAAAACCTTGTATGCCAATTCCAACATCTAGGTCATCTCAATGTTGGTCTCCTTTGACTGTCTTTTTTCTTAAGCTTGGACCACAGTTTCCTGATAATTATTTTTAATTATATCCTGGACATTGTTACTGTTTGCTTAAGACTGTAGGTTCTGTTATATTCAGAGGAATATAACTTTTTAGCTAATTAACTTGATTAATCTTAAATTGTAAGTTCTCTTAGGTGGCTGTTCATATCACAGTTCACTTCTTTGATCCTTAGCAGTACTCTGTTTTGTACATGTGTTGGTTCAAAGGTGGTCAGAAATTTGGGCACCTCAGGCTCCTCTCCTCTGGCTCTCTCCCTGCTGGGAGTCCCTTAGGGGCATGTTACTCTAACTGCAGCTACAAATACAGAAGTGGTAATGTGCTTCAGATTGCAATTATCTTTTATAGATTAAATTTTTAAATACTCTCATATATATTGCTTATAAGAACTTTGATGCCATGCTAATTGCTGGAATGGAAACTTTTCTTAACCTAGTGATTTCTGTACATCCCTATCTGCATTAAATGGTAGTAGCTCTATGTCACTTTACAGTGTGAAGATTATTTGTGTATGTGATCTAGTGGAAACAAAATTCAATTGAGTATCCTTAGGTTATGTTTCTAGTTATAGGTTCCCTACTAACTGGTAGTATAGCTTAGGATATTAAAAGGACTTACCTGACCTTCAGTATTTCTGTCTTTAAAAAGGAATTGAACTAGATAATCTATAATCTTTTCTGGCATTCAAATATAAACATTTTTCTAGTTGTATTCAGTTATTTTGGTACTGGGCACAGTTCTTTGTGTACATTCTCTACCTCTTTTAATTCTCTTATTTTCTTCTATCTCATTTGATTTTTGTGATCTCATTACCTTATACAAAACGATAAACCACTTAGATATGTAATTACAATTAAGTACTCAAATGGTAGTTCTCTGTTAACATAAGTAGCAATACAGCATTTTTCAAAAACTCCTAAAATGTAACTAACAAATAGATATTGAAAAAATTTTTGTTTTAGCATTTAATGTCAATGACTAGGTTTATTCTGAGCCAAATAACTTACTTCTCACACCTACATATATCTAAAGTCATGTGCCTTTGATAGGTTACGTTAAAATTTAATTATTTTAATTTAACACCTTATATTTTTACTCGGAATATTTATTTCTGAGTGATCATTACAAGAACATTGGATAATTCATTCTTAGTTTATATAGAAACACAGGACATTTTATACTCAGTTTATATAGACTTTATGTTATATAATTATTCTGTTCACTTGTTTTTTTTATAATATCACGGTACTGTTTTATGATGTGGGTTTAGGTGTCCCTCACTGAAAACAATTGAATAAAGTCATCTGATGTCACTTATTAAATTAATTTTTGTTCCTCTCAGTCATTAGACTAAAATACCTTATGGTGCTTAATAAGCCCCTATTATTTGCTCTCTTATGCAGTCTTTTCTATGATTGTGTTCTTTATACATTGGTATGTGGAACTGTTTCAGGAATTTTTGAATTTTTTTTTAATTATTGACTATATATCTGTGCCTACTAATTAAGAAAAATGAGATGGTCAAATGTTCATTGTGTGTAAATAATATGCTGCTATTTCACATATATTTTATCACTGTTAACAAAGCTTTCTTTGGTATACCTTTCAGGTGACATTTGCAGACAAAAAAAGTAAACTGTCAAGGAATTCATACCATTTGGTATCTGTTATTTAGAACAACTTAAGGAGTCTTTGATTTATCAGATCAACTCGCAACAGAAAATGAAAAGTAGTGTGGCACAGATAAAAGTAAGTGTTTGAAATTTATAATGAAGAACATAAACTTGTACCTGTCCTTTAATCAAAAAATGCATTCATAGAATTGGAACATTAGAACCAGACAGTAGAATGGCATCATACACATATCTAACTTACACGATTTCAAGTGTAGCTACATGGTCAGATAGAAGCAGTAGTGTGCAAGAGGGCAAGTGAGAGAAATGTGGAAGATGTATGATGTGTGTGTGTGTCCATGTACATGTATGCACATATGTGTATCATTGCCTGCATAAATCAAGAATGTGCATGTGAGTGAGCAACTGCAAAAGAATAATTAACAGAGCAGGGAATTCCACCATTCTTCTTAAAGATTATACTTCCCTGAATGAGCGTGAAATGGAAGACAGGCATCTCCTTCCTCAGTTAATCATAATTCCTGCATGTCTATCTACAAGGGAGCCTTTTATTGCATTTCTTGTGCATAAAACAAGCTCTTTATTCTGTGCTCTCCTTTAGACATTATACACTCATTTATTCAACAAATATTCACTGAATTCTTATTATGTCACAGTGACTGTTATAAGCACTTTACATAGAATGGTGAATGAAACAGAAATCTGTAGTCTCATGGAGTTTGCATTCTAGTGTGGGAAGACGGAAAATAAATTATAAACCTAATCCATAAGTAAATGGTGTATGATAGTGGTATTAAGAGCTAGACTTATGCTACAAACAAAAGAAATGGGGTAACATTGATCATTAGCATTGCAGTTTTTGATAGGGAGGGCCCACTGAAAAGGTAGCCATTTCAACAGACTCTTGAAGGATATGAGGAAGTTAGCCATGCAAATAACTGGGAAAAGAGTATACCAAGCGGATGGAACAGCAAGTATACAGACAAAGAGTCTAGTGTGGCTGAGGCAGGTTATAAGAAAGGGAGAATAGTAGATCCTTCAGAGCAGTAAGAGGAACCAGTACTCTTGTCTACTCAGAACTGTTCCTCTACCTGTCAGTGGACTTAGCAGGAGAGCAAACCATTCCATTTCTATTCAGCTGCACAGATCTTCAAGCAGACACATCACTCCTTGGGTCTTGGAGTCAGTAAAAGGAAAGATGTATTTTTATTAATTACAGATCTAGGCCCTGCTCCCTTCCTCTCTCCTCCACCAGTTCTGCCCCTAAACCTCCTTTATTTTTTATTTTTTTTAAAGATTTTATTTACTTATTTGACAGAGAGATTATAGGTAGGCAGAGAGGCAGCAGAGAGAGAGGAGGAAGCAGGCTCCCTGCTGAGCAGAGAGCCTGATGCGGGGCTCGATCCCAGGACCCTGAGATCATGACCTGAACCGAAGGCAGAGGCTTTAACCCACTGAGCCACCCAGCCGCCCCCCTAAACCTCCTTTAAAGAGAACCAGTAGACTGAGCTTAGCAGGAGACATCAGGTGCTAGGCCTGGTGCCTGGTAAGTGTTTAATAAAAGGAATTGATAGACTTAAAGACTGAGGCAGGCTCTGCTTCCATCTTTTCTAAATTCTGTCAAGTATGATACCGTCGTGTATAAGGCTTGGTAGACACCCAGCCCATGCCTGCAGATCTCTTATGGTGGGAGTTCACTATCTCAAGCTAGACACATCTATTGGTAGATTCTTTCATATATTGTTCTGAAATCTGCCTCTTTGGGGCTTGTACTCGTTGGTCCAGTGGCACTTAAGCAGTTAATTAATTGTGGGCCTAGTAGGTGGCAGACTGTGCTAAGTCTATGTCTATGTCCCCTATGGGGACATAGGGGTGCCTAGGTGACTCAGTGGGTTAAGCCTTTGCCTTCAGCTCAGGTCATGATCTCAGGGTCCTGGGATCAAGCCCCGTATCAGGCTCTCTGCTCAGAGGGGAGCCTGCTTCCCCCCTGTCTCTCTGCCTGCCTCTCTACCAACTTGTGATACCTCTCTCTCTGTCAAATAAATAAATAAAATCTTTTAAAAAAAAAAAAAAAGTTGGGCACATATAGAAAGGGGAGACCTGGTGTGGAACTGACTCTTGATTGAGGCATATTACATGAGAGCACTCAGATTTAGCCGGGTACCTTTTACACAGAGGGAGATGTACCTAGTCTTTTCAGAATCCTCTTCCTGCCCCTCTTATGCTGTGCTTCTCCACATTTACCTTCTCTGGTCCCGGTGGGTCCTTGGTGGCACCCTCCCATCCTAGGAGTAGGTATCTTCAGTCAGCATGCCCTCCAAGCTTAGTGGCTCAGCTCTGTCTGCCATTTTGTAGTCTGCCTACCTTTCTCCATCCCGTTAGACACAGGCAAGTCCGCTAGCTGGCCCATTTTTACCTCAGGTAAAGCTCACATCTTCCCCTTGATGTTCTGTAGACTCATCTGCTAGGTTCAGGAGGGTTCAGCTGAGGATTCCTTGTTTTTCCATTGATCCTTAGCTATCAAGAATCAAGTTTCCTACTTCTTTCAGCCCTTCCTCTCCTTGCTCTTAAAGACTGGTTCCTGAGACTGAAGGTTGCTCAGAGGTCTGCTGTCTTTACATTGTTAGAGATTATAGATAACCACATGGTATGAACATTTGTTTTGCTTAATGAACAATTTAGAGAATTTCTAAAGGTAATTTTGACAATATATTATTCTTAGTGCCTACTCCAATTTATAATCCAGACTCTTTGGTAAAGGAAATAGGAAAATTCAAGTTATTATTTTTATCACATCTCAAAATTATATTTTACTTAGTGAAATCCTGTTCATCTCCAAAGCCTAGTTCACATCCTCCTTTACCCACTGTCATCTCTAAGTATTCAGTTATTGTTCCCTACTTAAGATGTCCTGTTAACACTTCTGTGTGTGCCAGTCACGTTAACTTAATCATATTTACAAAATCCTGATTCACGACTTCAATATTTTTGGTTTTCCCCCTTGCTTACAACAGATGTTGCGGAGATGTGTTAAAAATAATTAGCACAGAACTGAGGCCTTCTCCCTAATGTAATCAAAATAATTGCTGTGCCTTGTAAAAGTAGACTGCAGTTTTTTTCTCTGTCTCTCTCCCTTCCTCCTCTCCTTGCCCTCATCCTTCTCTTCCTCCTCCACTTCTTCTTTTCACTGTTGCTCTCTTAGGAACATACAATCTGATACATTTAACTGTGGAAATCTTTACAGCTATCTTTCTGCCGTAAGATCGTAAATTCCTTGAGGGTTTTTCCTAACTTGTATCCTCTAGAGTGTCTGCACAGGAAGGGCTATGTCTGAAAATAAATGATCAGTAAATACTGTGTTTGGTGTTGCTGTGGATTGAATGAGTCTTATTCTCCATATTTGGTTTAGGATCTTGAAGTCAAGTTTTATAGAAAACTATGTCATACATGTTGAACAATTTTACCTCAATTGTGTTGCTAAGTGAAATAATTTTTAAAACTTTCTTATATATATTAGAAACTGGATTTTAAGATGGTTGCGTTCAGTATAAAATAGCCAAACTGGGCTGCCATAAATTACAAATTTTGATCACATGCTTAGTCACCTACATAGATTAGTCTAGTATGTATATACTATTAGAAAAATTCAATAGTTAATGAGACTCTTTGGCAGTTTACTTGTGATAATGTTAGACTCAAACTGCTGTTAATTAGTCATAAAATAAGAGGAAGTTGGAGCTTGTTTATATTTCTGTGCAATATAATTTTATATTTTTAAATGTTTCTTTTTCCCATTAAGGAGGCAATCGTGTAAGGGCACCTGGGTGGCTCAGTGGGTTAAAGCCTCTGCCTTTGGCTTGGGTCGTGATCTCAGGGTCCTGGGATCGAACCCCGCATCGGGCTCTCTGCTCAGCTGGGAGCCTGCTTCCCCCTCTCTCACTGCCTGCTGCTCTGCCTACTTGGGATCTCTCTATGTCAAATAAATAAATAAAATCTAAAAAAAAAGGCAAGCATGTAAATATACAGAACAAGTTGTTCATTATTTGATTTC
Source organism: Procyon lotor (assembly GCA_028646535.1). Classification (NCBI taxonomy): domain Eukaryota; kingdom Metazoa; phylum Chordata; class Mammalia; order Carnivora; family Procyonidae; genus Procyon; species Procyon lotor. Next base: position 44,993,522 of record CM053605.1, read on the forward strand.
CTTTTTCTTAGCTTTTAAGGTAAAGCTACTTTTTAAAAAACTGTTTTTCTTTTCTTACAGTTAAGGTTAGTTAAAATGGTTTTAATCCTTAAAGAAAAAACTGGTCAATATGAATGTTCATCAGTGATATAAAAAATTTACCTATTTGCAGAGATAAGTATTTTGGCTTTTTAACTGTATTGGGATTTTTAAATTATGATTTGCTCTCCAACTGGATAGTTCATATCTCTATCTCTGTGACATTTCTCTTCAGTTTCATGTTACAGTGAAGTTATTTATTTGTATATCTTGTTATTTTTCAAAGGATTTGAATCATGTTTTTCAAATCTGTAGAGTCTAACATAGTGCCATTCATATCATTCAATGTTGCCTGAAAGCGAAAATGAATTTATTTATTTTCAAATATATTAGAGTCGGTTTCTTCTAGCTGTTTACTTTATACAGATTTAGTAACCTGAACTAAAGTGCTTTTTATAAGCCAAAGTAGATCCAGGGAGATAAGTGCAATATTACAAAACTTTGATATAACCATAGGAGTGAACTCTTCTTACTGGAAGACCTCTGGTCCTTAGTCATGTTTTTAACCAAGAAAAAACTTTGGTCTTATTTTTCACCAAGAGGTGTTTATAAAAGTGATGTTCTATATATTTAAAACTTTATATAAAGGAATAAAATACCAACTAAGTGGCATCAAAAATTTGAGAATTATTTTCTTCAACCTTGAATTTTTTTTGATTAAAGAAGTATGTGGTCCATAGTGAAAACAGATTATCTGCCACAGATACTAACCGTGGAGGGCCTGAAAATTTTGTTTATCTCGCATACTGTTTAGATAACATGCATTATTCTTATGATTAAAAAAAGTTTTGAAATAATTTATAAAGCATTACCTGTTTTCTGAGTGTTTTTAACATAGTTTTTTAAATAATCCCTCCCCCTCTTTCTTTCCCTTTAAAAGCATTCTTCTGGTCATGACAGAAGGGAAAATTATAATTCCTATCAGAGGACCTCCTCCCCAGAAGACAGGTAAATAATTTTATGTGCTCCCGCAATTTAAATTTTTTGTAATAAGTTTAAAAAATTATTTAGCTCTTAGGTTCTTCATTTTAGGGTGAAAAATTTCTTTTAGGTGGTTTACGATATTACTTGAATAAGCCTGAGGACAAATCATTTTTGAATGACTATTCAAGGAGTTCCTAGTAAATAATTCTAGATTTTATCTAATTTTGGAAGTAAGAGAGACTAATTTCAGCATGCCCAACACTACATAAAAGTTTTATAAAATGAAATGAATACAAAAAAAATATAAAGTGAATCCTAAATGAAAGTTTGTAAAATGGAAAACTGAGTTGAAATCACCTTATCTTGAAGTGCTGCCTTTACCGTTACTACTATCCTTTACATAGCTCTTTATAGATTTTAGAATACTTTTATATATATATATCTTATAGCTGTGTTAAGATGAAAGATCTAGAAATATTACTATTAATGTTCTTCAGACATTCATAGTAGTACTTCAGTTATTTCACTTAGTGAGCTATGATCATTAAAATAATTTATGAAGGTAGAAGCATACTCTAAACTTCCTTTCAGTGGTTTCATCTCTTCCTTACCCCATATGTACTTTCTTATTTCACTCTGTTGTCTCCAAAAACTTTTGTTTCACAGACATTGAATTGTCATGGTTTGCAACTACTTAGTACCTTTCATCAATCACCTACTTTCTATCTTAAAAAAAAAAAAGGAAACCTTTCTACATGCACAGAACACACATGTATATCTGTATGTTATATAGATTAAATATACATGTATACAGTTGACCCTTGAATAGCCTAGGGATTAGGGGCACTAAGACCCCCCCCCCAGTTGAAAATCTGCTATAACTTAACTCCCCAAAAAACGTAGCTATTAATATCCTGCTGTTGACCAGGAGCCTTTCTGGTAACATAAACAGTCAACTAATATTTTGATTTTATTATATATATTATATACTCTATTCTTAGAATAAAGTAAGCTAGAAAAAAGAAAATGTTATTAATAAAATAATATGGAAGAGAAAAATACATTTATAATACTGTGTTGTATTAGGAAAAATTTGGTAAACCCACACTATTCAAACCCGCAACTGTTCAAAAGGTGAGCTGTGTATAAAATATGAATCACTATATTTATTACCATGTATATTTATTATTTGTGTATTTAACCTCTCAAGGTTCTCTAACTTTATCGATATTTAAAGTTCAAATGGCAGATCTTATACTGTCATCCTTGTTTGCTAATAATTTCAATCCTTTCTCACTGCTATTCAGTTAAGCAGGTTTAAGAGCAATAGCCGATGTTTTTTGGATGTCTTTTGGAATGAGTTAAACTGGTCTTTATGGAGGCCAAACAACGACATTGGTCTCATTTGTTCATTGCTTTGATAAAGCATTTGCAAGGTGGGCTTTTTTCTATGCCAACACTATATGATATCCAGATATATATCTTTTACTTAAGACAGTGTGAATCAGGATGACAGGTTTGGTTATGTGAACTCCAAGAGTTGTTTTGTACACAGGCTGAAAGCTTTTATAATGAAGACTAACTGAATGATGTCAACAAAATAAGCCTTTAAGAAGTTCAGTAAGACATTTTCAGTCATAGAGTTGCTCTAGCATAATCAATATATGATTTTCCTAGATACTTATAAAATAGTAGTTTTCATCTTATAACTTTGGTTTTCTTGTTTTCTGTGTTAGATATGCAGAACAAGAAAGATCCCCTCGGGATAGAGATCACTTTGATTATAGCAGGTCAGACTATGAGCATTCAAGAAGAGGACGTTCTTATGATAGTAGCATGGAGTCACGGTTAGTACTGGAAATTTTAACTACAGAAAAAATCATATTTGTTCAAATTTTCTTTATGCTTCATAAAAAACCAGTAAAAATAGCAGCTAGCATTAAATGTATGTTCTTAAGTGCCAGGCTTTCTAATAAGGACTTCATGCAAATTAATTCCTTAATGCAGTAAATATATGAAGTAGTTATTATTTTGTGTTTTATAGATGAAGAAACTGAGGCAGAGAGGATGTAAGTCATTTGTTTGTGTTTTAGAATCATATCAGTGGGAAGTCCAGGTCTATCTGACATTGAGCTTAAATTCTTATTCATTATATGGGACTGTATTGCATGAGGAGTTGGCAATGTGAGTTTTTGAGATTCCTTACTGAATGAAAGTTGTTTATTTCATATGACATAGAGTGATCAAAATGTACTTTCCTACATGATGGCACTGGGACAGTGAGAATGGAGTTACCAGTCTAGTTTTTATCTAAATAGAAATTATTCTTTTTTGGGTCTTGGAGAATTTGACTACCCACCCTATTGAAAGTCACCGACTTTCAAAAACTTGTCTACCAAATGTTATTGTTCACGAAGGTCTGTATCCTTTTGATGTCTTCCTCATTTCGCCCACTCCATGACTATCAGGACTATATCCCCACTAAAATTTTGATGAAACTTCTCTGCAGTTTGGAGCTAATCACCTTATTTGATATTTGCAGCCTAAATTTCCTTCTCACTACTTACTTTCTAATATTTACCTAAAACTAAAATGTCAGATTATATTAATCTCCAAAAGACAGGCTCATCTGCTGTCACCTTAATGACCCCTCGGGAGAACCAACTACTGCCACCATAATTGATGAGCTAAGCATTTTACATTCTTTCTCAAGTACCATTAAAATTCTTACAAACTAGATACTATTTTTCACAATTTTGCAAAAAAAAAAAAAAAGTGAAATAGATTTGAAGTAATTAGGTAACTTACCTGAGTTTGTAGTTGCCTACCAGGTAGCAGACAATGAAAGTGGTATTTGAACTCAATTTTGACTCCAAAGCCCAGATTTTCTTCCATAATCTCTGACTGTATTACTTCATTGTAACTGTGTTTGGTCCAGCGTATGTACATAAGTCTCATTTGATCCATACAGTCACACTGTGAAGTAAGCAGACTGTGTATTATGTAGAAAATAAAAGCTAACAGTATGAGATCTTTGGAAGAGAAATATTTCTATTTAGACTTGAAGAAGACTCTATTACCTCTGCATTCTACAGGAATAAACAGTGAAATGGTAAAGATGCGATTTTATCAGACAGTTAGCTGTCTTACCTAGTGTTTCTCAGAAGAATCATAACCAATGCCAGTAAATCCCTGCTGTAGTTACTCTCTTGAAACATACACTCACAATAAGAAGCAACTTAGTTACAAATCAGTGCTTAGATTATGGTGCACCTGCCTTTGTAACTAACTGGGATGTCTATTTGGAACTACTTTTTTTACCCCTTCTGTTCACTCTGTCTCGGTGTATACAGTGGTATACTTCAGTTTCAAAACAGCTCCTCTGAATCTACCTGGCTAGGCGACTCCTCCTCTCTTTCTTTGTTATAACTATATATTAAGACAGACTATTTCATATACATCCCCTCCACCCCAAGATCTAACTAAAATCTATCGAGCGGTTTCCTGGTAATAATGATAAATGACACTTGTTTTTATTTACTGTATTCTTTTAACTAATAGTTCCACAAAGCTGAGCTGAATGATCGAAGTTTCCAAGGCAGTATAGGTAAAAAAACAGTTAAGTGGACAAACTCTTCTCTCAGGAAAGATAGCAAAAAAGCAAAAATTTACTCTTCCTGTTAGTTCTTGATAGTTTCAGAGAATAATAACCTTGATTGTTTTAAAAATGTTAGCTTAAGAAAGGATACTCATCTACAATAGTTGGGAAGAGTTATAGCTGGAAAGTAGTTAATTTTTTGCCCATTGTCTCAAATAACCAGATGTTTTTGATATTCTGAGGTTTTGAATGCCAATTCTATCAAAAAAAAATTCAAATGTTACAGTTTTTTAGGACATTTTTTATTCCTGAATTACCATTATTAGAAATACACTTTGGTTTCTTCTTTATACAGTTTATCATGTACATCATGGGCTAAATTGTCTTCCTAAAACACTGTTTTCATGTCACTATTGCACTCAGAAGCTATCAATGAGTCTCCATCAACTCTATTAAAAAAAAACTTAAAAGTCTGTTTCTAGTCTTAAGATTTCATAGTTTGACTCAAATTTATCTTCCCAACTACCATTTTACACGATTCCTTATTATACTTATTAGCATGAACACCCTACTCCCTTTCCAGTAGTTATTCTGTTCTCCACTAGTTGCAGAATGCCCTCCTCCCTCCTCCACCTTCCCACCCTTGGCCCAGTATAAATTTTGTCAAGCCTTGAAGCCCTAATTTAAGTTATATTTTCTCTGTGAAGCACTTCCTCACCATTCCAAACCACTTTCCCTTGTCTGAATTTGTAGCCTGCAAATGTTCTTGCTCATTTGGTATGCAGCTCATTTAAGTATGTGATTTATAGGGCGCCTGGGTGGCTCGGTCAGTTAATCAGCTGCCTTCGGCTCAGATCATGATCCCAGGGTCCTTCTTGTGTTCTTTCTCTATCTGTCAAGTAAATAAAAACCTTAAGGAAAAAAAATGTAATTTATATTGTCTTTTCTCCATTAAAAAAAAATTTAATATTACAGAAGTAGGGACCGAGAAAAACGCAGAGAAAGAGAAAGAGATATGGATCGTAAAAGGTCTCGGAAATCTCCAACTCCTGGGAGAAGAAGCCCAGAACCATCAGTAACCCAGAGTTCCTCTGCTCAGGATGAACCTACTGCAAAGAAGAAGAAAGATGAGCTGGATCCTCTTCTTACTCGCACGGGTGGAGCCTATATTCCTCCTGCAAAGCTCAGGATGATGCAAGAGCAGATTACAGATAAAAACAGGCATGTCGCTATCCCTGAATATATAAGGCAATAATACTCTCGTTGAAAACAGTCAATTATGGTCTAATTAACATTGGCTATTGAGAGTTTCCATTATTAGTCCTCATTGGTAGAGACCTCAGATTAGGTTTCTCTTCTTTACTCCATAAGTTCCCTTGGAGCTCTGCTTACTATTTGCCCTGACATTAGCTCAACTTCTTTGAATGAGTGTGGGTGGCTCTGTTCCTATGAAACTTCTTTACAAAAATGGGCTGTGGGCTGCATTGAGTCATGGATGTAGTTTGCCAACCCCTATACTAATCTATGAAATGAAGTTGACTATGAAATGAAGTTGAATCCTCTCTACTCCATAGTTTCCTTAGACCACACCATCTCAGACTATAATTTTTTGCTAAGGCAAACAATCAAAATTCATTTGTGAACATTCACCCTCAAAATACCTTCACTCCTTTTCAAAATGATTGAGATGAGAGGAGCTATATATGAAAGTATTGCTTAGTTTTCAGGACCTCTTTCTTTAGCAGCGTGAGAGGATAATTACGAAAAGTGTGGTCTGAGATTGAAATGGTCACTTAGTTGCCTGTTAAGTAATAAAAAGATTGGGATAGAGGGTAGCTACACTTTAAGAAAAGTAGATTTCTAGATGAGCCAAGAAAGAGTATTCCCACATCTTTCATAGGTATTTTAATGGCAACTTGAAAGTACTTGAGACCCTTATATAAATGAAATCTAAATTTACTTCATGAATTAGCTTAAAGTAGAAATGTCATGTATATAAAGTATAAATATTTGAAATAAAATTTTAAAAATTTGTGAGCTAGAAAGGGACATTAGATGAGATTAAATTGAAAACTAATTAGTAAGTTTCTCTGTATGTGTCATATTCCAGTACACAGTAGTAATGCCTGCGGTGTTATGTTTAGAAGGGACTTGGAGGTGGCTTTTGTGGTTAGCAGGAGCTTCCTAAGCACGTAGGCCTTCTTCCCTCTGCTCTTAGGAGGAGGCAGTTGTGGCAGCTTTAGTGAGAGAGTCATTGTCTCCAATCCAGTCCAAAGCAATCCTAATTGTGAAGGACAAACATTGTTATTAAGCCATGTCTTACTTCCTTATAAATACAGTGGGTGGAGAAGAGTCCTCAGTATACGTAATTTTACAGATTCCTGGAAGATAATTTTATATACAGTTTAAATCTGCTTGTAGGCTGTAAAGGGGACAAGCTGAAGTAGAAATCTCTTAAGGGAAGTCTATAGGCTTTACTTTTAGTAGATACTAAGGAGAATTGTAGGCTTCTTAATTGGGAAGTACAGTTGTACTTGATTATAGTTTTTTGTTTGTTTGACCAAAGTTTAATAGGAGAGATTGTGATTATATAACAGCAGTCTTACTAATTAGGCAAGTTTTTAAGCCATTGATCTTGTTTCTCAAATAGTAGCATACCGAAGGGTTGGGGTTTGGGGGCCCTGGAAGTGTTGCACCCACCTCAAATGCCTGCATTTATATGGAGGTGTACTCCATATTAGGGAGTACATGATCTATAGGGAATTTAAAAACAATATAATTAACTGCAGGTCAGTTAATTATAACTGTCTCACTGTCTGCTAAGGACAGTGTCAGTGATAAAATACTCTTCCCCACCAGGATGAACGGCTTTCACCACCTCTCCCTTGATATACCACTCCAGAACAGGGATCCTTAACCTACAGACCTTCAGGAGGTCTGCATCGGTAGAATTTAGGCAATACATGAATGTAAATGGAAAGAAAAAATTGCATCTTTATTTTTACTTATCTCTAACTAAAATTTAGCATTTCTTTCTATCAGGAATGTAGGTAGCAGACTGTAGCATTGACAATATTTGCTGCAATGTCTCAAAATATTGCTTATGGCCATGCTACTTGGAAATTAAAGAAGTTATTAGGCCTACCATCACTTCTTGTTATTTAATGTGTTAAGAAGCACATAGAATTCTTTATCAAACTTTTTTTCTTTTCATGCTTTGAAAACTACTTAAATATGATTGGTACCCTTTGTAATCCTATATATTATATATAATACTCCAAGAAGTCCTTCAGCTTCACGAGACTACCAGAGAAGTATAAGGAAGATGAAAAAAATAAGACTTTCTGCAGCTGAAGTCATATTCCACAGAGAAATAAATATAAAAACCATAGAATTACAGAGCTTTAAAAGATCTTAGGTGTTACCAAGTTCAACCTAAACAAATCCAGTTAGGCTAAATTATCTGCCTAAGATCTGAGTTAAAAAAACAAGCAATACAGATGTGGGACTACTGCCTAAATGCAGAGATGTTTAAAATACAACAGTCCTTCAGCCCTATGATTTCATGTGACTCCCTTTTCCTATAATTATTGCCATTTCTTTACAGTTTAAAAATATTTAATCTTGTTTTCCTTATCATGCTTTTATAAGAAAGGACATATGTATAGAACATCAAATATAGGTTTAGGTATTCATATAATCATTTAGTTTACTGCACTTTGAGGTCATTTTGTGAAAATAATGTTAAAAACAAAGGAACTCTATGTTCTTATAATCTCTGGTCATTATAATTGTTGACTAAGTTTTCATCTTTATTAAAATTAATTCTTTTTAGCTTAGCGTACCAGAGGATGAGCTGGGAGGCCCTAAAGAAGTCAATCAATGGTCTTATCAACAAAGTCAACATTTCTAATATAGGTATTATTATTCAAGAACTTCTTCAAGAAAACATAGTTAGAGGAAGGTAAGCATCAGCTCTTTTCTTTATAGTATTTCATAGCAGTTTTTCAGAGGAACATAATATCTACATGGACAGTAATCATTGATTAATTGTGCTACTTCAGTTTTAGTTGAGAATAATTATTTAAAATGCAGTTCTTGTAAAAATGTAAGCTACCAACAAATAACTTGTACTTCACCATTAGAAGTTATGCAGTTTTTGCTTTTTGAGAAGATTTGATGTCACATAATGATTTTTGTGCAGACATTTGTTTACTGAATACTTCCAACAACTTAAACGCATAAGGAATAATGAACATTTTATTTATATATATATATAATTTTAATTTCTAATGAAAACAAAGTGAGAAGGTATAAGAAAAGAGAAAGATCAGTGATCAGTCTTAGAAAAGCAGAGGGGAATGACAATCATTTTTTGTGTAGTTTTAATTGGTTGTGATTTTAAAAGGATCAGGAAATAAAAATATTTTATGTATTTTTTTTATTTTGAAATCTGAGGGATGTTTTCCTTTGTCATTTCACATGACTCTGATTTATCATCTCCAAAATATTAGTGAGGGGGCATATAAAGTAAGATGTAACGTGTTGTGGGGGTAGAGAAAGAAAGTTGACCAAGAGCCAGCTACTGTCCTCGAAGGTAGGTAGGTAGAGTGCTCCTGTTTTAGTCAGAAAGCAGCAGAGGCTATATGGTTGGCTTAAGATCTCACAGTTTATCTAAGCTGGGTTTTCTTTTCTCATTTTCTACTATGTTGATTCAGTTGTCAAAGTTAAACCTGGTAACTATTAAGATACTGTTTTCCTGCCTTTTGGCATCCAATAATTATTTGTCATTACATTGCTAGAAATAACTTAGCATCTCTCCCTTTATCAAATACATATAGAACCATGCTCATTTCAAAATGAGTTAGAAGTGGAACCTTGTTGACTCTTTTTTTTTTTTTCTTTTATAAACAGAGGCCTGCTGTCCAGATCTGTTTTGCAAGCTCAGAGTGCTTCTCCAATCTTCACCCATGTTTATGCAGCGTTAGTGGCAATTATCAACTCAAAATTTCCACAGATTGGAGAATTAATCCTTAAGAGGTTAATTCTTAATTTCCGAAAAGGCTATCGAAGAAATGATAAGGTATATATGATGGTCTTGTAAGTCGACAGCTACATAGGGACAGACTAATAATCCAGTATCAACAGTGATAAGCAATGTTGATTGCTACTTAGGAATTCTTATTAAAAACTGCATTTCATGAGAACATTTTTTTTGTTCCATTAAATATCTCTGGCCGCTAACAGTGGGCCACAAAAATGATGGCTATAACTGTAGGGTTATAATTATTGAGCCAGAAATGACACTATTATATATTTAATAGTTTTTATCTTGTAACTTTCTTATATTATAAAAATTATCCTGTGCTACATATTTTAGAATATGTAAATAAATAGGCTATAGATTTAGTAGTTAAATGAAAATTGGTTTTAGTTTATAGTTTAAATTGTCTCTACCTTCACTTTTCAGCAACTTTGTCTTACTGCTTCAAAATTTGTGGCACATCTTATTAACCAAAATGTGGTAAGTAATTCTCAAAATTTGGTACCATGCAGTGGCATTAGACATCACATGCTTGATGCGACTTCATGGGCATATCTCTATATTTTGCCTTGTAGTCTTTCAGAAAAGTATATTGGATGATACTTTAGTTTTAAAACTGTAATAAATGTGTTTAGTATCCTTATAAAAAAGAACCCAGAACAAATATTTTATCAAATTGATCTGACTCTTAATATTGTACATGGTTATTTAACTACAAATTATTCCTTCAAAGAATGTAATTTAATCATATTTATAAGACAATAAAGTTAATATTTCCTCCACTCTTTTCTCCTGTACCTTATCGAGACTGTAATACTATCTTGATATTCTATAAAAAAATATTTTCTCTGCAACAGCTAGTATATAGTCACATATTCTTAGAATCAGTTTATAGGGGCACCTAGGTGGCTCAGTCAAAAATCTCCATTCAGCTCAGGTCATGATCTCAGGGTCCTGTAATCAAGTCCTACATCAGGCTCCCTACTTGAGAGGGAGCTTGCTTCTCCCTCTCTCTCCTGCTCATGCTTTCTCTCACTCTCATTCTCTCTCTCAAATAAATAAAATCTTTTTAAAAAAAAAAAAAAGAATCAGTTTATAAAATATAAATGAAGTAATTTTAATCTGTTTTAATTGCAAGTTTCTCTTTTTATGTTCAGGTTTTGTGTTTATTTTGTATTCATTCATTCATCTATTTGAAAGGTTTTTTTTTTATTTGAGAGTTTTGAGTTAGCTCCTATTTAAACTAAAGAAAAATAGAATTTCTGTTATTCATACTGAAAAGATTTCCTTCAGATGTATATTATGTTTAATTATATGTAAGAGGAAGAATTTTGAAATCACATTTAATCTTATTTATCTACCATTAATATTTTAATTCTTCCCTACATGAAATTCTTTCCGATGTTCATTCTTAAAAACCCATTAGATTTTAACCTAATGTGTTAAGTTATTACAGTAAAAACTTGTTTCTTAAGACCATGGGGACTTAATTTCACGTATCTATGTGAAAGCACAGAAAGTAAGTTTTAGTTTCTGAATGTGTATTCATTTATTTTGAAAATATTTTTGACATTGCCACGAAACAATTAAAATGTTAAATATTTTAGGTCTTCCAACTGTGGTACAGGGCAGTATTCTCTTATCACTGATCTAAGACTAAGACTGTTCGATCTCCCCACCATCCTACAAAATAAAAGCAGTATGTATTTTTGATGTTGTGCTCAATGGAAAAGGTATTTTCCTAAGTTAAGACTTAGACTATTTCCTTCCCCATCTCAAAGAAGTATCTGACCTTAGGAAGGCATATGTACAGTGTCTTGAAAATGCTTCCTAGTACATTTCCTTTTCACAGCAAAGCTGCTCAATAGAATTTTATTCCCACCCTACCTAACATTGTTTTTAAGTATTAATTTTTTAACATGGCCAGTGTCAATAACTTGATTTAGTAAAAACAAAAAAAGAGAGAGAGAGGGAAGTATTTCAAAACCATCCTTGAGTCCCAGAAACAATTAAGATATTTTCTGATAAAATTATTCATGTAATTTAAGAACTATTTGCTGTATAACAGAATTGCTGATAGAATGAACTAGGAAATGGATATAAAGAGTTGTGGTTGTGGAGAGAGGCATTAGAAAAAGTGTAGCATGATTTTTAATTTCTATTTTGAAACTAATTATGGCACTTCCTGTAGATATTGTATTGTTTCCTATATATAACAGAATTATTTCTCCTGGAGCTAAATCAAGTGGTTGTATTTAATGTAATCAATTTAAATTTTTGGAACAATCATCTGGAAATTTTTAACAGACATAATGAGAGTGAAAGAAAATTGTGTCCCATATTTCTCTATGCATTCTAAAACTTTGCTCATCATACATATATTGCTACAAAAACCAGATTTGCTAATTTTTTAAATTACTATCAGTAGTAGGTTAATATATGTAAAAGCATTTTCTCAATTCCATATGTCTTCATTCTGTTTAAGGCACATGAAGTTTTATGCCTAGAGATGCTCACTTTGCTCCTGGAAAGACCAACAGATGATAGTGTTGAAGTAGCTATTGGTTTTCTCAAGGAATGTGGCCTCAAATTAACACAAGTGTCACCAAGAGGAATCAATGGTAAGTATATGCCCTTGGTTTGATATTGAGCTTTTGTTTGAGTATTATAATATCTTTTGCTTATTTTATTGCTTTTTTCTTTCATTTTAACTTTAGCTATATTTGAGCGCCTCCGAAACATTCTCCATGAGTCTGAAATTGACAAAAGAGTTCAGTATATGATTGAAGTGATGTTTGCTGTGCGGAAGGATGGATTCAAGGACCACCCTGTTATCTTAGAAGGACTTGACTTAGTGGAAGAAGATGATCAGTTCACCCATATGCTCCCTTTGGAGGATGACTATAATCCAGAAGATGTTCTTAGTGAGTTAGAGCTGGGAAGGGGCAGGGTGTGGGGTGAGTTGGGAAGTGGGGCACCAACAAATGTAAATAGAGAAAATAAACAATTTTTATTTTTTTCAGATGTTTTCAAGATGGATCCTAATTTTATGGAGAATGAAGAAAAGTACAAAGCTATTAAGAAGGGTATGTAGAATTTTATAATCTATTTTGGATAAGTAGAAGCAATTCATGTAGTTATATGATACTGGTAGAAAAGTTTAGATCACTGACCTATCTCTTCTATTATGATGCCATTCTTTTCACTGTTTTCCCATGCATTATTTTTCTGTCTGGTGCTTGTTTGTGCTATTACTTCATTCTAAGCTATTTACCTCATTGTCCCTATCCTCTTTCCCTCTATTTAAATAGTACAACCCTTAAGTCTCGTTCCTCTTAAGAAATGTCTATTGAGGTGCCTGGATTGCTTAGACAGTTGAGCATCTGACTCAGTTTCAGCAGATCATGATCTCAGGGTCCTGAGATTGAGCCCTGTGGCAGACTCCATGTTCAGCAGGGAGTCTGCTTGAGATTCTCTCCCTCTCCTTCTGTCCCTCTATCTGTGCATGCTCTCTTTCTCTTTCTAAAAAAAATTAAATAAAATAAGTAAATAAATAAATCTAAAAATAAATCTTAAAAAAATGTTCATATATTACTAGTGGCCCTTATTTTAACTTCACTACCACTTAAGAATTGGTGCTTAAATTGATGTCCAATTTAATATTCAGCTAGATGCTATACTTTTATTGTAAAGTGCTGTACTTCATTATTTCTTGAGAGCAGGTTGATACCCTGATAAAATCAATCACAATTCCAGATAGGCTATCAGCGCTCAATAAATTTATGAATTGATTATTATTATCATTTGTACATCCTCAATATATTATAAGCACTAACTTTGAACAGACTTTGGTTGGTATTTTGTCTGTGCCATTATTAGCTAAGTGACCTGGCACAAATTACTTGTTTGATGTAAACATTACTTGTTTGTTTGAAGATAGTTAAAATACAGTGCTTTGTATTATCATAGAGCAAGTATTTAGGCAATGCTTTTTTTTTTTTTGGACATTTGTATCGTTTTTCTTCTAAAGCTAGTTTTCAGGGCTACCTATATAATTATAATTTTATGAGTTCATTTCCCTTGAGTTGTGATCTTATGTGAGAAGTACTTACTGTTCTGAAAGCTCGGGAAGACAGCAGGAGGCCAAGAGCTCTGTCACTTCCTGCATTCTGGCTTTAGTCAGGCTTGGAAGTAAAATGAAGTAGAAAGTAAGGTATAAGCAGCTTTCCATTTTTATACATTATTCTAAAAATCTGGTACAATAAATAGATTGCTCACCTTAGGTGCCAGTTTCCTAGGGGCATTTCACTGCATTAACCAGATTTCTTTTGCTATTACAATTTAGTTTCTAAACATGGAGAATTCCTTAGACCCATTTTGCCTTCTTATGGACTTCTTTTTCTACAGTATCACTCAAAGATTCTAAATGTTATAGAATTTTTATCATACCTAATATGATTTTTTTTTAATTTGGAAAATCCACATCCACTTGTTTAGGATATTGGTGGTTGAGCAATGCTAGGAAAGTAGTATTTTTCTTTATTGTAGCACTTAAACTCTGAACTTAAGTTCCCTTTATTCTCTTGAAAATTATTTAGGACTCTAAAGGGCTTTTGTTTGTGTGGGTTACATCTGTTGACATTTACTTTATTAGAAATTAAAACTGAGAATATTAAAATCATTTCAAAGTAAGAGTAATAAACAGTGTTATACATTATATACTTTTATGAAAGTAACTACTTTATGAAACAGAAATTTAAGATTAAAAAATGGCATGTTTTATATATTTTATACAGTTTAATATCTGACTTAATAGGAGATGGATTTTCATATTGTTTGTGATTTCAGTCCCTTACAATGAGTTGTTTTCATCGAAATATATGAAGAAAATTTAACCTCATGGATAATATGTATGTGGAAAAGAGCGTAGCATTTTAATAACCTTTTCTGATAGTGTGTAGTCTTCCTTAATACTGTGCCAGTATTTAAAAGCTAATTGTTTCTTCAAGATTAATTGCAATGTGAAGCCTGAAACAATACTCATGAGTTTTCATACTTTATTACATTAAAATCCATTGGCCTATCACTTTGAATGGCTCTTTTACTCACGCATGATTTTGCAACATGTTCCATTGGTCATTTAGAAAATATCCATTCACTCAGTTGTTATGCATATCTTCTAAGTGTTAATGTTTAACATCAAAATTAAATCAACACATTAATATAATATCAAGAAATCACATTTATTAGTATTGCCACCTACCTCATCAGAGAAGTCTAAGTATTGGGAAACTATCAAGCTCACAAGAATGGATCCAAGTTCTCCAAAATTCTAATTTTCTCTTGAGAACTCCTGTTTTATCATGGTAATAAGTACTGTTAATTATTTTCCTTGAAGTGACAGTCTCATTTTGTTTATATTTGAGAAAATGTCTGCCAAATGCCTAACAATATTAGTTTGCCAGCCATTCTTTCAAGTAAAAATGGAAAACATCACTAATTGACCTTGAAAGTCAAAGAGTCACAAAAGTGCTTTTCTTTGAGGAAACCATCACCATTGTGCATCTGTCTTTAACAGAAGGGCTGTGTATGAATTCACGTTTTGCTACTCAGATGATTGTATATGTTTATAGTTCAGGACTGAGATTCAGTGAAATTAGCAGTTTTCTACTTTTTCCTCAACGGCATCCTCAGGTCAAACTGGCTCTTTTCCCGCCTCCAACAGCATGGCAGTAAGGAGCGCAGTGATGGCTGGTGCGGTTTGGTGCCTTGATTTGTGCTCAGGTTGCAGCAGTTTCAACTACCATTGCTCTCAGACCCTTGTAGATGGCAGTACAGAGAAAAAGCAGATAATGTCCGAGTGTTGTTATGAAAATAGTTGTGATCTCACAGACCACCTGACAGGTCTAACCGATCCCCCAGGGACTCACAGACCATACCTTGAAACCGCTGCTTCATTTAGTTAATGAAATCCAGTTGTCATTGCCTAAGTGATTTCAGTAAGTAGATTCTTAAGTGGAGAGATGAGAAGAGAATGATGTAAATGACTAGACAATTCATTTGACCTTCATTCTTTCATAAAATGTTCTTCTAGAACTGGTGTAAAAAAAATGGCCACAGCAGGAAGTGGGCACAGCTTTAGTAATTAGCACCTTAGTGTGACCCAGGTGCATTTGTGTTTTAGGTCTTACAGCATTTGGGAAGACAGCAGGTGTGCCTATCTTCCTACTATTGAATACTAAATAGTTTCCTCTCTTAAAGTCTGTCTGAGCCACATTATGTCATAGGAAACTAGACACTTTAGATTATTTCTTCAAGTCACGTTTGTTAGAGATATTCTTGGGATTTATGTGTCAGCTAAGGGCTCAATGACAACTCTTCGTTTCAATAAAATGATTTATTCTTCACATAGGAAGTTTTCTGATAGCATTAAATGTTATATGTGGCTCCTGATTTATAGTGCTCAGTTAAATATAAGAAATTAGAATTTCCCTAAAAGTAAGTTCACCCTAAAACTTTATCTTAAAAAACTCTGATTTTAAAAGAAATGCAAAAGTAAAGTGTTCACCAGGTTTGTAAAATCTTTATCAGATCAACAGAGTACACACCATTGGGCAAAATATAACTTTAGGTTTTTTTCGTTTGTTAACTATTAATGTGAAGACTAGCCTTACATAGTCTCTTATTTACATCGCTGTTTTCATCCAGTTCTAAATGTAAGCTATACTTTGAGAAGTGATTTCCCAGTGAAATGCTCATCTTACCAATTTTTTTTTTTAAGATTTTATTTATTTATTTGACAGAGAAGAGAGATCCTAAGTAGGCAGTGAGGCAGGCACAGAGAGAGGGGGAAGCAGACTCCCTGCTGAGCAGAGAGCCCGATGTGGGGCTCTATCCCAGGACCCTGAGATCATGACCTGAGCTGAAGGCAGAGGCTTAACCCTCTAAGCCACCCAGGCACCCACTAATTTTTTTTTAAAGGCTTTTAAACTTGTTTCTGATATGGAAAGTTGTGAGATTAATGCATATTACAATAAAAATCTCATTACTGTTTATTTAAAGTAAATACTAAAATATGCAATTATTTTTTCTCCCTTCTTTGTCTTTCATAGCCTAAATTCTTGTTTCCTATATCTAGCCTTAGCTTTGTATAATAGATTGTCTCCTTTCTGATGCTGAACAAATAATATTTTGACTCCAGTGTACTAGTTTCCAATCATAACTTGTTTTTCTGGTGCTCTTGCTCTTTTGGAATACTTCATCTACTTTTTTAGTTGTTGTTGTTCTTCTCATTCCTTTTTTATCTTATGACCATTTTCTACTTGACAGAAGAATGGTACATACGGCTCTCTTAACCACCTAAGCAATAACATGAGGCCCATGTGCTTACTTTGTTGGGCGATAAACTGTAGCCACAGTGGATTTTGACGAACTGAAAATTATCTTCTCAGAATGAGATTCATGGGTATCACTTGCCCATTAATATTTTCCCACGCTTCATTCTGATAGAAATTCTTGATGAGGGAGATAGTGACTCAAACACAGACCAAGATGCCGGAAGTAGTGAAGAGGAAGAGGAAGAAGAGGACGAAGAGGGAGAAGAAGATGAAGAAGGTAAAAGTACCGCTCATTCAAGTAATACTGTAAAACACTCTGAAATTAAATTAATTCTAATGCAGCCCTCTAAAATAGCGATTTCCAATCTGTGGAGGGCTGGAGGCTGCTCCTGCCCTCTAGTAGGTGAAGGCTAGGGATGCTGTTCAACATCCTACGAGTCACAAGACTGCCCCCTCCACAACAGAGTATTATCTAGCCCAGAATGTCAGTATCGCTCAGGTTGAAAAACCCTGCTCTAAAAGTATTAAACGAGGAAATACATTTTGTAAGATCAGCATAATTTTAATTTGACATTTTATACCTTTGAATATAAACTGTGAAAAAGATGCATTCGTGTTGAGTACATGTGATTTCTGTACCCCGGACATGAATGTGGCCAGTGAGAGTGGCCAATTATTTATTTGCTGTTCATTTTGGCAAAACAGAGCGGAGAGGCCAAAAGCTGTGTCTGCACAAAGCTAGCATGATGTTCTTCTTCAGCTTTGATTGCTTTATTTCACAGAAAATTAAGCTCAGAACTTTATTTTGGTTAAGTTTTAGTTAAAACATCAGAACATACATAAGACTGGCCATTATTTACTTACATTGCATATTTGAAAATATTAAAAGTATGTCTTTCCCTTTTAGGACATAATGTATTTTAGTTCTATCCTAAAGTGTAGTTATTCTTCTACAACATATTTTATAAAAATAAATTCATTTTTTTTCCAGTGTCTTTCTTACTTAAAACATTTCCTGACTATGTACTACATTTAGCTTTAGAATTTCTTTGTTTTATGTGAAAATACTGTTCAAATAAATAATAAATATAGGGGAAGTTGTCACATATTAGATAAGAGAAAATTTTGACAAATACACATATTTATATTGGACCCATCCAGTCTGTCATGATGACCCAGTGTTCTCTGAGACTAAATTTCTACCCATAATTTACATTTTTCCAAATTATCAAGCTACTGTTTATAATTCCGGAAATAATATTTTACCAAACAACAGCATGAGTGCTGCCTTTTATGTCTAAATGAGCAGACAACACAGAAACAAAAATAATAATTCTGGCTTGATCCTGGACTTCCTTGAACTGACAAAAGTTATTAAAATACTCTATGGCAGAAGACTAGAAATGGCTACTTTGAGCTCTGCAAATACTATTTTACACTGTAGAAAAGAGCATTATTGTTAAACTCATAGATTCTAAATATTTATGAAAAATTATTATCTAGAGATATATTTTTAGTCCTTCACATTTATTTTTGCAGTTTCATGATTTTGTTATGTTTAATTTCTTTCAGGACAGAAAGTGACTATTCATGACAAAACAGAAATTAATCTAGTCTCATTTCGTCGTACAATTTATCTTGCTATTCAGTCAAGGTAAGATACTGTAGCTTAATTGATCTTTATTTTTGATAGGGGATGGACAAGAAGATGGGATTTTTAGAATCTGGTGAGAGAAAACTAGATAGCACTTCAGGGGTTCCCAAACTACCTGCCCAACTTTATAGATCCCTGCTGTTGATTCTTTGCTTCAAGAGAAAATTATCTGTATTTGTCTGTGTTACATAATTTAATGGGTTGCCTTTTTTTTTTTTTAACACTCATTCCTTATAGTTAAATATCACTAATAAAAACCTGAAGACAACTTGGTGTTACAGAGCTGGCACAGTATGTAATTGTAGTGGAAATTTAATATTTTTTATTTGGTTTCTAATTCTGATTCTAAGCAGAGAAGCGCTGTTATAACTTTTGGACACTGATTTTTTTTTGTATGCAGGTGGGAATGAATATATATGGAAATAGGAATTAGGAAGGTTTTGAGGACCCTTTGAAGTAATGTTAAGTAAGAACTACTGTGATGTCATGTGAATATCTTATTCCCTTTGAAGGCTATGAGTTTGGTTTGGAAGAGAAAGAAATGAAATATTAAATGCTTAGTACATCTGTTGTTTTTTATGCGAATCAGCCTATTGATTTCATGGGCACAGTGTTTACATTTTACACTGGAGGAGGAATGTTTTCTCAGTTTTTGTTTTCTTACTAGGTTTTGTATATTTCCATTTAGTATGATGTAATAGCAAAAATGATTCATACGTAGGAGTCATCCTGTTTTTATTCTGTCTGAAAACTTTTTGGCTGAGATTCATCTTCAGAAAGAGAAATGTTAAAAAGCAAAACATTGACTAGAAATATTTTTGGTTTATCCTTACCTATTTCTTTGCCTTTCACATGGAAGAAAAAGCTATTAACTATGTTTTCATACAAACTTAAAGTGGAAAATGAGAATTTTTTGTTGTAGGTAAAAATTCTTACAGTTTGACATTTCATTTATCCTTTTTTAGAAATTCAACAGTAATCTGTTGTAAACAGCAGATTCACTGTTTTAATATTGCTGTTAACATTAACTTTGAAAAGTTACAGTGGAGCTGTTTGAATAATTACTTAAACTGTATTTTTAGTTTACCAAACCTTGATAATCCTTGAACCACACAAAAGATTTAAAAAATAAAAGCATTAGACAGGTGACAGTCACTATTACAGAGTGATACCAACTCTAGTAACAGCAGTACTGTTCCTTGTGTTGGTATTTGTTAAGCGTTCTGAGCCCCTGAATGTCTAGTAAAAATAATGTATATATGACAAAGTTTACTAAAAATCTCATACATATTTTAGAAAGAACCACAAAGTCTTTGGTAGACAGATGTTTAAAGGACATGGTTGAGAGATTCATGTCATGGGATCCTGAATCATAAAGTTACTGAACAGATATCACTCTAGACTATTATTGGTCATTAAAACAGCTAAAGTGATTGACTTTTTTTTTTTCCCACAAAGCAACAATACTAAATATTAATGACTTTAGTGAGATACAGGTAAACATTGGTGGGGATTTAAATTGATACACTCTTTATGGAAAGCCTTTTAGTAACATGAATCAAGGGCTTGATGTCCATGCCATTTGACCATTCTTTTTTGAAATTGACAGAGAATTATATATAGAATCGTTTAGTACAAAAAAAAAAAAAGACCATCTTGTCCAATACAAATAATCAAATGTCCAGTTTATACCACCATTGAAAGTTAGCCTAATAGGAAATTGTGATTGATGCCAGCAAGTAGTCTGATTTAATATGAAATGGGGCAAAAACTATAGACTGTATAGTACTGTACCAGTAGTATTGTCTTAACTGTTTAAGAAGGTAAACACATTCTAGAAGTGATACATTAACATATCAACCATGATTGCCTTGAGAGGAGATTAGATTTTTTTGTGTCTATGTTTTCCAGTTTTTTGTGTTTTTCAAAAGTCTATGTTTACAATACACCAGTCTCTACCAAATAAAATGTAAATCAAGAATAGAGGCACCTGGGTGGCTCAGTGTGTTAAAGCCTCTGCCTTCCGCTCAGGTCATGATATCAGCATCCTGGGATCAAGCCCCACATCAGGCTCTCTGCTCAGTGGGGAGCTGGCTTCCCCTTCTCTCTCTGCCTGCCTCTCTGCCTACTTGTGATCTCTCTCTCTCTCTCTTTGTTAAATAAATAAATAAAATCTTTAAAATATATATATATAAATCAAGAATAGAATAGAATCATCTAGTCAGATGGCAGTGAGGGCATTTTATATAGTTTGCTTTTGGAAATCTTACAAACAAAAATAAGGTCTGACAACTGAACTGTGTGGTGATTTTATTTTTTTTATTTCTTTCCTTTTGTATTTGTTGACTGATCTCACCAGTACTCTTCTTACTACCCTGGCTCCTTAATGACCCTCTCTCATTTACGTAAAACAAAATTATACAGTTGATTTTGTTATCGAAAAGTAAACATTCCTAAAAAAAAAAAAAAAGTAAACATTCCTGTTTGTTCTTGCTTTCAAATGATTTTGCATTATTGAAGCTTGGTCTATCATTTTCCTACCAAAGTTTCTTTGGTAGGTGGGTCTATCATTTTCCTACCAAAGTTTCTTAGATTGGAAACATCAACAAAACCATTTGTAAACACAGCTGGAAAACCAGGATCATGTAAAATCATTTTTCTTTACTCTTCCCTCAGTCATTATTTATTTGTATTAAACCTGAAATTCATTTGATTTAGCAACCTAAGATAACTGAAATATCAAGCAAATTTAATTCATTAAATATTTACATTTAATACAACTTCAAAACAGTCTTTTGTGTAAGGTGTTACCGATACTTTTCAAATAAAACAAGAACAAAGAAAATAGACTATCATACAGCTAACTTTCTCACTGGTACTTATCAGATAAACAGAAAGTTGTAAAATATTTTTCTTAATTAATTGACTCGATTTTCAGAAATTACAGGGTTTTTTCCTGCATACTAATTCTGTTTTTAAAAAAATTAAAACTAGGGGCGCCTGGGTGGCTCAGTCGTTAAGCGTCTGCGTTCGGCTCGAGTCGTGATCCCAGGGTCGTGGGATCGAGCCCCACGTCGGGCTCTCTGCTCAGCAGGGAGCCTGCTTCTCCCACTACCATTCCCTCTACTTGTATTCCCTCTCTCGCTGTGTTTCTCTCTGTCAAATAAATAAAATCTTTTTTAAAAAATTAAAATAAATAAAAATTTAAAAAAATTAAAACTAGAAAAGAAAGTGTCACATCTTTCAAAATACTTTGGTAATATTGCTGTATCATTGAAGTTTATCAACTATAGCTTAATATTTTAATCTTAGTGCCAAATATTGCTTAATATTACCTGTTGCAGTGCTCTTTCTGATATATTTTCTTTCTTCATTTTAGTTTGTTATTTCATTACATTGTACCATTCTGGGTTATTACTCTTTTGTGTTTATGAAACTCAATAAGTATCAGAAGCTGAGGAATCAGATGAACTATAAAACTAAATTCATACTCATTCTATTTCAGTGGCTAATTATTTTATACTGCTGTTATCAAAAGAATAAAGGTTTGAACATTCTCCACAAAGTACAAATATATTAGCAGTATTGAACTCACATTAAATTGGTAATTCTCTTAAGTATATTAGAAATATTTTTAATGAAATATAAAAGCAAATTTTTTTCCTTGTAAGTGATTTTGATTATTTACTTTTTTTTTTTATTATTTACTATTTTTATACTTAGTTTTTGAAAATGTGGAAGCACTGTGGTTGGGTATGAATCAAGATAACTTGTAAATGTGGTGATTAAGCACTAGATGTCATGCTGGGCTCTGGAGCATCTTTGCCCTCTTCCTGACTTGGGTCAGAGATAAGTGGAAATATTTAGCAACATCATAAAAATTTGTCTACTTTCTGTCTATATATTTGCCCATTCTGGACATTTTATATAAATGGAATCATACTTTATGTGGTCTTCTATATCTGACTTTTCACTTCACATAAATCAGAGTTCATCTATATTGTAGTACGTCTCAGTACTTCATTCTTTGTAGAATTAAGAGTTATGTCTTTTTTATATACACGATACAATACTGTGAAGTTACAGTAAAACAAGTTAAACAATTAGAGTAAGATCCTTGTTTATAAAAGAATGCTGTAGTTTAACAGTGCTGCAAGTTTTTAACCTAACTATTGTGACCACTTTATCTCTACAGTTTAGATTTTGAAGAATGTGCTCACAAATTGCTAAAAATGGAGTTCCCTGAAAGCCAAACAGTAAGTTAAAATAATATTGTTTATAAAAATGTTTAAGACAGCTGGGGCACCTGGGTGGCTCAGAGGGTTAAAGCCTCTGCCTTCCCCTCAGGTCTTGATCTCAGATTCTTGGGATCAAGCCCCACGGCGGGCTCTCTGCTCAGCAGGAAGCCTGCTTCCCCCTTTCTCTCTCTGCCTGCTTGTGATCTCTTACTCTCTCTCAAATAAATAAATAAAATCTTTAAAAAAAAAAATAAATGTTTAAGACAGTTAATATAGGTTTTATGAATTGAAATAATATCTCAATATTGAATATTCATTTTTTAATATAGATATTCTTAAAATTTTAAAATAACTTAAAACTTAGTTCTGGGGTGCTTCATAAATGCTACTCATTACAGTGAATTAAATGGACTGCTTAAATGGGAATGTAGGAAAGGGAGGAAGTCTCTTTGATCCATTGCACTTTACATGAAATTTTGAGTGGTTGCCTGTAAGTCAAATGGTGGTTTAAAATACAATAGGAAATTTGTTTCTTAATGAATTGCCTACTCCATCTACTTACTGCACTAAAGCATTCTTTTGTAGTAGAAATTATAATGATCACCATACATGTTGTTACATCACTTTAATTGGATATAGAAGACTCTGTCATTTCTTTTCATTCATTAGTTCAACAAAATGTATTCATCATGAAAAAAAAAAATGTTCAGCGTGTACTACATGTCAGACTCTCTACAGGATATCAGGGATTCAGTAATCCCTGAATATTTAGCCCCCCTCTTAGTCCATGGGACTTATAATCTTACAACTTAGTATATAATTCACTGTTCAAAGTATCAGAGAACCCTAATGCCAAAAATGATAAAGACTGGATTGAGTAGATTATCTTGGTTGTTTTTTCTAATTGCATTCTTATTTATATTGCTCCCTGCCCATCTACATTTTAAATCCTTGGAACCTGAGCCGAGGCTTTTGGGGTTTTGTTTTTCACATGCTAGTTTACACATGGTAGACCCAGCAGAGATGCCAGAGTGAATATTTCAACTCTAGGCTATTTCTATTTCTAAAAGATTTTGACTATCTGAGCTGTTACCATTATGTGTAAATGCTTTGTCTTAAGGCTCTACATATGATCTGTGGATTGGCAGACTGTGGCCCAGGCCCACTATCCATTTTTGTAAACAAAATTCTATTGGAATACAGCGATGTTTGTTGGTTGGTGTATTGTGTATAGTTGTTTTCACCTTATGGCAGCAGAATTGACTGGTTGCGACAGACACCTTATGGCCTCTAAAGCCTAAAATATTTACTGTCTGGCCTTTGAAAAAGTTTACTAGTCTTTTTCCAGATTATAGATTTCTTCTTGAAATGCACGGTATGTAATTTTGAGAAGAAATTAGTCTTTTCAAATTTAAAAAGTTCTTTTTTCCCTCTTAAAGTGTGTTTATTAGTATTTTAATAACAGTACCTATTTGTACCCTGAGTGCACTTGACGTGTTCACTTTTGGAAAGAAATAAATTAGTGAATTAACCTTTAAAATTATAATTGAAACTGAAATTACTATATGATCTTGTCACATTATTTGAGGAGTATAATTAAGTCATTATAAGTTTTGTTAATATTAATTCAGAGGGTAGTTATTCTAGAACTAACCTCAACATATTTTGACAGCATTTGGAAGAATGTCTTAGTGCATCTATTTTCATTCACTCAAAAGACTCCTAAAATTGCTATAATATTTAATTAAAATGTTAAAATATTTAATTATTATAAGCCACGGGGAATAACTCTTATAATTGCATTTAGTCTAGGGAAGAAAGTAATTTGTTTTGCAAGTAGCACTGGCTTAATAGCAATGCTATCAGCATATTACTGTGTTATATTGTTTAAAACCTGATTAACTGTTATGTTATTGTAAATTACAATGTTAATAGAGTTGAAAATGCATTTTAATATATCAAATTAGCATAATGTGGCAGAACTCAGAAAACCTCATTTTAACTTTTTAGTACTATATCAAATTTTGACAAAGTACATCTTTTCAAAACTTAGACATTAATAAGCGTTTTGTTTAATTGAGGTGACTTGTGACTTATCATGAAAAAATAATTTAGCGATGTAATGACATCTGAAAACAACTTCAAATTGTGAGTTAAGGCCTTTCGAGTAGATTGTTTTATAAGTAGATTATCAACTTCCAGAACAGTGCTATCCAGTAGAACTTTCGCAGTGATGAAAATGTTTGTATTCTACACTGTCTGGTATGGTAGCCACTGGTCACATGTGGCTTTTGAGTACTGAAAATGTGGCTGGTGTGACCACAGAACCAAAATTTTAATTTTATGTAATGGTATTTAATTAATTAAATAGTTAGGGGCTAGCATACTAGACAGCTAGACAGTTCTAAAGTATCTGTTCTGTACTTCTTTGGGACCCTTTCCTTCCCTCCTGTACCAGAATATATGCAGTAAATATAGATAGACCTAGGTTTTAAAAATATTTTCAATAGGGCACCTGGGTGGCTCAGATGGTTAAGCATCTGCCTTTGGGCTCAGGTCATGATCCCAGCATCATGCCCCACATTGGGCTTCTGGCTCAGTAAGGAATCTGCTCCTCTCCCTCCCTCTGCCTCTTCCTCTGCACATGCTCTCTCTCTCTCTGTATCTGTCTCAAATAAATAAAATAAAATATATTTACAATATTTATTTAGGTTGCATCTCACATTGTTAAATATGACAAAATGTCAAAATTGCTAATTGAAAATATAAAGATAAAATTAAATAGAAGTAAAAATGAACTGAAAGGATATATATTTTATGTAATAAATACATATTATATATTATATTTTCTGTTTATAGAACACAAATACATTGCAGTTACTATATTTGGAAAAAAATAATTTTTAACTTTTTGGTAAATGTTTTGTAAAAAAAGATATTTAGTCAATTCTATAGCAGTGGTCAAAGAATGAATTTAGGGCCTTTTTTAATTTTGTCTCCATTGATTTGTCCATGTTGTCTGAGTTTCTTTGTCTATGAAATTGATGTAATCAATACATATTTCATTACATTATTTTAAAATTATAAATCATTTGTGATGATGGTATTTCTGGTCCTGGATTTACTCTTGCATTTATTAATTCAACAGAATTTTTACACAGGAGTTTTCAAGGCACATATATAGCTGATTAGGCAACTCCAGTAGTTATGGAATGATTTGATCTATTTGTATAGATTTATCAGTAGATCTGTATGTGTAACATTTATCTTGAGCCTAGAAAATCCAGCCACAGAGGTGTTTTTTTCTTTGTTCTTTTAAAAATACCTTTTATTAACCAGAATGTCATTTAAGTTAATGTAGCTGTGCTTATTTATGCTTCTGTGAAGACTCATGTTTTACCTTTTCCATGCTAATTAAATTTATTCCTTCATGATCGAGTTTAAAGGTATATAACTGAATTGTTAGGTGGCATATTGATGATCTGTATTTTTAAAGATTTTATGTAGAGTCTTTTTAGAATCTCTTCATGGTGTATCTGTTTCATATAGTAGATTTTCTTGAAGTGGTTCAAACTTAATATGAATTTAGAATTTTATAATCAATCTAATTAGCATGGATGACTATGGAAACTGTCAGCCAGGTTGAAGACTTTGAAAAACTATATAGGCTTGACATAGATTGAATTTTTTAATTTGTCTTAATAACTTAAGCTCACAAAGCTTTGGAAGTTTTGTATGTTTAAACCCTTATTTAAAAATTCAGGCTGTCTCTATCATATTGATAAATTATCATACAGCATGGATTCATTGTGTTCTGAATCACTAATGCAATTTTTTTTCCAAATAGAAAGAACTCTGCAACATGATACTTGACTGTTGTGCCCAACAAAGGACGTATGAGAAATTTTTTGGCTTATTAGCTGGGGTGAGTTACAGCCTCATTTTTCTTATTGGAATTTAGTAGAATCAGTAGGAAATTCCATAACATGAATATTATGAATTACTGTGTCTGCTTTGTGGTCTTGTCTAATATAAGAGTAAATCTTTGCTAAAAGCTTATTGTTGTTCCCTCTCTCAGCTTTCCCATCCACTGTAGTTTCCTCCTTTCCTACTTCATTTTGTAGTGCCTTATTAACATTGTTTATGACTCTTCCAGAATTTTTTGAAATTCTACATGCTTTGTAATAATTTCCCAAAGAGAACAATTAAATGTTGCCTTTTCAAAATCTCATAGCATTTTCTGAAGTCAAGTACATGTTCAGGCAATACAAATAGAGCATGAACTAAAATAAGTTTTTAAATCTAAACTCTACCCACAGAGAAATATGTTTGAATAGTATATAAATGTAAGTGTCTATATAATCTACTTGTATAATTTTTAGTGTATGAATCCCAGGTGAATAGGGATGATATATATTACCTTCTTTTTTTTTTATTATTATTACCTTCTTTTTTAAGCATTCCATCATATAGCATAAAAAGATTGATGTGATATAAAAAATATTTCCTAACTTTTGATTCAGTAAATTTAGAAGGATCTAATATACTCATAAAGGTATTGAGAGTCAATTTTTAGTGGTTGTTGACATTCAATTTTTTATTTAACAGCGATTTTGCATGCTAAAAAAAGAGTACATGGAATCCTTTGAAAGTATATTCAAAGAACAATATGATACCATCCATCGCTTGGAAACAAACAAATTGAGAAATGTTGCTAAGATGTTTGCTCACCTTTTATACACTGATTCACTTCCATGGAGTGTAAGTAGATGAGTTAATATTTATACTTCCTTCCTAATCCCATTATTCTCAAATAGGTATGAAGGATAATATAACCATACTTTTCCTATGTAGGAAATGTACTTTAAAATGAAAGGTATAGCAAACTTTTACTATAATGGCTATCTTTGAGGTTATATTCTATAATATGGGATTGAGAAGTAAATAACATGAGTGTAAGAAATACTGTCCCTGATGATTTTAACAGTCCAGGCATTACAGTGCTTAATAGTGATGGCTAATGGTCTTTTCAGGGAAAATAGAGATTCCTCTTCTCTGTGTGTGCACACATGCATACACACTCATACCCACATACATGAATAGCTTGGTGGTCCATGCATCATGTATCTTAGATCAAGATAAGATATCCTTGATACACAAATGTGTACTGGATTGGAATTTAAAATGCATTCGTGAAGCTGGCATTTATTATACAACTGCTGTTCATCCGACAGCCATTCATTTAGTTACCAGCTATGTGCCCAGTCACTTGAGAGAGATACTGGGCATCCAGAGTGAACTATATATGGTCTCTACTTTAAAGGAACATACCATATAAGAAATACATAAGGTAAGATATGCCCATAGTGCCAATACAAAATAACAAGTGTTAAGTTATAAGAAAAATGAAGTTGAAAGAAAGAAATTACATGCAAGGGAAAAGAAAGAAGAGAATCACGTTGTAGAATACCACAACCTGATGGTAGAATGAGGCAGCAAAGTGACCTTATAAACATTAGATAGATTGTTGTAATATTATGAATACTAAGTATGTCTGGCTGCATTAATAGGCATTTTGTAAGCTGACCTAGGAGCCTGATTATAATAATATTTTTACTTCTTTTTTCCCCCTCTGGGAATGAAAATGAAATCAAGGTTTTAAACAATCGAAGCAAATGGGTTCCTGGAAGATAGAGCTCATAAAAACTAGAGGTTACTTTTAGCTTTATTTGTCCTAAAACATCTCTATGGCTTCAGTTTTAAGCCTCAATCTTAGTGTTCAGAACAAACCATCACTCTTCCTGTCTTTACCCTTATTGTATAGGTACTATACAAAACTATAGCCTAATGCTTTAAGTGGTATTTTGCCCCAAACCCCTGTATATATATCCACATTTTGATGAATTGAGTTTTAGGAGCCAGTAATCTTTGCTTCAGCATTATATACTCACAGCAGAATATAAAAGCACATTACTCAAGAAAGAATGAACTCTATTTCTGTAGTATCTTAGCATTATGAAAATGATCATAGAGCAGTAGTCTTAAACTTTGCAAAGAAGTAATACTTA
Organism: Procyon lotor; assembly: GCA_028646535.1. Taxonomy (NCBI): domain Eukaryota; kingdom Metazoa; phylum Chordata; class Mammalia; order Carnivora; family Procyonidae; genus Procyon; species Procyon lotor. The sequence continues at coordinate 45,022,463 of CM053605.1, forward strand.
CTAGGACAAAGAAAGATATTCACAGATAATTCTTTGGAGACGCTTAGAGTTACAAATGTTGGTCATTTTGTCATATCTTTTGAACAAAATAAAATTTTAATTTTAATTTTCAGGTTCTTGAATGTATAAAGCTAAGTGAAGAAACCACTACATCATCCAGTAGAATTTTTGTTAAAATATTTTTCCAAGAACTGTGTGAATATATGGGTCTTCCTAAACTTAATGCAAGATTAAAGGATGAGTAAGTTTATCATTATGCACTTTTTATTCTTACTGTCCTCGGGAATTTTCCTCCATTGTAGCAACCTAAGTCCACACGTGGTTGTAAAAACAAGAGTTAAGCCCCTAGGTCTTTCTTCTTCCATTAATTACTACTCTGAATCTCATATTCTGTGGCACAGGACACCATGCAGTTTTTAATGCTGGATTTTAGTTGCAGGAGAGAAAATACCGAATCAATGCCTCTTAATTTAGTTAAAACACACAGAATTATTTTGCATGTTCACTGGAGTTTTCTAATAATGAGTACTACTTATGGTTTTATTTTCATTTTTAACCCTAATTTTGAACCTTAGAAAATTGATTTCTGTTATCAATGGATAATTATAAATATATTTAGATGACTCAGTCATGTAATTGTTCAAATTATTATACTAAATGAGAGTCTTGTTCCAGGACTATCATGTAATCCCTACACGAGCTTTCTTATTTCCAATTTATTCAGATTACTATTAACTTCTATGTCATTCGCACTGCTGAGTCATCCTTTCAGATTTCTTAGTGACTGCTTGCCAAGTCAAGTACTTTTTCTCAATCCTCATGCCCCTGGACTTCTTGGCCTTACTTATGCAGTTGACCACTTGCTCACTGTGGCTCCTCACTTTCTTTTCATTCTGCCTCACTCTTCATGGTCTCTACTCTTCAGCCTACCTCTCGTCTTTGCCACAGTTTCCATTCTGGGTTCAACATGCCCTCTCTGGGCTAGTCCATCTGCTCCCCTTGTTTTCATAGACTAACTTACTGGTCCTTATCTACTTCACCAGGTTTATCTCCTCCCTCTTCTACAGGCTTCACCAACATTGCTCAGCTCATTCATGCTTCCTTAACCTCCCATCCAGAGCTATAAATCCCCTCTTTTGGTCTATCCCGCAAAACTCTTAATTATTCTTCTTATATGTCATCTTTTTCTGTGTAATAGTTTGTCCTGACTCTGCTGGTTAGTCATTCAGTGCGGCACTCAGAACAACGTGTCCAAACCACCTTGTATTGTTAGTGTTTCTTGTTTGTTCTCATCCCTAGAAATAGTGATTGTATGCAGTCTTCATCCATCATTTTGCCCTTTTGTTGACTATTTTTCCCCATTCCCCAGTGCCATGCACAGTGCTGTGTGTGCGTGTTTGTGTGTATATATATACAACAGAGATTTCGTTTTTACTTTATTATATACATTCACATACTGTGTGTGTGTGTGTGTGTGTGTTTGTGATTATATATGTTATACAATATGTGTATATGTGTGATGTATAAAAAGTTTCTAAAAACCTCTGTGTGGTGCCTGGGTGGCTCAGTCAGTTAAGCATCCGACTCTTGGTTCCCAGTCAGGTCTTGATCTCGGGATTGTGAGATTGAGCCTGGTGTTGAGCTCCACACTCCAGGGGGAGTGTGCTTGAGATTCTCTCTCCTTCTGTCCCTCAGGCCCGGCCCCAGCACACTCGAAGTATAGGCTCCCTCTCAAATAAATAAATCTTTTTTTTTAAAAAAAAACTCCTCTGTTGTAAGTTTAGTAAATTATGACTTGCCTCTACTCATTTCATTTAGATAGCATGTAGCCCAATCTAGTAAATGATATACTGGGACGCCTGGGTGGCTCAGTTGGTTAAGCCATTGCCTTTGCTCAGGTCATGGTCCTGGGGTCCTAGGATCGAGTCCTGCATCAGGCTCCTTGCTCAGTGGGGCGCCTGCTTCTCTCTCTGCCTCTGCCTGCCACCCTGCCTACTTGTGTTCACACGCTCGCTCGCTCTCTCTCTCTCTCTCTCTTAAATCTTTAAAAAAATAAAAAGAATAAAATTAAATTATTTTAAAAAATAATAATAAATGGGGGCGCCTGGGTGGCTCAGTCGTTAAGCGTCTGCCTTCGGCTCAGGTCATGATCCCAGAGTCCTGGGATCGAGCCCCGCATCGGGCTCCCTGCTCAAGCAGGAAGCCTGCTTCTCCTGCTACCATTCCCTCTGCTTGTGTTCCCTCTCGCTGCGTTTCTCTCTGTCAGATAAATTTAAAAAATCTTTAAAAAAAAAATAATAATAAATGATATAAATCACTTAACTGTATTTCATTTACTAATTTAAAAATACATAGAAAATCTGAAAAATGACTGTACATGAAATTTGCCTTTTTATCTTTAAGCAATGTGTTCTCTTTTGTTCATTTTTTTTTCTTGTTTTAGAACCCTACAGCCATTTTTTGAAGGGTTATTACCCCGAGATAATCCAAGAAACACTCGGTTTGCCATCAACTTCTTTACTTCTATAGGTCTTGGAGGTTTGACGTAAGGATAATTATTGGAATTTTATTTTCATCTTATAAAATTATCTCACAGGTGCCTTCAAAGCAGAAACTAACAGAGATTATATCTTTAATTAGGGATGAATTGCGTGAGCATCTCAAAAATACACCAAAGGTCATTGTGGCACAGAAACCAGATGTTGAGCCAAATAAGTCCTCGCCCTCCTCGTCCTCTTCCGGGTCCTCCTCTTCGGAGTCTGACTCCTCTGCCTCTGATTCAGACGGCAGTGACAGCAGTTCAGAGTCTTCCAGTGAAGACAGCGAGTCTTCATCCAGCAGTAGTCAGAGCTCTGCCTCAGGTAAGAAAACTCATTTATAATTGATTGGGCTCTTTCCCAACAAGTATATTGCTGGTGATGTTTACAGCAAGAGAAGAAAATAATTTGATTGCTTAATTATTTTCGAGTTCAGTTGTTTAAAAACCACAATTAATAATATCAATGATCATCTATCACTGCTGGAGTCTGTAGTGAATTGCATCATTTATAATGCTAAGATTACCTATTGGAATCCTCTTCATGGAAAATGAAGGTATTTCCTTGGCAAATATTTCTTTGATGACTGAAATACCATTCATTCATAAGGCCCAGAGTCCAGTTTATAGCTTTCCTGGTATTTCTATTTTAAAGAAATTAGGGAAAAAAAGTTTTTTACTGTAGTGAGGGTTCATGTTAGCTGTTGATATACACCTTGCATTCAGTGTACACGTCATAAGTGTAAATGCTCATGAAGAGAACATCCTATCCATAACCAGAGTTACTAGCTACTGCCACTACTCCCATTCACTGCCTCGGGCCAGCTACTACTCTCGTTTGTAATTCCGTAATTTGTTATGCCTGTTTTTAACTTTATAACTATGTTTTATGAACTCCTTTATGTCTGGCTTATCTCTCACAGTTACTTTTGTGAGATTCGTCTGTAATACTGCATTAAATTATAGTTCCTTCAGTCTTATTGCTATATAGTTTCCCACTGTGTGAATATGTGGCAGTCTATTTAACATCCCTTTTACTCAGCAGCAATTTAGATATATAAATAGTATTCCTGTGAGTACTTTTATTCATACTTGGTAGGTATGTGTATATATACATATGTGCATTTCAGTTGGGTGTGTACTTAGAGAATCACTGGAAATCACCGGGTTGTGGGTTGTGGGTATATTTACCTTTGGTAGATGCTGCCAGTTTTGCAAGTCGTTATTTCAGTTTACACCCCCATCAGCCATGTTTGAGAGTTCCAGTAGCTCCTATCCTCACAACACTTCAGTTGGATTTCCTCTTCATTTTAACCATTCTGTAGATGTGTAATGGTATTGCATTGTGGTTTTAATTTGCATTTTCTTCATCACTAATGTAGTTGAACACTATATTATTATTGGCCATTTGGGTATTTTCCTTTTGTTGAATGGCTGTTCAAGTCTTTCGCTTGCCCCCCCACCACCACCCCCCTTTTTGTTGTTTTATGAAGTTGTCTCTTCTATAAATTTGTTGGAGTTCTTTAGGTTTTCTGGATATGTATCTTTTGTCACATGTATGTATTGCAGATAGCTAGTTCCATTCCATTCTTGTCTCTCCAGGCCTGTGCAGCTGCCAGAGCTCTGTTGGTCTCTCTGTCCCCCAGCAGTATCCTGGATTAGCAGATGCTCATAGGGAGAAAGTGGCTGTGGAATGTCAGCTTACGTCTCCATGGTTCTGCCCTCTCTGGGATGTTGGCCCTTATTCAACTGAAAAGAAACTTGCAAATAGTACAGAAAATTCCCATATATCCTTCACTCAACTTCTCCTAGTATTAACATTGTATGTAACCAGAGTTCAGTTATCAAAGCCAGGAAATTAACATTGGAACAATACATTAAATACATTCTTACTTGAATTTCACCAGCTTTTCCATTAATGTGCTTTTTCTTTTTTTTTTTTTTTTTTTAAGATTTTATTTATTTACTTGACACAATGTCCTTTTTCTTATTCCAGAATCCTACTTGCATTGAACTGAGTTTCTTCTTAGTCCTCTATAACCTGTTCCTCTCGGGCTTTTCTTGGCTTATTGGCTCTGAGACTTTTGGAAGTCCTCTGGTCACTTATTTTTTAGAATTGGTCCCTCAATTTGGCTATCTGTCTGATGTTTTTACATGATTAGAATGAGGTTATGCATTTTTGGACAGAATACCATAGAAATAATGTATTCTTAATGCATCTTGGAGTTCACAATATTGATATGTTTTATGGGTGACATTAACTTCGATCATTTGGTTAAGGTGATATCTGTTCAATTTCTTCAGAAACTCCTTTTCTCTGTAAATTAATGTCTTGTAGGGAGATAATTTGATACTATGCAAATCTCTCCTCTACCTTTCACTCTATGATTTTTAGCATCCATCTTTCGATCTTGTCTGAAGTACTTAAAACTGTGGTGTTTTGCCGAATATGATTTTTCCATTTAATCTTTTTTCTTCTACATTTAGTGATTGAATTTCTTCTGTAAGAAAGAATTATCCCTCTCCTCCACCCCCATTTATTTGTTAACTTTATATTTTATCAGTGTGGACTCATGGGTATTTATCTGAATTAGCTAAAATCCATTACTGTCATTTATTTTGTTGTTCTGGTCATTTCAGCTTTGGCAATTAGTAGCTCCTTTAAGTTGACCCCTCTGTTCTTTCAACATACCGCTATCCTGTCCTTTTTTTTTTTTTTTTATCCTGTCCTTTTTTGAGCACTGCCTTTCTTTGTAACATCTCAAGCTGTTCAAGATCTTTAGTGCCTTTAAGCAGAAGATTTTAAATTTTTATCTGGCGTTTCTAGTTGTTTTCAGCAGGGGTACTGATCTTCCACAGCTTTTTCCATGGAAGTGGAAATACAGTAGTAAAGGATTTTTTTTAAATGTGCCATTTTTGAGAAAATCTGCGTTATTTTACCCCGGATCAACTCTTTTCTTCCATCACAGTATCTTAGTCTGAATAAGAGATAGTCTAATTGTCCAAAATGCATATCATTTCTTATTTTTTAATGCATATTTTAGTGGCAGGAAAAAGTAAGTTGGAAGGTTGATCTTTACACTCTTGTTCTCTGGCTTGTTGCACTTAAAAGAGTATTATATACTGTGTAGCAGCCAAAATTATGGGACTCTTAGTATTTTATATTATTAGAGCAAGATTGCATTTGCCCACAGGAAGTCTTATTCTTGAATTAAAATATATTGACATTGTTCATTTAATATTCACCTCTTTTAATTCTAAAGAATTTGTTATTTCATAATATCTGTTTTGAGAACAGATGATAACACAGCATGAACTGCTGCAATAAGGAATCTTGCTGATTCAAAATTAATTTGCCTCATCATACAATTTCAGTTGAGAGCTTTCAGTTTTATTAGTAAAATATTAAGCAGCGTAAAAGCAATATGAACTGCCCCAAAATTAGGAAATTGTAAAGCAAACACCAAACACTGGGTAGTTTGCCTATTATTGTAAGCCTAGGGTTTTATGTCAGCACCATCCTGAGAATGGTGAATAGTAGGGTCAGAGAGACGCTGATTTAGCACACAGCCAGATGGTTTCTGCTTGGGTAGCTGCTGCTCAGTCGAGCTGCTTGGTGGGAATCAGAGAAATAAATTCTTAGTGGCAAACCGATGGACGATGCCAAGGGTAGGCATTTGGCAGAAGAAATACAGGTTGGTACAGTGAGATTTAGGTGGAGACAGGACGAAGGTAGGCAGTTTTCTACCATATTTTCTTCTTTCTGTATATGTTGATTTTGACAGAACTTTTGGTCATCTCAGCACCTTTGATTTATGAACCCAAAGGAAATAACACAGATAAACTGATTAAATTTGCTTTATAGCTTAAAATTGCACTGGGATTATTTAATAATTGTATTTGTGATTATATCAGTAAGATTGAGTTGTTCTCAGCCATTTCAAAAGAGTTTTCTCAGGGGCGCCTGGGTGGCTCAGCGGGTTAAAGCCTCTGCTTTCGGCTCAGGTCATGATCTCAGGGTCCCGGGATCAAGCCCTGCATCGGGCTCTCTGCTCAGCGGGGAGCCTGCTTCCCCCTCCCACTCTGCTTGCCTCTCTGCCTACTTGTGATCTCTCTCTCTCTCTCTGTCAAAATAAATAAATAAATAAATCTTTTAAAAAAAAGAGTTTTCTCAGAAATCAAGATAAGGCCTATGATTATATGTCTTAACAAGCTTCTCTTCCTAGTGTGGATACTGCTCCTCTGATAGCACTGGAGAGCAGAACTATTGTTTTTGTAGGAAGAGGTTTTCATTTGAAAAATACATATTCATGCTGTTGAACAAACTCAGTCACCCCACTCCCACATCTTTAGGGAGTGCTGTTGCTGGCATGTGTGCTCACTGTATTTTTATTAACATACCAGATCTGACATAATATTTCATATGACATAATGCACATGGGCTGGAATTTCTGTTTTTGAATAAAATTTATAAATGGAAATGTACCTGTTATTCACTTAATAAAAAATTTTACATTTGCTATAGTTTATTTAAGTTGTTTACAGCTTTGAGTCTAAGGATCAAAACAGTACTTTGGTAACTAACAGTGATATGATACATATTCTTAAAAATTACTCATCTTGTAAAATATTCTGTCATAAGACTTTCCATTCAATCAATTTAGTTTTGCATCCAGTTTGTCTGAATTAATAAACCTACAGTGGATTAATAAACGTAATTGTTAAATTATGAAATTTAAGATTAAACTAAAAGCTAACAATTTCATTTTACATGTGCAGATAAAGATAGAAGAAAGAAGGGACAAGGGAACACCAGAAGTAAAGAAGTAGATAAATTGATCAGGAAACAACAAACCCATGATAGGAAACAAGAAGAAAGAAGGCCAGAACAAAGGCATCAGGAAACACGGACTGAAAGAGAAAGAAGGTCAGAAAAACATAAAGATAAAAATTCAAGGGATCCAAATTGGAGAGATCCCATAACAAAATACAATTCAGACAGAGGGGTTCCTTCTGAACGAAATAATTACAGTAGAATCATGAATGACAGAGACCAAGAAGCACACACAGATTTGGAAAATAAGTATGGTGATCCCAAAAAGAAGAGAGGAGAGAGAAGAAACTCTTTTTCTGAAAATGAGCACAGACACCGAAATAAAGACTATGAAAATGTTATAAGAAAAGATAGATCAAAGTCAAGAGAAAAGAATAGGAAACATTCAGGTTCTAGAAGTGATGAAGATAGGTATCAAAATGGTGCCGAAAGGCGATGGGATAAATCTAGCAGATACTCTAAACAATCCAGAGAATCAGACAAACATCAGGACCGGCGAAGAGAAAAGTCTCCAACAAAGCAAAAAAAATAATTCTACAAAATTACAGAAACTGAACATGCCTTATATTCAGTTGAAACAAATTATTTTTTACATTAATGAACTTTATAAGAATTCTTGTATAAAGTACCGGTTTGTATTTGTACATTAAAAATTTTTCATTTTAACATGTTTTATAACTGATACATCTCAAGGCCCTCCACCAAAAATTGTTTGAAAAGTTTCACCAGAGAGGGATGTAATTCTTGCTTATATTTTGTTAATAAAATGATCAAATGCTCATTGAATCAGTGATTTTTTTCATTGACAAAATTTTTTTCCTGATAATGTTTCCAATTGTTTATAGAATTATTATAATGAATTATTAAAGGCTTTTTTTTTTTAAATAACTAGAGACCAAAATAGATGAACCATTTCAATGTAATATTTTTGCTTTGTTAATGAGATGCTATGAACCTTTTTTAGGACTCACTGTTTTTTTTAAATAGGAATTACTTCAAGTTTCATATTACATCTTAAACAAAATAGATACGTGTAATTTTTTTAACAAGTGTCTTGAAGCCAAGGGTATGTTAGTCTTTTAAACAGATACTTAGCTATATTATTTAGTTAGAACTTCTCTCATCAATAACATTTCTTCTCTTTGAACTGCTAGATTTACATTTAATTGAAATTCTTTGTGATGAGTGCTTTTTCTCAGCCTGGAAGTTATATCATTGTTGGTAAGTTAATGTGTATTTAACTTTTAATTTAGGTTAATAGGTCATTGGAAAACATACAGTCATGAGAAATGTGAACAGTCTATGAGATAATTCCAATTTTTTAAAGAATTTTAAAGGTTTCCATCATTGTAACTCTCACCAATTAATATGTGACCATATTATTTATTACTTTTGAAATAAAATATTGCCTCTAAAATTTTAGATTTGCTGACATTTAACCTACTTACCAAATAGACTGCTTGTGCTTGTTCACTTTTAAAGTACATGAGTCCATTTTAGCTGATATCTGCTTTCAAGAATAATGGGACCACCATCTTCAATGTTTGACTTTCAAACATTCTCTGATTCAAAATGTTTTCTATTTTTGTTCAAAAACTTAAGTATAAATAACAATAAAGTCCATATAAATAAATAAATATTATCCTCTCCTCCTATCCTCCTGCCCCTGCAAGAGGGCAGGGGGCAAAGAAAAGCATTAATTGAATATGACAGCCTGGAAAAATTCTCTTTAGTGTTTGCTCCTACTGTGGTGGTTAGAAGATGCTGAGTTGTCATTAGAAGGTACTATCATGGATGCAGTACATTTCACAAAACTATGAAGCTCAGCAAATCAGACTTAAGGAACACATAGACTATGAGGCTATAAGCCCTAAAGGAAAATAAATGAGAGTTTATTTTTGTAACCGAACACTGGTCTTTGGGGGTCGTAAAAAGGAAGAAAACTGAACCAGAAATTTTAGCTTATTTTCTTAAGTTTATAATGTCTTTTCTAAATGTAGAAATGGGAAATCATTCGATTTATTGAGTCGTTAAGAACTTAAAGATTTGTTAAAGTAGATAATTTTTTAAATGTAACAAATATTTACTGAGCTTCTATTATGTGTGCAGACCTATTCTAGGAACTAGAAATAAACCCTGAAGAAAACAGAGTCTCAACTCTTCACAGGGTTGGTATTAATGGTAGGGGGATACGGTGGTCATGATACTGGGGTGGCGGGAGGTTGGTAATTTTCCATAAGAAGGTCAGATCTCTGATAAGGTGATATTTGCCCAGATTGTTGAAGGAAGTAAGACCTTGAATCCTGTGGACTACTGTGTGGAGAACCCAGGCAAAAAGGAATTGCTGAGGTATAGATGTTTATTTATAACAAATATTGCCTGGGAATTTATGTTAACATTTCCTATCCAACTAGTTGGATTTTTTTTCTCCTCACTATCTTATTTACTTTTAACAAAAGCAACTAACACCTAACTCCCTTCAAGCAGAAAAGTATTTGAGTATAACTGAGTCATATCAGGGCACAGTCAATAGGGGCCTGGGCAGAACTGGACTGTCAGCCTTTCTGGTGCATTTCTAGCACATCAAATGTGAGAGGCTCACATGCCCTGCCCTGCCATTTAGGCAGGTTTTTCACTTTCATCCTTTTAAAATGCAGACAAGAAGCATGTTGACTACGTCTGTTGTTTCTTTTTTTTTTTCTTTTTTTTTCTTTCTTTTTTTTTTTTTTTAATTTATTTGACAGAGAGAAACACAGTGAGAGAGGGAACACAAGCAGAGGGAATGGTAGCGGGAGAAGCAGGCTTCCTGCAGAGCAGAGAGCCCGATGCGGGGCTTGATCCCAGGACCCTGGGATTATGACCCGAGCCAAAGGCAGACGCTTAACGACTGAGCCACCCAGGCGCCCCACGTCTGTTGTTTCTGACTTTTTACTTCTTAAGATTAGCATTTTTTGAGGATGGGCTGAGCCCTGCATAATTTATATGCCATTACTCATTGTGTTTCAGTTTCTCAACTTCTTGGCATCCAAGATGTCTCTAGCCCTACTACATCCCTAACCACCTGCACCCATGGTCATCTGCTTTATGTTGACTTCAAAATCCACACCATCTTTGAAATCTCCAAGCATGGTACTTTGACCCCTGCCCATCCCACTCACCTGCTCTAGTAGTGCTAGAAATGAAATCCTTTCATTTCATCAAAACTTCAGATGTACTGACTTTGTTAAAATGTATCATCGCCCCCCCCACCTTCTTTCACTTGCTTTTAGGAAAAGACTCAGGTTCATATTGAGTAATTTATTACCATATCATTTGAAAACTATTGAGCTAACTGCACATTTAAGTCTGACTAGGTTTTTATCTGATCTATACCACTCGCGGGCTGTTGACCTTTAGGCAGATCCTTTACCCTTGGTGTCTCCATTTGTGTCCATTTTCTCCTGTGGACAGTGGTAGAATGGTAACTCCCTTAAATAGTGAGTGGTCTCTGTGGCATGAACAGGGCCTGGAGCCAAATGCTCAGTGTTACTGTTTTTTTTTATTTTTTGTCAGTAAATGTTGACATAGTACCACTAGACTAGGAATTGCAAACTCGAATACAGGGAGTAACACAAATGAGATGAATCAACTTGGGGAGTGAATGGGAGTGACTGAAAGGCAGCATTAGTTACTCAGCTCCATCCAGTTTTGCCTATAAAAAAAAAAGACCAGAGATTGACAAAGCTGGGGCACCTGGGTGGCTCAGTGGGTTGGAGCCTCTGTCTTCGGCTCATGTCATGATCTCAGGGTCCTGGGATTGAGCCCCGCGTCGGGCTCTCTGCTCGGCGGTGAGCCTGCTTTCCCCTCTGTCTTTGCCTGCCTCTATGCCTACTTGTGATCTCTCTGTGTCAAATAAATAAATAAAATCTTAAAAAAAAAAAAAAAAAAGATTGACAAAGCTGCCTGATTCTCAAGAGGATTAAAGAAGTAGGATTTTTATATAACTTCTGATTTTTAAATGTTGACAATAATATTTAAGTTCAAAACAGCCCAAAGTTATTAAAAGTCCAAACAAAATGATCCCTTCAGGTAAATTACATTTTGAATAGCTAGTTTGTGATTCCACTCTAGATCTTCAAAAGCTATTTATTATTTTAATCTTGAAATGACACTATTCATTGTATAAACCTCATCACTTTTATTTTCTGCTCTTCATTATAGTGGGAGGATAAGTCTAAGTCCTGTCATCTTTCTTAAGAAAACTCATTCACTTTGCTAACCTTAGCAGTCTCTCTTGCTCTAAAACTTTTGCCAAGTTTTAGTTCTATACTTCATTGGCCTACTCCTTATAATTTCACATATCCAAAATACAATTCATTTTTCCTCAGATACACATTCTTCCTAACTTAACTGCAGTTGATTCTACAAATCTCTCATCATTTTTGAGTTCCCCTTTCCCCAAATCACCAAACCTCAACAGTATGTTTTTTAAAATTTTATTATTTATTTTAGAGAGAAAAAGGGAGGGAAGGGCAGAGGCAGGGGGAGAGAATCTTCAAGCGGACTCCCTGCTGAGTGCGGAGCCCATTGTAGGCCAGTTCTCAGGACCCATGAGATGACAACCTGAGCCAAAACCAAGAGTCATGCTTAACCAACTGAGCCACCCAGGCAGGCGCCTCCGGACCTGGACGGTAGTTTGTGCATCACCCTCCTGTGCATCAAGTACTGCTCCAAGGAGAGAGCAAAAAGCAAACAAACAGGCCCTGTCTTCAGTTGAGCCTAAATCCTTGCAAGGGAAAACAAAGCTCGAAAAATGAAAACTTAATTAACACTTTGAAAAATGTTAGCTATTCAGAAAAACCAAAAGAATAGTGCAGTGGCCACCTATAAGCTATCTACCTTGATTCTGATTTCAATAATCTAAAGCCTTATTTCCATCCTGTTACTTTCTTCTACATGGAAGCTCAATGACTCCTCTAGCTTAATGGGATAAATGTAAATTACCGGCCTGTTACTCTAGTTTCTTTAAAGTTCAAGTTCAACCTGTCTTAATTTTTCTAGGAGCTGCCATCCTTTGATCACTACTACATTATACAATGTTCAGCAGCAGCCCTGACCTTAGCTGCTAGATACTAGTAGCACCAATTTCCCAGTCCTGACAAAATTGTCTCCAGACATTGCCACCTATGCCCTCCAAGGCAAAGTGTCCCTTGTTGACTACCATAACCATAGACCTAGCACTTAGAAAATACTCTTCAGTGGATCACAATGATAGTGTTTGTTCTGGAAGAACCACTGTGCCCATTCATATAAAGCTATGTCTATTATACTGCTCTTTTCTTTTTGCAAGGGCAAGATTTGTTTTAAATGACTATTTAATACTCATTTAATAGAGTAGCGGATAACAATATTCCAATTGTTTTTGTTTGGCAAAATTTTCTGACATTCTAAGGAAGACATTCTGGTCGACATTTTAAGAAGTAGGTTTTCTGCAATCAGTAGCATGATTGTTAGCCTATTAATATGATTGTCTCATTTATTTCTGGTTTCTCACTGTAGCTGTTTATTATAACCAGCACATTTCAGGAATGGAAAACAATGAACTGTGACTATTGTATTATTTTTAATCCTATAATAGAGAATTAGATTATCTGGTATCCAAACACCTTAATTTTTGATCAAACACTTCAGTGACATCAAATGGTTGCTTAAGTGAATTAACTAGTCATTTAATCAGTATTTCATGCATTATAAGGCTTAAAAGATTACCCAAATGAGATTTAATCTCCGCCAAGTTAGATTCTCTCTTGGAACAAGTATCTGGTACCAATTAAAAGTCCTTATGAGACCCATCCTCTACATAGCACCTTAACCAGACATCTTTCCCCATTTCTGTGACCAATACATGAGAAGTCCCTGTGAAGTCTGTAGCGAACATTTGCTGTTTCTGTCTGAGGATGATTTCTTCTCCCTGATCAGATAATTTGGGGAACTTGCCAAAAAAACCACCCCCTGGCCTGGCCATACGGAGTACCCAATCCCCTGAACAATGGAATTGGTTCAGGAATGAGCATGTGACCCAAGCTGGTCCACTCAGAATCCTTGCCCAGTTATTCTTCACTTTGGAGCATGAAACACAGGACCATGTCTAAAGGTACACAGAGCAAGAAGGGTGTTTATTGAAGCTGGAGCATCCATAGTCCTGTGGAAAAGGCCAATCTACAAATCAGTGCCACTCAAGAGCAAGCAGCTCCCAGCTGGATGAGGAGACGATTATGTTTGAATCCTCAAATAAACCAAACTGTGGCAGAAGCTACACTTCCCAGGTATGAGTTAATGAATCCTCTTTCTATTCAGGCTACTTTGATTCGGATTTATACCACTTGTGATAAAAAAAAAAAAATCTGTATTAATTCACGGTGATTCCTGTTGATGGACAGGATGGAATCATTTGGGCAGCTATTCCCAGCTCACCGTTTTGCTTAATACTTTTACTTGCAGAAAGATAGAAGGAAATAAATGTACACCCAATAAAGATGACCTATGGAAAAAAATACAACACAGTACCTTTGGGTAGCTCTTAATACTTTACAGAAACATCTAAGTGAGTGATTTAAATGAGGTTAATTTTATTACCAGTGATTTTAAATGAGGTTAATTTTAAATGAGGTTAATTTTATTACTAGTGATCTATTTTTATAAATAACGGAACCTCACTTTTCCTACAGCACTCCATTTGGGCTTTGAAATGTATTGCACAGATGCAACAATTCAATTCACAAACAAAAATTGGTTTCATATTACCAATGAAAAGGACTAACTGCAGCTATTTTGAGAGCTATAATACCTCTTTAAGCCACAAAGATACTTTACCTTAACAACTAATGTATCCTCCTGATCATTTTACAGTATGAAATACTGAACAGTAAGAACACTGCAAACATTCCCAATCTTCTTACACAAAACAAAAGCAGTCTGAAGATCCCATTACATACAAAGACATGCAGACTCTTCCTTGAAATACAGGAAAAAATGTGCAAAATCAATATTGCCACCATTCCTCAGATTTTGAGAACAATTTTGCTTGTGTCCTAATGTTATTTTTTGCCTAAAAAGAGAGAAGACTTAACTCCTGGGGGTATTTGGCCCTAAGAGGGAAAAGAAATGAGGAAAAATTGTGTTCATGCTTAATGAAAGACCCTGAATTGCTCATCTAGGCTAGAGGTAAGTATTGGAGAAGTGACAGGAGAGGTTGGAAGGCACGGGGGAGGATGGTAGTTGCTGATAAGAAAAGGTCATCTTCTACTGTACATACCTCTCAGAGGTCAGAAGTTCAATCTTACATTGCTTTGTATCCCCAGGTTCAAATCTAAAAATCTCTTGTAGATGCTCAATGAGCATTTGATGAATGGATGGGGAAACAGAATATTTTGGTTTCTTGCTAAGCAGAATAATTTTATACACTTCAGGATTCTTGGGGTTTTGTGAAATTTTAAATGCAAACCAACTACTGTTAACCCAATTGGAGTCCAAATGTAACTATTTTGTCGTAGAGCATGAGAAAGTAAAAGTCAAGAACATATTAGCTTAAAACCTGGGACACCACAATGAAGGTAAAATTTACGCATAAGAGTATATTAGAGAAAAATACATAAAAGTGGAGGGAGTATAAATGAATAGAATCATTTTAGAAAATTGTTTGACAGCATCAGCTAAATTTGAACATACATGTTCCCTATTCTCCAGCAATTCCACTCCTAGGTGTTCAACACCATAGTAAAACACTACATGGCAAGTGGAGAGAGGTTCGTGAAAGGGCACAAACTTTCAGTTATAAGATGAATAAGGTCTGAAGGTCTAATATATAACATGGCGACTATAGGTGATAATACTGCATTGTGTAATTGAAATTTGCTAAAAAGGTAGAACTTAAATGTTCTCACACAAAAAAGTGAGAAGTGGGATGATAGGTTAATTAACTATCTGTGAGGAGGAACTCACAATGTATATATACATCAAATCATCATTTTGTATACTTTAAAACCTTATGATTTTATTTGTCAATTGTCAATTATACCTCAATAACACTTAAAAAAAAAAAGAAAAAACACTGCATCTTGGGTACCTAGATACATAAACATTAAAGAACACTGTGAACATTTTCAATCTTTTTTCTTCCCAACAGAAATGTGCACACATGTGCACCAAAAGACGTGTACAAGAATGTTCATAATAGTATTATTCTTAATAACACTAATAGCAAAAAATCAGAAACAGTTCAAACGTCCAACAACAGTAGACCGGATAAATAAATTAGTAGTTTCTTAACGCAGTAGAATAGTGTATGGAAATGAAAATAAAGCCATAGCTATGTCCAACAACATAGATAAATCAAAAAAGGGTATATGTTGAACCAAAGAAGTCAGATGCAAAGGAAGGCACACTATATGTTCTCAACCATATGAAGCAGGAAAACAGGCAAAACGAATCTAGTCAGAATAGTGGTTACTTTGGGGGAGGAGGGGAGGATATGTTGAAAGAAAAGATGAATGGGACTATGGGGATGCTGGCATCGCTCTAATTCCAAACATAGGTGTGAGTTTCACATTATCTTTATTTTGTGCCAGTGCACTGACTTGTAAATGCTTAAGATTTGTACACTTTCTTTGCAGTAGCAAAAGCAAGTTAAAAGAAAAAAGATATAGATGTGTAAAGTCTCCTCTAGTAAGCAGTGTTTTTGACCTTCTTTCCAACTCAGATACAGTTGCAGTTATTGCCTCATATTAACTATAAACAAAGGTGTGTGATGAGGGAGATTGCATCACAGCCATTTCTCTAATTCCTTTCTGCGTGTTCCTTACCAGTAAGAGGGATGCTCTGTTACTGCTCTGTTGAGACCCAATGAGATGCCCAACACTGAAGCCGAGTTTTTAATCTGAATCCTACTTATAGTTTTAGCCTTTTTACACTAAGAATCTATTTTCACACTTCTGCAAGAGGTTTGAATGTCAGTATATGACTTCCTTTGGCCAATGGATTATTAGCAGACATGATGCACAGGGAAATGTGAATAGTCTTAGACACTGGAGCTTGTCCTCTCCTGATACTAGAAATCTTTCCCCTACCAAGGACACGAGCCCAGGCTAAGCTTGCTGGATGATGAGTGGCTGTGGCCATCCTGTTAGCTGACAATGAGCCAACTGTCACACATAAAAGTGAGCTCTGTGCCCCCCAAACCCCCTGCAGACCAACCAACCTGCCAAGCACCAAACATGAGTGGGCCCTGACCTGACTGGCACAGACCAGAAAGCAACATTCAGAGCTTTAAGAATTAATCCAGTGTTTCCTCTTTTAAATTGTTGGTGTTAGAGTAGTTGGCTACAAAACAAAAGCTAAATGATGTACAGAATAATGATCCCTGAACTTTTTATTCAATATTTATTTATTTGAGAAAGAGAGCATGAGAGAGGAGAGAGTCAGAGGGAGAAGCAGACTCCCCGCTGGGCAGGGGGCCTAATGTGGGACTCAATCCTGGAACTCCAGGATCATGACCTGAGCTGAAGGCAGCTGCTTAACCAACTGGGCCACCCAGGCACCCTTGATCCCTTAACTTTTTCCGCAGAAATTAATATAATAGCTACCACGTCACTATTACACATTTAACAAAGGTTCTTGATTTTTTGGAGTATTATGGAGATTTCTTCTTGTTCTTCTAGCCTTTTCTTCTAAATAGTCAGTTTCACAACAAAAACCCCAAAGATTTAGCTTCATAATTATTAAAATATTTTAAATGTCTGTTGCATTGTTTTTATCACTGTTGAGTGTGTTTTGTTTTGTTTTGTTTTTTGTTTTACTAAACCAGCCTCTGAAATCTTCAGGAATGATCTTCATATATGTTATGATTTTGCCCCCACAAAACCATGCTGATTACTATTAACTATCTCTTTAGAAAATAATAGTCAAAACTATTCTTCAGCACTACACAATTTTTTTTAAAGAATTATATTCCTATCAGAGAAACGTCAAACAAATTTACTGTGGAGGGTTGTGGAATCTACTTTCCCTTAAGCCTTTGGAAGAAACACTTCTCTCCTTCTCAAACATATCTAAAGGTAATATTTTGATCTCTACCAATCCAATGATTTCAGCTTATGCCTCAAATGCAACATAAAGACGAAAGCTTAGGGAAAATTGGCATGCATCTTTGTAATGTAGTAGGACGGCCGCTAATTTTTGCAATGTTTTTAATTCTAAGAGACTTGGGGTTTACAATATAAGTTTTAAGAGACTGTTATGTAATCAATTAGTTCTGTAGGCTGTACTATTGTAGGCCAAACCCCAATCTCTTGGCTATTGCCCTTCTGGTATGTGTTGCCAGTCAGAGACACAGAAGAGAGGGACTCTGGTGAATGATTAACACAACTATGTGGCCACAATAGGAAGTATTAAAAGAACTCATGAAAAAAATGAACACTATATGTGAAAAGATGGGGAATATCAGAAAATGTATGCAAACTATAACAAAGAGCCAAATGGAAGTCCTAGAAATGGAATTATGATGACCAAGATGAAAAATTCATCAGTGTGGTTATGAGCCCAGAGAATGTATCATACATAGGAATGAACTAATGAACTTAAGGATAAGTCAATAGAAATTAAAGTGAAACACAAAAAGAAAAGGAAAAAAGGGGAACACATATCTGAAATAAATGGGACAATATAAAATGGTCAATAATACCTGTAATTGGAGCTGTAGAAAAAGGACAAAGAGAAAATGGGACCAAAAAACCCTAAATTGATGAAAATCATTCATCTACATATCTGAGAAATTCAGCAAACCCTAAGCAGGATAAATACAAAGTAAACAAAGGGAAGGCACATCATAATCAAACTGCTGAAAGACTCAAATGTAAAGTCTTGAAAGCATCTGGAGAATAAAAAACAGGGCATACAGGTGAGCAGCAATAAGAATGTTGACTAACTCATTAGAAAAAAATGGAGGCTGGAAGAGTATAGAGCGATTTCAGGTGCTAAAAGAAAAAAATGTCATCTAATATTCTATATCTAGCAAAAACTATCTTCAAAAATGAAGGTAAACACATCTGTCCATGAAGAAAAGCTGGGAAAATACTCATCTTCATCAGATCTGCCATAAAAGACATACTAAGAGGGGTGCCTGGTGGCTCAGTCAGTTAAGCATCTACCTTTGGCTCAGGTCATGATCCCAGAGTCCTGGAATCAAGCCCCATGTCAGGCTCCCTGCTCAGCAGCAAGCCTGCTTCTTGCTCTCTGTCACTATCTCTATCCCTATTTCTGTGACTCTCTCTCGAGTAAATAAATAAAATCTTTGAAAAAAAAAAAAACATGCTAAGAGAATTTCTTGAGACTGAAGGGAAAATATGCCAGGTAGAAAAGTTACCAGATAAAAAATTATCATATATATGTATATATATATACATATATTCCCCATCTTTTCACATATATTGTTTGTTTTTTTATGAGTTCTTTTCATACTTCCTATTGTATTCCTATGTATATATATGATATATATCATATATATATTCAAATTTTATTTTAGAAATTACTGATTCCTTAAATAAAAAATATAGTGTATGATTTATAGAATACATAAAATTAGACATAAAAGAAGAGTAGCACAAAGGGAGGGAAGGGAGACAAGTCCACTGTTGTAAGGTAAGGTGCTTACACTATTGATGAAATAATAGATATTTGGGGGAGATATACTGTGAAAGTTAAAGGTGTATATTGTAATCTCCAGAGCAACCACTAAGAAAACCTACAAAGACACAATTAAAAAGTCAATAGAGAAGCCAAAATATAGTATTAAAAAATAAATATTTGATTCACTAAAAGGGTGATAAGAATGGAGAAACAGATATAAAGAATAAATGGGACAAATAGGAAAGAAAGCACAGGGGCACCTGGGTGGCTTAATGGTTAAGCTACTGCCTTCGGCTCAGGTCATGATCCTGGAGTCCTAGGATCAAGTCCCACATCGGGTTCCCTGCTCGGCGGGGAGTCTGCTTCTCCCTCTGACCCTCCCCTCTCTCATGCTTTCTCACTCACTCAAATAAATAAATAATTAAATCTTAAAAAAAAGAAAAGAAAAGAAAGCACACACAATATATAAAATTAAACAAACATATATCAGACTCTTCAAAGAGTATTCCTAGATAAAAGACATTTCCTAATAATAAAACAGAAGACAATATGTAAAATACTTGAAGCGATTAGTACAAAAAAGACAAATCCAGTGGGAAATTTTAGCACCTCAATAAGTGAGAGAGCAAGTAGACAAAAAATTAGTAATGATACAGAAGATTGGAAAAACTCTATCAACTAACTTGATCTAATTGTCATTTGTAGAACACTATAGCCCAAAATAAGAGAATACAAACTCTTTCCAACTGCACATAGAAAATTTATCAAAATAAAAATAAAGAAAATTTATCAAGATAGATGATATATTATATATATATAGTATATATATACATATATAGTTAAGTTATGCTTAGAGATAGATTTATATTTCAAATATAGATGCTTAAATTAGAATATATACAGTCATAACTGAAGGCTATATTATGAGCTTATTTTTATTATTTATATTTTTATATTTATTTTTATAAGATTGAATATATTAGAAATAAAGATAGGGCGCCTGGGTGGCTCAGTCGTTAAGCGTCTGCCTTCGGCTCAGGTCATGATCCCGGGGGGAGGGAGGGTCCTGGGATTGAGCCCCACATCAGGCTCCTTGCTTGGCAGGGAGCCTGCTTCTCCCGCTACCATTCCCTCTGCTTGTGCCCCCTCTCTCGCTGTGTTTCTCTCTGTCAAATAAATAAAATCTTTAAAAAAAAAAAAGATAGATGAAATGACATCTTTTCCAACTTAAGACATAAGAAAAATTAGAGCAAGTTAAACTCAACATAAGTAAATGATCTAGTAAGATAGGAGTTGAAATCAGTGAAATAGAAAATAAACAGAAAAATGAACAATGTTACAAAAATTGGGTTTTTAAAAAGTAATAAAATTGATAATTATCAAACAGGACTGATCAAGGAAAGAGATAAAGCACAAATAGCTAATAATAGGAATGACAGAGGGAACATCATTACAAATTCTGCAACAATTAATGGGCAAAAAGGGATATTATAAACAATTTTATACCAGTAAGTTCAACAACTTAGATGAAATAGATAAATTTAAGGTAGACAGAAATTATAAATTACAAAAACCAACAGAAGAATATATAGAAAACTTTTACAGATTTATATATATTAAAGAACTAAAAATAGTTCATGTAAAACCAAATATAAAACTTACCACAGTTTCAGAAAATACAGGAAGAGGTAATACTTCCCAGGTTGTGCTATGAGACCAGATTACCCTGATATTAAGACCAGACAAGAATATTCTAAGAGATAATGATGGCCCACCACATACCCACTAAATGGCTAAAATGAAAGTGACTGACAATACCAGTGAAGGCAAAGAGAGAATCAACCAAATCTCTCATACATTCATGGTGGGAATGTAAAATGGTACAACCATTTTGGAGAACACTTGGGCAGTTTTCTTTAAAAAACATATTTGTTTATAATTCAGCAATTCCACACCTGAGTATTTAAAACAAATTAAAACAGTGTTCACTAACACCTTGGACAAAAACATTCATAGCAGTTTTATTTGTAGTTGATAAAAACTGGAATCAGCTCAGGTGGCCATCAACAGGAAAATGAATAAACAAATCATGGCGTCAATAGAATAAAAAGCATGAGGTGGCAATTTATAAAATATGTTGCATGAAAGAAGCCAGACACGAAAGAGTGAGTATTACATGATTCTTGAAAAATCAAATTCAAGGGAACCTGGGTGGCTCAGTGGGTTAAAGCCTCTGCCTTCAGCTCAGGTCGTGATCTCAGGGTCCTGGGATTGAGCCCCGCATCGGGCTCACTGCTGGGCGGGGAGCCTGCTTCCCCCTCTCTCTGTGCCTGCCTCTCTGCCTACTTAGGATCTCTCTTCTCTGTCAAATAAATAAAATCTTCATAAAAGAAAAGAAAAATCAAATTCATTCACTGATATTAAAAATCAGGACAGTGGTTGCATGGGCGTTACAGGTTGACAGAATAGTGGTACGAGGGAAAGTTCTGGGAGGATGATCTGGGGGGTAGACATTTGCCACCTCTGTGACACGTTTTGCTGAATTCTGGATACTTTCTTCAGATCTACCTTCTGATTTTCCAAATGAATGCTGTCTTCAGCTATGTCTAATATTCTGTCTGAATTCTCCACAGAGAGTTTTTAATTTCCGCTATTTTTTATTTCTAGAAGTGCTGTTTCCTTCAAGTCTATTTTTTCTTCTATTTTAATAACTTACTCTTCTCATATTTACAATTCTTTTATTTCTTTATTTATATTAAACTTGTTTCTAATTTGTGCCCAGCTTAAATATTTAAAGCTTTTGGAGGTCTGATTTCACTTTCTTGTTTTCTACTGTCTTATTTTCTTGTGTGCTATTTTCATTTTTTAATATGAACTAACATTTTTCACTTGTGCTAATTTTTGAGTGCTACAAGGGAAAGATCTGGGGGGATGGCAATGATGGATATCTTTGTAAGTGTTGGAGTTACAGTTATATGCATTTGTTAAATTGGATTGAACTCTATGTATATGTACATTTCACTGTATATGATTATACCTCAGTAAATATGGCTGGAAACCAAAAGAATATTTAAGACAACTTAATTTAGGTCACTTAAAATAAAAATTGCAAGCTAAGCTATACTTTTCAAATAGGAAATAGTATTCACCCTTAGGCGTATTATATCTTACTTTTTTATGTTAGAAAAACTGAAACAACTTCCAATGACGTGTTTTTGAATTTTTATCTCATTGTTTCCCTTATATGATTTTGCAAACTGTAATTTTATAGTAAGTTGAATTCAACACTTCAAAAGGTCTTTTCTCTTTTCTCTGTAGGATTTGATTATTCAAATAGTTATCTAAAATTCTTTGAAGCCCGAGCAAATTCTTTGTCTAAAAACCTACATGTTAGTGCTTCTTTAACCAAAGGGCCTTTTTCTACCTTACTTGCTATAAACACACTATGTCCCAAATTAAACCACTGTTATCTTTGCCACTGACTCTGTTTGGAACGTGTGTAAATCTCAGTAGTCTTATTATAATTTCACCAGTCCCAGATCTCTAATTAATTTGTCACTAAATATAATTAAGAAACCGAAGTAATTCAGTTTAAGAATCTGCATAAGTGCCAAAGAGTAATTTAAAAGCTTCCTTGATTCATTGGAAACTTGATATTTTGTTCTTACTCACCAGAGAAAAAAATAACCCAAAGAAGCCTTCCCAACTTCCGTATGCAGCATTTAAAAATTTTATTTATCGGTAAATAAAAGACAAGGTTCCAGATAATTGAATCACGTGAGTTTGCTATTTGATGCAAAGACATTTACCATGTTAGGAAACCATATGCTTCTTTTTTTTAAGTGTGTTTTTATCCTTATATTTTTATTGTAAATTTAATAGTTTCATGAAAGAAAATTTTAAAGTATCAGAAAAGATGGGAAAATAAAAATACCCATAGCTTCATACTCAAATGCAACTACAATTAACTCTACAGAGTATTCCCTTTCAGGCTACTTTATAAATATTAATTAAATATTGACAGTGTAAAAATGAGTATGTATTGTGTACTTTAAGAAAAAAATATAAAAGGAACACTTGTGTACTCAGGGCCCATTTTGTGTTGCTTTGGTTTGTTGGTTTGTTTGTTTGTTTGTTTGTTTGCCTCTGCGGCTGCTGCCCACACCCTGTGAGGCCAGGCCACTGCCCCCTCAGCCCACCTGCCACTGCGGCTGCAGCCACCCCAGCACCTACACCACTGCCCCCATTGCCAATCGTGGGACAGAGAATATATTATCAGTGTTTTTAAAGTCCTGTAGGCACATGACCCAATGCTTCATGCACCCCACAGGTAACTATTGTCCTAAATTTAATACTTAAAATATCACCCCCATGCTTCTATTTATGGATTTACTCCACAGGTGTCCCCCTAATCATTCTGTCACATCTCGTAACCTCTCCTACACATTTGCCACCTCTGTGACACGTTCTGCTGCATTCTGGATACTTTCTTCAGATCTACCTTCTGATTTTCCAAATGAATGCTGTCTTCAGCTATGTCTAATATTCTGTCTGAATTCTCCACAGAGAGTTTTTAATTTCTATTAAAAATAGAATTTTTTTTTATTTTTTAAATAAAAATTTTTTTTTATTTTTTATTTCTAGAAGTGCTGTTTTTTTTTCTAGAAGTGCTGTTTTTTATTTCTAGAAGTGCTGTTTCCTTCAAGTCTATTTTTTCTTCTATTTTAATAACTTACTCTTCTCATATTTACAATTCTTTTATTTCTTTATTTATATTAAACTTGTTTCTAATTTGTGCCCAGCTTAAATATTTAAAGTTTCTGGAGGTCTGATTTCACTTTCTTGTTTCCTACTGTCTTATTTTCTTGTGTGCTATTTTCATTTTTTAATATGAGCTAACATTTTTCACTTGTGCTAATTTTTGAGGCAGGGTTATAAGTGTGTTGCCTGAGAAAGGATTTGCATTTGAATCAGCCAGAAACCTAGGGATTCTATCAACTGGGACCACTTTTGAATTTTGGCTTTAAGTTTTGTGAGCCACAAAATCTTAAGTATGAGTTTCAGGTCTTAAAACTGCGGTGATTTTGAAATTTTCAGAGAAGATATTTTGCCCCCCACCTAGCAAAAGTTTGTTTCCTTGTTGATTCCTTCCGTGGAAAAAACCTTATTTCTACTTCTCTCTCCTACTAACTGTGGAACTCTTTGGGACCCCAAATTTATGCAGTCTACAATGAGACTCTCAATCTTTCATATACCCTCTGATTTGCTTCCTAAACTTGATAAATGCATAAGGACTGGGTCTCTGGGGGAAAAATATCCCAATCTGTACCACTTGGCAGTTTTTGTGTTATAAACACTCCCATGGCTGATTTCTAACTACCAGTGTGAAACACTGAACATGAACTTGGGAAGAGATATGTATAGTAGGCACTCAGGGCTGGTGGTAGGAACTCCACACTCCACTGCTCACATGCTACACGGCTCAGAAAATGGAAGCTCCGTTCACTAGTTTGGCATATCCTTCAGAGTGGACAGACAGGTGAATAATTGCTTACCTCCTTGGATTTCCTCTTTGATCTTGTTTTAGGCTATTTCTACCATCTTGGCAGTATGTTTTAAAAGGAGTTTTATATATTTGTTTAATTTATTTTTTAGCCCAGAATTTCTTTTTACCTAAAGAGCTGTTGAGGGTACCTACTCAGCCTTATCGTCAAAAATAGAAGTTCTCTTTGTTTTCTTCCTCTCCTTTGAAAATGCAGAGTACTGGCTCAGTTGGTTAAAGGTCTGACTCCTGGTTTCGGCTCAGGTTATGATCTCATGGATGGTGAGATCAAGCCCTGTGTGGGGCTCCTCGCTCAGTGGGGAGTCTGCTTGAAAGATTCTCTGCTTCTGCCCACCTCCTCAAATAAATAAATCTTAAAAAATAAATAAATACATAAAAATGCAAAGTACTGTTTTTATTTTGTAATTATAAAGATATTGCATGTTAATTATAGGGAATTTGAGAAATATACAAAAGTACAGAGAAGAATATTAAAGCTCATCCATAAGCTCATAACCCAGAGTTAAGTACCAATAACATTTTGGTGTTTATTTTTCCCATCTTTATATTATGTACATGCATATGCATATCTCTGTGTTTTATCTAATTTTGCCATATTGTATCTACCACTTTGTAATCTGTTTTTTATTTCTTCATAATATTGAATGAATTTTTCTCATGTCATTAAATATTCCTCCACAGCCTATTTTTATGGCTACATAGTGTTTTCTCATATGAGTGAACCATAATGACTTATCATTTATATTGTTTTTAAGTCTTCGCTATTACAAATAATGCTGAAATGAACATAAAAAGTGTGTTTCTGGTCAGTTTCCTGGGGCAATGAATTTTTTCCTTGAGCTTGGCTTTGAAACAATCTTCCTCCATGGTGTTAGACCATTTTTCTCTTATTTCTGCCTTGCTCAGCTGTATCTCATTCTGCAGCAACTCACTTTTTCCTACTGTATCTTCAATTCTTCATCATTAATAATCCTTTATAGATCCATATTTTTACTTTGTCAGCCAAACATATTAACCATTTTAAAAAATGGTACCATGAAGGGATATATAGTGAAATGCAGTTTTTTTAAAAGGCCAAAGGAAAAATCTGCTAAGTACTTTTTCCAGTTCTGTATTCACTAATACCAATTTTGCTCCTGGATATTGGTGACTCTATTAACTATTGATATGGCCACCTTGTAAAATATCAAAAGTATTGCTTCCCAACAAATAAAGATATTTCCAGTCCATTCTGGCCATCTTTGGCAAAGCTATAGAGATACAGAGGAGAAGCACTCAGTAAAGCTGGTATTTGCAACAGAAGTGAGTCATCAGCTTATGAGAAATTACAATGGAGGTCAGTCCTTGCTCACTGAACACTACATCTGTCCTCTTGCCCTATGACTTGTTTTGATTGAATCTCTCTTGGTGTGAATCATCTATCAGGAAAGGACAAAGCAAGAGAAGGTGAAGAAATGATTCCAGGTTGACCCCTGTGAAAGAATAAAATACTTAATATGATATAAACTTGAGGTATGAAGAGTAGGTGATATTTCTCTAGAGATTTGTGATCAAAAAGAGAACATTTGAAACTGTTATTTTTAATAATGCAGTAATTATGGACTATGGAATATCTCTTATGTTAAAATTAATTCATCTCAAAAATTCAAGTTGTAGAAATAAATAAAAGTAACTTCACTTCTTCAATAGAAATAGTTGGCGAGGGGTTGCCTGGGTAGCTCAGTCAGTTAGGCGTCTGCCTTCGGCTCAGGTCATGATTCTGGGGTCCTGGATTTGAGCCCCACGTCAGGCTCCTTGCTTAGCAGGTCCTGCTTCTCCCTCTGCCTGCCATTCTGCCTACTTGTGACCTCTGTCTCTGTGTCAAATAAATAATTAATTACTTAATTAATTAATTTAAAAAAGAGGAGAGAAGAAAAGAAAAAAGAAATAGTTGGCAATCTCAGGGCACCTGAGTGACTCAGTTGGTTAAATGTCTGACTCTTGGTTTCAGCAGCTCAGGTCATGATTTCGGGGTCATAAAATTAAGTGCCCCCTCAGGCTCCAGTCTCACAGGGTATCTGCCTGGGATTCTCTTTCTCCCTCCGCCCCTTCTCCCATGTGCTCACTCTCTTTCTCTCACTCTTTAAAATAAATTTTTAAAAAAAGAAAAGAAATGGTTGGCAATCTCATATGAAATCAGAAATCATTTAAGTATCAGACTTTAGGGGGGCACCTGGGTGGCTCAGTCGGTTAAGCATCTGCATTTGGCTCAGGTCATGAGCTCAGGATTCTGGGATTGAGCCCAGAACCTGGGTCAGGCTACCTGCTCAGTGTGGAGTCGGCTTCTCCCTCTCCCTCTGCCACTCCCCCTGCTTCTGCACTCTCTCTCTCTCTCAAATAATAAAATCTTTAAAAAAAAATATGTCAGGCTTTAGTTTTAGAAGGATTACAGAAAATATTTTTGACTAAATTCAATTTTCTCTCCCCCAGGTGAGTGATATATCTAGAAAGGCTCTCTTCTACTCACCTCCTTCTCCCCTACTCATGGTAAATATTAAATTACTAGTCAGTTCCATGTACTCAGATATATAGTGTGTAACAATGATACATGTTTTCTATTTGATCAGTTCTTATTCACCCTTTACCCAGAAGCAAAAACAACTTTGTTAGTATCACGTGCCCTAGCCAAGTCCTAATATAACAGTGCAGTAGATGATAAGAATATAGATTTTTTTAAGACAAATTAGATTTGAATCCCAGACTACCACTAGTTACCTTTGTGGCCTTGTTCAAATTGTTTGATATTTCTTCCATTTCTTCATTGTAAAATGAGCATCATGAAGCCTATTTCACAGGAAGAAAATGAGGATTAAATGAGGATAATACATGTAAATTATTTAGTATAATATTAGGACTATACTAAGTGAGCTAAATATCTTATTTACCATCAATACCTATTTTACATGATCACAATTCGTCTGGTATTTATTAAGTGTTTATGTATGAGGAAGTGGTTTGGCAAATTGGAAGAGTATATGGCACATACTTTTTGTATGTATGTATGTATTTTTAATAAAAAGTATGTATTTAAAGTATACGACATGATGATTTAATATATATATATATAACATAGTGAAATGATTACTCCAGTTAAACTAATTAACATATCATCTCCCCTAGTTATCTTTTGTGTATGTGTAATGGGAGCACCTGAAATCTACTCTCTCAGCAAATTTCTGTTGTTTAATACAGTATTATTAATTATAGTCATCACACTGTACATTAGATCTCTAAACATATTCATCCAATATAACTGCAACTTTGTACTCTTTGACCAGCATTTCCCCTACCTCCCTATCCCACCTCCCTAACCACCATTTTGCTCTCTGCTTCTAGGTATTCGACTTTTTTGGATCCTACATATTAGTGAGTATCTGGCTTATTTCACTTAGTATGATATCTTCCAGGTTCATAAGCAAATGGCAAGATCTCTTCCTTTCTTAAGGACGAATCATATTTCATCATATATATTTGGATATATATACAGATATAACACATATGTCTATATATGTATATGTGACACATGTGTATATATGGGACATGTGTGTATATATGAATACATGTGTATATGTATATATGACATATGTGTATCTATATCACAATTTCTTTATCCATTCATCCATCAATGGACACTGATGTTTCCATATCTTGACTATGCTGCAGTGAACATGGGAGTGCAGATACCACTTTAAGGTATTTATTCCATTTCCTTTGGGAAAAGGAGGATTACTGGATCATATGATAGTTCTATTTTTCGTTTTTTAAGAAATCACCATACCGTTTTCCTTAATAGCTATATCCATTTACATACCTGCCAACAGTGTACAAGGACTCTTTGCATCCTCACCAACCTTGCCATCTTTCAGTTTTTTGACATTAGTATGGCACGTATTAGACATAAGCCTACCTACATGATCCTTACAGTCTAGTTGAAGAACAAATTTTATACACTTCACACATGTACATAACATCATATAAGCCAGTATATAACAAAAATGTGATATACATGGGAAAAGCTTGGATTTAGAAGGGAATGAGATTTGTGTGGGCTAGAGAAGTAAGCAAGTCTTTTGAAGGAGATTTACTAATTAACAGTAGAATGAGTAAAAGCTCAGGATTTGGATTCAAAGAGATATGATTTAAATTCTGTCTCTTGCACCTTTAACTGTAAGGTAGGACAAATTTTTAACTTCCTTATGCCTCAGTTTCCCCATTTGCAGCATGTTGAGTCCTTAGGCATAGGGCTGTCTGGAATATTAAGGAAGATTATGGGACCTCCTGGGTGGCTCAGTGGGTTAAAGCCTCTGTCTTCAGCTCAGGTCATGATTCCAGGGTCCTGGAATCAAGCCCAACATCAGGCTCTCTGCTCAGCAGGGAGCCTGCTTCCCCCTCTCTCTCTGCCTGCCTCTCTGCCTACTTGTGATCTCTCTCCTTGCTGTCAAATAAATAAATAAAATCTTTAAAAAAAAAAAGAAGAAGATTATGCATCAGAGTGATTAGTGCTGTTCTTGATCCATGGTGGGTGCTTTATAAACGTAGTGGTGGTAGTAGCAATTACTATAAATGAAGACGGGGATAAAAATGAACATAGAAGCTACACACAGATCAATTTTTAATGCACCCCTATTTTGTTATTTACATACTTGATATGATTTTAAGGAAAGTAGACAGGAGCTTAATAAATACCCCTTGAAGGTTGTGATGATCACACTTTATTTACTATTCCTTATTGAACTCTTTAACAAAATACCAAAGATTTTTCAGGCTAAATTATTAAATTTAAGTAAGTTTCAGAGCCAGAACACATCCATGAATAATCATTTTAATTCTTCATAGCGTATACAAATTTTTTAAAACCTTCCATACCATAATGTTAATTTTTTTTAAAGATTTTATTTATTTATTTCACAGAGAGAAGAGAGATCACAAGTAGGAAGAGAGGCGGGGGAGGGGAGGGGAGGAAGCAGACTCCCTGCTGAGCAGAGAGCCTGATGCGGGGCTTGATCCCATGATGCTGAGATCATGTCCTGAGCCGAAGGCAGAGGCTTTAACCCACTGAGCCACCCAGGTGCCCCTCCCATTCCTTTTAGATATAGTTTCATTTTATGTAGTTTTATCTCTTTCTTTCATAAAATTATATTTATTGTTCTCATAATAACAAACATACATTTGAATGCAAAACACAAAAGCCTTCAACAGTGAAGTTATTAGTATACCTACAAGATAAACATGATTGAATTAGAGGCATTTGCATCTCTGATGGATAATCCAGAGGCAAATATGTTGAATAATAAAACCTGCTTTGGTGCTCTATTAAATTATTGAAAATCTGAATGGTAAATGTTAGTATATTATAAGGCTTAATGTTTATTATATTCCCTCCACTTTTATGTTTTCTTCTCATTTGGCAAAGTATTATCATCATTTCCATAATGCTGACTATACTGAATATCAGAAAGATGTATTTTTTTAAAGATTTTATTTATTTATTTGAGAGACAGAGAGAGCACAAGCAGGGGAAGTAGCAGGCAGAGGGAGAGGGAGAAGCAGGCTCCCTGCTGAGCAAGGAGCCTGATGTGGGACTCGATCCCAGGACCCTGCGATCATGACCTGAGCCGAAGGCAGCTGCTTAACCAACTGAGTGACCCAGGCGTCCCAAAAAGAAGTATTTTTAAGAGTAATTTCTATCATCAGGACCTGGGCTCCTTTCTTTCAGAAAAATATCAGCTGATTCTTCTCTTAAAAGTTTGGGTAATATCAGCAATTACTCCCCAGTTAATAAAGCTCCTACTTTGGAAACTGAGAAGGAATTAATTAATCACAAGTTCATAAGTGGTGCTTCAGTAGATGAAAGGAAATTCTTCCAGGAGACAGAAACTAATGGGTTAAGGCTGAAACACAGCATGGATAAAGGAAAATGAAGAGAAGCCAGTCACAGACAGGGCTGGAGCCAAGAGCTTTGGATCCCAGAAGGTAAAGGTGACTCTTCAGGATGATGTACATTGAGGCAGTATCACAAGCAGAATACCTGAGACTTTTTGGTGCTCAGAGTCAGCCCTGGCTACTGAAATGACAGTAGCCAGACATTGTAGGTGTTGCTTTGACAGGAATTAGTAGCAGAGTTTGAACTTCCACTATGGCAATTCAGGTATTTTTTACGTAGTCTCATCACTAATATTGACTTTTAGGCTCCGACTGTTCTCTGAATTAAGATGGGATATTTACTCCCCTAAAAGGAAATCTTTGATTTGGGGGTAGGTGTCAGGGTCAGAGGGAGTCCTTTACATCTAAGGAGTCTAGAGTTCTAAGGACTGGGTACACATAAATTTCTTCAGCTCATTATTATCCTTTGGGAATTACCTTTTCTCTGAGGCAGTCCCTACGCAGTGATAGCTGTGTCCTTGAGTCTGGCATTGACAATTGTTTCTAAAATCCTGGCTCTAAGACACTCTGGTAATCCATTAGACACACAAGGAAAAACATTACTCTTTCAGGTCACTGGGACTACATTTATTGAATTTCTGTTTTAAGGGATTAAATGCTTAGTCAGTCAACCTTTATTGAGCACACATTGAGTATCCAGCACTACATTAGATGCCATAGAAAGGCAGAAAAGATATAATAGATGAGGTTCATTCTAATTTTGACATAGGAAAAATAAAAAGAAGAGCCCTTGAAATAACACGAAAATATGTAAAGGCACATTTTGTATATGCACCACAGTCTATCATTGATCACACGCACCATTCATTTAACAAATAGTTACTGCACACTTATGATGTGTAAGAGCCTAGGTTACTACTGTGATGTTATGAACTGAATACAGCACAGCCTACCCTTAGATTGTTCCTAACCTAGAAATAGTTGTGACAAATATACAGGGAATATGTGCAATGTGCCAAGTAACTGGTACAGATCTGAGATTGTCATTTGGTATTGTTATTTGGTATTTGTGTTGTCCCTTAAGAGATGAGGACACTGCAATGGAAGGACACATGCAAAGAGATTCCACACAGAAGAAAAACATAACAGAAGACAAAGTATAGTCTATCTGTATTAGTTATCTAATGCCGCGTAACAAATTGTTTCCAAACTTACTTCCTTAAAACTGTAATAATAGTTTATTATCTCTCCTGGTGCCTATGAGAGAGGAATTGGGATTGGCTTGGCTGGCTGGTTCTGCCTTGGGATCTGTCATGAATAGTCACACGCTGGCCAGGGCTGCACTTGTCTACATCTGACCAGGGTCAGAGGATTGGCTTCCAAAGTGGCCATCTCATACAACTAGTAAGCTCACGTTTGCTCTGGCCAAGGGTCTCAATTCCTCTTCACGTAGGCTTTTCATGGGTCATGCTAGTGTTCTCAGTGTAGATGGCTGGCTGATGAGCAATCCAGGAAACCAAGGTAGAGACTGTGACATCCTTTGTGACCTCAGAAGCCATTTCTGTTATATTTTGGTCATGTGGGCTAGCACAGATTTACGTGGGAAGGGACCTTATAAGAGGATAAAGGTCAGGAGGTGAGGACATTGGAGGTCATTTCACAGCTTGCATACCACTCCACTCAAAGTGAGGGTGATTTTTAAGAAAATATATGACATAATTGGTTTTGGAAACATCTCCAGACCTCTATCAGGGGTTTATTTGTCTACCCTCCCAACTAAAAAGTGAACACCTTGAAGTAAAAACAGTGTCTTTTCTCCTGTTTTGCTCTCAGTGCCCAGAACACCCCTTGAATAGACACTTCATGCGTGTTTCTTGAAGAAGCGAATTAACAAACATATGATGCATATGATCCAAGAGATAAAAATATCAGAAGCATAGAGTGATGTCTTGATTCAGAAGAAGGTGAGAAGCCACATAAATGAGCCAGGGTGTGCATGGAATCTAGAAAAGTAGGTAAGGAGGCTAGTAAGAATTGTAGATGTTAGCCAGCTTTAGCCAAGGCTTCCTCTGACAGACATTATTTCAGTCACTCAAAAAGTCTATGTTAAGGTGTACAGGGGACCTGCTGGGTAAAATAGTCCTCATAACAACCAGGGAGTTTAGATTGTCAAGAAAGGTCTCTGAATCACATCTCTGAATTAGCCATCAAATAAGCATTGCCAAATGTTATCACAGAGGTCACCGCACCGACACATTCACTGTACTGTGATAGATTGCTACTCTTCACCTTGAAGTTCCTTTGGTGGAAATGGCAGAGAATTTGGAGTCCATTATTTGTTGTATTATTTGTTCTTCACAACTATGATAGACCCTGGCAAAGCTAGTTGCCCTGAAGTCCCAAGTAAACCCTGTGGCTCAACAAGAAGCAAAGGGGGACGCAGACCTTAATATAGTTGCAATGCATCAAGAAATCCTAGGGGTGCCTGGGTAGCCCAAGTGGTTGAGCATCCAACTCTTGATTTCAGCTCAGATCATGATCTCAGGGTGATGGGATCCGGTCTCCTTGTTCTTCTCCCTTCCCCTACTTGTTTCTCTCTCTCTCTCTGTCTCTCTCTCTCTAATAAATAAAATCTTAAAAAGAATAAAAGAAATTATAAACCTTGAACCTGGACTTTAGGTCTGAGTGATGTAGGCTGCTGGGTTCCTGCAGCCCACACCAAATCTGCCCTTTTAGAGGTATAAATATCAGGTGGCCTACCTGTGGGATCTTTGACCTGGTGGATTCCTCACTCTGCACGGCTGGCAGAACTCCAAATTTTGGGAATGCATCCTGCAGAACAAAGGAGCCCCAGGAGCTAAAAATCTACTTACACTATCATGTGTCCTTCATCTGGCGTAGCCGGTGGCTGGTTCCGCGCTGAAACAAGGAGAACTTGGGCCTAACAGGGCCCGAGAGGACCACTTTCCCAGCCCTGGAACATGGGCCAGATTTGATGTACTGTTCTCACTCTACCCCTGAGCACAGGACTAACTAAATTCGACCCCATCTATGTACCAACAGGGCTATAAAGTCACCAGAAACACGGAAGGCTCTGTATCATCCTTTTCTCCCCCCACCCCTTCATTTATTTGAAGAAAGTGGTTACAGTTGTTCTTGATAAGGCCATTAAAATAAGAGAGGTGAAATACTTTCCTTGTACACATGAGATGCTGTTGGGAAGCTGACAGGGATGGCATCTGACAGGTGAAGGCCTGCTTCCCACTCATGCTTCCCTCATGAGGTGTGCTAAGGAGCTACATCCTCTCCCAGATGCAGCTTAACTGAGCAGAGGCGAAGTCGGGGAACAGAGGATGGAGGCTGTTCTGCTGGGCGGGAATGGGTCCAGGTTAGAGTAAATACGCACAAGAGCTCAAACTCAAAGCTCTAAATGTTCCTTCATCGCTAACAAAACCGAGGAACTCTTCTCATGCGAAAGGGCTGCAATTTGCTTTTGACAGTAGTGTTAGCACTTTTTACAAGAAGGAAGTCCAAAGGCAGTGGCAGGCGTGCGCATCTTGCAAGGAGAGAGCACGCCCAAGCCTGGGCACAGGGTCAGAACCAGCTTCCTCTGAAACCCGAGGGAACACAATCAGCATCTATTCATGTACGCCCTCAGCCGGCACCCACGCACCCTTGCTCAACTCTTCCTGCAACCCACTCTGCGCTGGAAATAGATCGATAGAGTGTGCTGTCAGACTTATGCAAGGCTTCCAGGCTCTCAGCCCTCTCTCAGCCTGATGCTCACAGTGAGAGTTTCCCCGCGAGGTCAAGAGTTGAGGTTTCGCAGCATTTCTCTTAGGAGAAGAATATCTATGGAGTTGAGATGGTAATAAAACAAAGCAGATTGGAGACTGTAACAGTGTTTGGGTTCTCCATTTCCTAGGTCCCCTGTCTGGTGCCCTTCCCTTCTTGCTCTCCCCACAAGCTCAGTTTTGACCCCTAGTTGGGACCACTTTTGTCCTCTGCAGAGGGCTACGAAGGATCTCTGGTTCAGTACCATGTCAGTGATGCTGGTGGCCCTTCTCTAACTTTGGTGACCCAGCCTTACAGTGACTATGCTCCTGCCATGGACCCTGAGCACAGCAGCCCCAGGCATGGGTCCCTGTCCTGGGTCCCCAGAGTCACCTCCCTGGCCACGGCCAAGGTGGTTTCTTCTATGATTTGCCCTACCTGCCTTTGCCTCTGACCTTGGGCACTGTTTAATCCCTCTTTCTCAATTCTGTTGCATATCAGCATTACACAAAAAGGGTTCGTGTGTGTGTATTTGTTTTTTTCCCAGGTTTTTTTTGTTTTTGAGAAATAATTGATATATGTCACTGTGGAAGTTCAAGCATGATGGTTTGATTTATTTATGTTGTGAAGTAATCACCACAGTACGTATATTAACATTCATTTTTTGTTTTTTTTAATTTATGGTAAAATATACATAACATAAAATTTACCATTTTTAACCACTTCCAAGTGTACAGTTCAGTGGCATTAAATACATTGGTGTCTAACCATCACCACCATGTATCTCTAGAACTTTTTCATGTTCTTAAACAGAAATTCTATACCCATTAAACACTAACTCTTCTTCCTGTCCCTTCTCTGGACACTTTTACTATCTTCACAGATTTGATTATCGTAGGTACCCCACGAAAGTGGAATCACACATTATTTGTCCTTTTATGCCTAGTATCATTTCCCTTAGTATAATGTCTTCAAGATTCATCCCTGTTGTAGCATGGGTCAGAATTTCCTTCCTTTTTAAAGCTGAAAAATGGTTTATTCGATGTTCATACCATATTTTGTTTATCCACTCATCCACTGATGGACATTTAGGTTGATTCCACCTTTTGGCTGTTGTGAATAATGTTTCTGTGAACATGGGTACCGATATCTCTTTGAGTTCTTGCTTTCAATTCTTCTGGGTGGATACTCAGAAGTGGGATCGCTGGATCATATGATAATTCTATATTGTTGTTTCTGTTGTTTTAGGAGGTGACATAGTGTTTTTCACCAGCAATTCACCAGGGTTCCAATTTTTCTACCTCCTTGCCAACACTTGCTATGTTCTGTTTTTTGATAATAGCTATGCCAGTGGGTATGAGGCAGCACCCAGGGAGTTTAAAAAATTATCAGTGCCCATGGCTTAGTCCCAGAGACTCTGACTTACTTATTTGGAGGTGAGGCACTGTCAAAAATATTTTTGAAAAATTCCCAGATGATGTTAATGTGCAGCCAATGTTGATAACCTCTAATACATTCTTGGCTTATGCTAGCTGACTCTATCCCATATTCCTAGGCTGCCTTCCTGGTCTCACATGAAGAGACAAAAGCTTAGAAGGACTTGCCAAGTTAGCAGTAACTAACAAGAGCTGTCTGACTCCAACCTGTGCTCTGTCCCCTGTACCCCAACTGTGCCCTAAAGAGCTATTTTCACAGGATTCCCAATGCAATCTGCCAGCACAGAGCACAGATCCCCTTGGATCTGGATTGTGGGGGTATTCGTTCCTAAAGCTGCTAAAACAAGTGACCATAAACTGGATGGCTTCCAACAGTGGAAATTTAGTCTTTCACATCTCTAGATTCCAGATGTCTGGAATCAAGGCATTTGCAGTGTTGGTTCCTTTGGGAGACTCGGAGAATCTCTTCCTTGCCTTTCTCTGCTTCTGGTGGCAGATGGCAACCCTTGGTGTTCCTTGGCTTATAGATGCACCACTTCAATCTGTGCTTCCATCTTCACATGGCCTTTCCCGCTTTGTGTTTTCTCTCCTTCTGTCTCTTATAAAGACACTGGTCATTCATTCAATTTAGGGCCTACCCTGAATCTAAGATGATGCCTTC
Organism: Procyon lotor; assembly: GCA_028646535.1. Taxonomy (NCBI): domain Eukaryota; kingdom Metazoa; phylum Chordata; class Mammalia; order Carnivora; family Procyonidae; genus Procyon; species Procyon lotor. Next base: position 45,058,850 of record CM053605.1, read on the forward strand.
TTGAGATCCTTAAATTGACTTTATCTGCAAGGAACTTTTTTTTTTCCAGGTAAGTTCACATTCACAAGTACCTAGGGTTGGGACCTGGGCAGATTTGGCAGGTAACACACACAACCCACTATGAGGAGTTTTCCGTTGGTCTTCCAAACTGTAATCAGTTCCATCATAAGTCAAGAGTGCAGCATTTACCAAAGCTCATCTTGTTAGAAACAAGGCTGCAACCAGACTCACACTGGCATCAGATAAGCAAACTAGCTGCATAAATCTTTGCCTCATGTCAAAGTGGTTGCGTGATTTTTTAGTCCATCTCTAAAGGGCTCTGGAGCAAAGTCCAATCCCTAAAATAGTTTTAAGACTGCCTTGGAGCCATTGAGGTAGTGCCAAGACTCTAACTCAAAATGCCACAGAAATACCCAGACTAGAGCACACTTCCTGCTTGTTCTCCCATCTTGAAAGGAACTTCCAGAGTAGGGGATTTTGAAGCTGCTCTACCATGGACATGTCTGAGGCAAAAAGCTCCAGGCATTGGAAGAAACTCCAGAGCACTTAATGCCTCTCTGGTTGAGCTCCAAGATGACCATGTTTCCACGGTGTCCTCTCTCCCTGTCTCCTTGCTTAAACTTATCCCATGGAGCCTTTGGTATCCACACAGCCTTCTGATGATTTCCAGGCTTCTTGGAAAGGAAACAACAACAAAATAAACCTTTTTCTCATGGAAAAGTCCAGGGCTGCCGGCATGCCCTGTGGTGACATGGGAAGTCTCCTACCTGGCTATCTCCCTCTTCAGCTAATGTTACCATCCTGTTTGGATGAGAAAGGCCCATCCCTAAGGGTCAGTCTATCCAGACCATGTATAATCTGCAGGCAGTTTAGGGGAGAGGAAATTGCATTTTGTCTCATAAATAACTCCACTGTGTGCCAGAATCAGGCCAGCCCCACTTTTCCAACTGTGCTGACATCTGGGACGTTGGGTATAAAATCCTGAACTGAATTATTTTCAGTTTCAGAATGTTTGATAAGTCGTCTAAAGTGAGAACATTTTTTTTTTCTCAGCGTTGCAGAGAATTGCACACGTGGTCCTCACTCTCATTTTCTTTTAACATTTGGAATGATTTTATTACAAACTATGACTCCATTAGGAGTAAATACATCTGACAACACCAAATGCAGTCTCCCAGTGGGCTTAGCCATTTGTAAAACTATTAGAGAATCTACAGGCAAAGGTTTTAAGAAGTGAGAGCAGCAATTCATCAACTCTTCATGCATATTCTTTTGACTGCCAAGGAAATTAAATTTGTTTTCACCTACTGAAACCTCAGCACATTTTTATTATATAAATATAATATGTGTCTAATGTTAATTTGCAATCAATTTATCCATTATGATGAAAACCTAGCCATATGTGTTTTTTCTCATGAAAAGTTTTGTCTTAGCATGTCCATGGGTGATCTGATTTGTGGGTCTCTATTCTTATGTTTTTGTTAATTTACAACTTTTTATAGGGAGTTGCCAAGTTGATCATTTTTGTATTTTATTTTCTCCTGTTAGTGTGCTTAGTTACCTATATGGAAACAGTACAAGGTTAGGGATAGGAGCAAAGGCAGAGCATATCCTCTGCCACCAAGGGGTTAGAGGAGAGCATGGTTCATAGTAAGCATTCCATAAGTGTTTACTGAAATGCAGCTATATGTGAAGTGGGTGTGTGCTTTATATACAACACAGAAGCTTCATCTCCCCCAACATTTAATTTTCTCCATTTTTTAAAAGATTTTTTTAAAATTTATTTACTTGACAGAGAGGTAGAGAGAGGACAAGTAGGCAGAGCTTCAGGCAGAGGGAGAGGGAAAAGCAGGCTCTTTGCTGAGCAGGGTGCCCGATGTGGGGCTCGATCCCAGGACCCTGGGATCATGACCTGAGCGGACAGCAGACACTTAAGTGACTGAGCCACCCAGGTGCCCCTCGTTTTCTTCATTTTTAATAGTTCTACATGAGTTCTATTATAAGTCCTCTCAAATCTTAGTAGGGCATTTTTGTTAGACATATACAAAACAACATAATATATAAAAGTTGTAGCATACAAAATGCTAACTGATATATGTAAAGATGTTCTGTCTTGTTAATAATAAAATACATAGATGCAAAATAAAACTGCAAGGTAACATCTCTCAGTTTGGCACAAATGTAAAAGTTTGATAATGTTTTGATCATTTCAAGCTGATGGGAGCAATGCTATACATTGTTGATGAGAACTGAATCGGTACCTGAATTCAGGAATAAAAATGTTCATTTCACTTAAGAAAGCCATCTTAGCATTAGAAATCAAGCCTACAAAAATAAGTGTGCAAGTCTGTAAACACACACACACAAAGGACTTCGTGAAAACAAATGATTTGAAATGCGTTCAGTGCCATCTCCTGAGGCATGAATAAAGAAACTGTGGTTCGTGCAATGGAATATAATACAACATTTATACAGAACAAGGTCAATCTATATGGCCTGGAAAGATGACCAAGATATTGTTACATGAGTTATGGACCAATATGTAGAGAGAAAACAATTCTGTTTTGTTTATTATTTATTTATTTATTCAAGAGAGAGAACGTACTTGCACAAGCAGCGGTGGGGGGAGAAGCAGACAGAGAGGGAGAGAGACAATCTTAAGCAGACTCCCTACTAAGCATGAAGCCCAATGCAGGGCTCAATCCCAGGACCCTGAGATCATGACCTGAGCCAAAATCAAGAGTCAAATGCTTAACCAACTGATCCACCCAGGCACCCCAATTCTATTTTTCATTAGGAAAAATGTTTTTATATATGCATAAGTATGAGTGCATATAGGTATAAAGCAGAAAAGCAGTGGAAGATTGACCACGTACAACTCCTTCCAATTTTGTCTTATTAGAGTACTGTATTTCCCACCTTTCAATTTCAGTGTTAGAAGAATAGAAATAGGGGTGCCTGGGTGGCTCAGTGGGTTAAGGCCTCTGCCTTCAGCTCGGGTCATGATCTCAGGGTCCTGGGATTGAGCCCCTCATCGGGCTCTCTGCTCAGCAGGGAGCCTGCTTCCCCCCTCTTTCTCTGCCTGCCTGTCTGCCTACTTATGATCTCTCTCTGTCAAATAAATAAAATCCTTTTTTAAAAAAAGGATGAGCAATCTTGTTCATATGTACTTACACAGTTCTGTATTATTTTGAAGCAAATCCTATATATTATTTCATCTGTACTATTTGAGAGTATATCTCTTAGAGACAAGGACTCTTTGCAAAGAAATATAATCACAATACCCTACAAAGCCTAAAAAGAACTGATAATAATCTCTTAATACCAAACATCTAGAGTGTTCAAAGTTTTAATTATCTCAAGTATTGCAAGATTGAATGATTTGTTTGAATTAATTCCCAAACAGGATCTACACATTGCAAGTTCTTTTCGTGTAACATTGCCATGTCTTATTTTGTTGTTTTTCTTTTGTTTGTTTTGCTACGTCTTTTAAGTTGTTTAGTCTAAATATTCTCTCTCCATCTTTTGTCCTCCTTGTAATTTATTTTCAAAGAAACCAGTATGTCCTGTAGAGTTTCCTACAGTCTGAGTATTCCTGATTGAACTTGTGTGATTTTGTTTAACCGAGTTCTCTTCTTTTGTGTTTCCCCCGGATTGGTGGTTGGATCTAAAAGCTTGATCAGAATCAGGTTTAAATATTTGGCATGATTAATTCAGAGATGATGGTATGTTTATCCATCAAGAAGAGCATAATGTCTGATTGTCTCTCTTTTTGTATTGTTAGCAGCCATTGATGCTCTCTGTCCAGGTATATTAATTCATTAGGGATTGCAAAATGGTGACATTCGAATTCTATCCTTGCTTCTTTATTAGCTGGAATACTTCCCTTATCAATTTCTGGTTACTTACTATTACAGTTTGGTTAGAAAAGACAGAATAAATGTTTCATTCTTTCTCTTTAGCAGTTTTGAAAACTAATAAGTAAATTATTTAGAATCTTCCAACAATGAATGATTTTTTTTTAATAATACAATGAACTCATGGATTTAAATATACTCATTGTGTTTCAATACAGCGTAGTTAGTATCCTGAAGTTCAAATTGCCCCCATTGTGGACCATGGGAGTTTCTTCAATTTGGCCCTAGAATATTTTTGACATACCCTGGTAGTTCTTTATAGATTCCTTGCTATCTGATATTCTAGGCTTATCTTGTATCATTTCTACCTTACATGATAAACAGCTTTTTCTTCAAAGAGATGAATTTTTATTTTAAGTATGAGATACTGAAGCATATTTGTACATTGAGCGGGATAATCCAGATGAGAGGAAATAACTACAGGAGCACAATCCCAGTAGGTAAGGGAGGATGTGGCAGATGGGAAGGTTAGCCATAGATTGGAACGGGGACAGTTAATTCATTGTAGTGGTGCACTGGGCAGAGCAAAATGTTCTAGAAATATAGGAGGTGTATCGGTGACTAAAAAATAAAACTGCTGGTGTAATTCCGCATTAAGTTACCTCATTTCCCACTTATAAATTCTACATTTACAGGTATAAAACTCACCTGGTTATTTCCTCAATCACTAATATGTTGAATACTTTTGTTGCCCGGCAAATAAATCCCACAATCAAAAATCTCAAAATAGGAGCACCTGGGTGGCTCAGTCGTTAAGAGTCTGCCTTCGGCTCAGGTCATGATCCCAGGGTCCTGGGATGGAGCCCCACATCGGGCTCTCTGCTCAGCAGGGAGCCTGCTTCTCCCGCTACCATTCCCTCTGCTTGTGTTCCCTCTCTTGCTGTGTTTCTCTCTGTCAAATAAATAAAATCTTTAAAAAAAAAAAAATCTCAAAATAGGGGCTCCTGGGTGGCTCAGTCAATTGATCTTCAGATTCCTGGTTTCAGCCCTGGTCATCTCAGGGTCATGGGATCAAGTCCCACATGGGACTCCACACTTTGTTCAGAGTTTGCTTGGGATTCTCTCTCTCCCTCTCCCTCCGCCCCTCCCCCATCTCTCTCTCTCTAAAATAAATAGATAAAATCTTTAAAAGGAAACCAAAAATCTCAAAATAGCAAAACTTCACAAAATAAAAAACTAGCAAACTTCCGAGATTTTTCATGGATTGTTAAGATTTCAAACTCAAACTAAAAATACTTAGCTTTCCAGATAATTATGTTCCTTATCATTTCCAAACTGAGTGTTCATTTATTCTTGATATATTTGAAAAAGTGAAAAATATTGATCTTGTGGTTTCTTTGCTTTTACTGGCTTGAATCATGACAATAGGAGGGTCCCCCCGTAAGTCACAAAGTTCCCAACTAATGAATGTCACTGACATACAAATGGCTATCCCGTCTTCCCTGACTTGGCTAAAGAGGTATCCCCACACCCTTCCTTCATACTCATTACTGCTGATAGATCTATTTCATTCCTCTCTTTACAGGAGCGGTACCATCATCTCTTCTCCCCATTTCCTTCCCATGTTTGTTTCACTACATTATTAATGCTTTCAAGGAATGTCCAGATAGTATAAAACAAGACAAAACAAAACAAAAAACAGAAAAGTGTAAACAGAAAATAGTGAGCGTCTGTCTTCTTTAGGCCTGTTGTAGATGTGCTACATGAGATTGGCACTCTCTCCTCTCCCCACCAGAATCCCTTCTCCCTTGGATTCTTGTCCCCAGTTGGATGAGAGGGCAATTTGGAAGACATAGGGTGGGTTTAAGTCATCTTGAAACCTGAAATACATCTTTTAATGCCATTCGAGCAAAAGACTACAAAAAGAACCTTAGACCAAGCTCCTGACAATGGAAGTGGATAGGAAAGAAAAAGAGAAATGTAAGGAGGAGAAAAGTAATGATGTTAAATGTTACAGCTGTGAAATATTGCTTAGAATTACCCAGTAAAGATTGAAAAAGGAAACTGCTCTCCATTCTCTTCTTTCTTCCTGTGACATCAAGGTTCCCCGGCCCCAGGATCCTGAAATTGATCTAATTATTAATGGTACTAATGTGCCACAGGGCAGTAGCACTAGAGTTAAAAAGTATGATTTTGAGGAACTTGACTAAAATTATTTGGATGGAAAAATTCCAATTTTTTAGTAATCAGTTTTCAAACTATCTTTGGAGCCCAGTGTAATCATAAATTGCAAATACATACATGAGCTGTTTACGCACAAATTTTCAAAGTTCAAATTAGAATCTAATCACTCAGCTTGCAGAAGTATTCACCCTAGGAATCCTTTACAACAGAAACTTCTTTAGTGTTTGGTTCCAGACCATTAACTACTTGATAGAGAATCTATGAGTGGGTTAAGCAGCCTAATGTATAAAGTTAGAAATTGTTAGACAAAGATAGAAGAAAAATGAATCTTAAATAAATTATAGGAGATAAGAAAATAGAATTGATTTATCGATCCATCCATCTTACAAATAAATCTATTTATGAAAGTGAGGCAGAGCCTTAATTGCTGTTCACCAGGTGCAGAGTATAATTTTGCTGTAGGTTGTTACAGGGAGAGATCAAGTATTTTCTTCCTACAACAAGAAATACTTAACGGACATTTCCTTATTCCGTCCTGTAGATTTATCTGAGTGTTATATTACACATTTAACTGAAATGTTTATATATTTGCATCCTGTTTGAGGAAGGAAGTGCAGTGTCACTGCCACATATATCCCAGAAAATTATTAAAAATTAACAAGCATCAGTTAGTGATGAATCCTGGAGTGATAATATAAACAAAATGGTGAAGTAAGGTAGTGATCTAGGTAATCTGGGGAAATGCAGAGTCGTTTTGCTTGACTCTTCCAGATTTTTAAGAATATTCCTCTAGAATTTAATATTTACAACCCTGAGTGATTTGAGTGGGGCAGAAGTTTAGCCATCTGTCCACAGAGAGCCTTTGTTTTGAGCTGGCAGCTGAATCACATGGATAGAAGGAAACCTCTCTCATTTTACATGACTCTCCAGCTGAAGGTTGAAAGCCAATAAACACTTCATAATACTAATTCAATTCAACTTGACAATAGTGAGCTCCGATCAACTGTGCTAGATGCTGGGATTACGGAGTCTGGAGTCTCATGGGGTTTATGATCTGGTGAGGATCACTAAAATAATAACACGTTTCAACTTAAGATATGACATGCTCTAAAAGCAATGTCTAAACAAAATTTCATGGATATAAAGCAAGTAGACACATTTGCTCTGAGAAGTCATTGTGGAAAAATGCATCTTTTAAGATTGGTCTTAAAGGACAAGGAAGTTTTCAATAGGCTGAGATGGTGGAAGATACTTTTCTGAAAGAAAAGTACAGAGGCAGGAAAACACATCTTTAGAGAACTATGAGATGTCCTGTGGGACTAAAACTTAGGCTGTGGGAATTTGCTGTGGTATTCAGAAATACAGTTCAAGACCCGAATTACAGGTTTTGGCAAACTAAGCCAAGAAGACTGCTTTCCTAACTGGCAATAAGTAACTGGGGAAAGTTTTTGATCATAGATTGTTCTGCTTAGTGCAAGTAGCTCTTGTACCAGTTTGCAGGATTGGAAGGGAGAGAAACTGAGGTGTTGGAGATCAAATAAAAAACTTGCTTTTCCTGATGAGGAGCAAATGGGACTCTGAATTGGTGCAGGAGCAATGGGAATGGAAAGATGGGGTGGTCTCTAGGTTTTATCAAGGTAGGATTGTGATAACCTAGTGGCCGACTGGGAAGCACGGGAATGGGGGTGATGCAGGAGCCCCCAACTATGAAGAGGGAGAGAAAGGGAAAAATATGAAATGGTATAAGGAAAGAGAAGGCCTACCCCGTATCTCAGAAACCAAACCAGGAGAGGATTTCAAGAAGAAGGTCAACAGAAACAAATTATTCAGAGACTTATAGTAAAATGAGGACAAAGAAGAACTATGTAGATTTAACAGAGGAAGCTACTGTTAATTTTTTTTTTAAGACTTGTTTAGAAAGATTTTGTTTAGAGAGAGAGAGAGTAGGGAGAGAGGAAGAGAGTCTTAAGCAGACTCCACACTGAGCGCAGACCCCAACGTGGGGCTTGATCTTACAACTCTGAGACCACGATCTGAGCTGAAACCAAGAGTCAGATGCTCAAACTTCTGAGCCACCCAGGCATCCAAAAGTTGCTGCTAATTTTTTATAATGTGATGAGATCAGAAGCTAGGTTGCAATGGGTTGAGAAGTAAATGAAAAGTGATATCTGAGAAAATGAGAGTAGAGAACTATTTTTGAGAAGTGGTGATGAAGTGTAAATGAGAGAGGATTGTAATTCTTTGAAGAGAGTAAGATTGAAAAGAAAATCTTACCAGGACAAGGAAAGCTGATTCTAAGGAGGCAGCAAAGAGATGAGATGGTCTGTTACACTGATGGCCCCCCAATGAGCTGTGTCTCCCAGTATTCATGTCCTTGTGTCCCCTTGAATCCGGGATGGCCTGATGATCAATAGAATGCGATATTCTTGGAAAAGTTTCCAAGTCAAGGCATTAAGAGGACCTGACAGCGTCTCCTTTTGTACTCTGGAGAAGACAGACACCATCTAAGAGCTCTGAACCTGACACCATCCCCCTGTGGGGGAAACCTAAGCTATCCACGTGGAAATACCACATGGAGTGAGAAAGATGTCCAGCCAGCTCCCAGATGGTTTAGGCATTCCATCTGTGGCACCAGACATGAGTGAAAAAAGCCAGTTTGGGCTTTTCAGCCCCAGAAGATGTTTTTTGGATCACTGAGGAGCCCTGTTCTGCCCAAACTTCAGACTTGTGAGTGAACACGTGATTGCTGTTTGAAGCCACTAATGTTTTTGAACACCTTTTTATGCAGTGATAGGTGCCTGCACAGGTGGTTAAAGGAAGAAAAAAACAGGGGACGCCTGGGTGGCTCAGTTGGTTAAGTGTCTACCTTCGGCTCAGGTCATGATCTCAGGTCCTGGGATCGAGCCTGGGTCGGGCTCCCTGCTCGGCGGGGAGTCTGCTTCTCCCTCTCTCTCTGCCCCTCCCCCTGCTCCTTCTCTCTCTCTCTCTCTCAAATAAATAAATAAAATATTGGAAGGAAGGAAAGAAGGAAGAAAGGAAAAGGGGGAGGGAGGGAGGAAAGAGAAAGAAAAAAAAAAGAAGAAAGAAAGACAAAAGTGTTAGTGAGACTGGCGGGCTGGAATAAGGCCCCAAAGAAGATGAGGGAAGATAGGATCAAGTGGAAACACTGGTCTTCAAAGTGAGGACACTGCTTTTTTTGAGGCGGAACTGATTGAGAGAAGGATGGATAAAATTTAGATAGGGGTGGGAAGTTAAGTGGACCGACTCAAGCTAGAAAGGGAGGCACTGTGTTGAGAATGAGGGTTGCACAAAGGAGCTGGAAGCTAAAGGAGGAGACAATGGTCAGTTCTGCATGAAATAGGGGTTCATCCAGTGAGGAGTAAATAAAGGGCAGGGTCGCTGGAAGCACCCCCAGGGGAGTGTGGTGGCCACGAATTGGTAATGAGGCCAACCGCTCTGGGATTTTTGTACCCACCCTTACTGAGATTGGCTCACTCCAGGGATCAAAACCTACTGGGTAGGTGGGTGAACAGTCGTTCTATTTGCTTTAGGAGATGTGGACTCTAATTATATAAATAATAAATATAAACAAATGGGGAAAAAGGTAACCCAACTAGAATGTTCCAGTGTTTCGAAGTCTTTCAGAGACCCTTCCCACTTTTATAAAAGAATCCATACACCTGCTTCTTGCCCATTTGCAATACTGGAAATGATTTCCATTAGCAGTTGCTGAATCATATACCTGAGATTACAGACAATGCTATTTATACTAAAGAAATTGAGTGCACATCTATTTTAGCTTCCTGTCCTATTTTCATACTTCCATCCATTTGGATATTTGTCCCATATGTTGTCCTCAGCACTCTGTCTTAAACTGCTGTCTAGTT
>CM053605.1:45069277-45130367 GCA_028646535.1 Procyon lotor
AACTAATCTCCGACAAGGCAGGAAAGAATATCCAGTGGAAAAAAGAGTCTCTTCAACCCAATGGTGTTGGAAAACTGGACAGCCACATGCAGAAGAATGAAACTGGACTATTTCCTTACACCGCACACAAAAATAGACTCAAAATGCATCAAAGACCTCAATGTGAGACAGGACTCCATCAAAATCCTGGAGGAGAACACAGGCAACAACCTCTTCAACCTCAGCTGCAGCAACTTCTTCCTAGAAACATCTCCAAAGGCAAGGGAAGCAAGGGCAAAAATGAACTATTGGGATTTCATCAAGATCAAAAGCTTTTGCACAGCAAAGGAAACGGTCAACAAAACCAAAAGACAACTGAGAGAATGGGAGAAGATATTCGCAAATGATATATCAGATAAAGCGCTAGTATCCAAAATCTATAAAGAACTTCTCAAAGTCAACACCCAAAGAATAAATAATCCGATCAAGAAATGGGCAGAAGATATGAACAGACATTTCTGCAAAGAGGACATCCAAATGGTCAACAGACATGAAAAAGTGCTCCACATCACTCGGCATCAGAGAAATACAAATCAAAACCACAGTGAGATACCACCTCACACCAGTCAGAATGGCTAAAATTAGCAAGTCAGGAAACGACAGGTGTTGGCGAGGTTGTGGAGAAAGGGGAACCCTCCTACACTGTTGGTGGGAATGCAAGCTGGTACAGCCACTCTGGAGAACAGTATGGAGGTTCCTCAAAAAGTTGAAAATAGAGCTACCCTAAGACCCAGCAATCGCACTACTGGGTGTTTACCCTAAAGATACAAATGTCGTGATCCGAAGGGGAACATGCACCAAAATGTTTATAGCAGCAATGTCCACAATAGCCAAACTATGGAAAGAACCTAGATGTCCATCAACAGATGAAGAGATAAAGAAGATGTGGTATATATATACAATGGAATACTATGCAGCCATCAAGAGGAATGAAATCTTGCCATTTCCAACAACATGGATGGAACTGGAGGGTATAATGCTAAGCGAAATAAGTCAATCAGAAAAAGACAATTATCACATAATCTCTCTGATATGAAGAATTTAAGAGGCAAGTCAGGGGGTTGTTGGGGGGTGGGGGAAGGAAATGAAACAGGAGGGGATGGAGAAGGAGACAAACCATAAGAGACTCCTAAACTCACAAAACGAACTAAGGGTGGCTAGGAGGTGGGGGGGGGGGGGCGGGTAGGGATAGGGTGGCTGGGTTATGGACATTGGGGAGGGTATGTGCTATGGTAAGTGCTGTGAAATGTGTAAGCCTGATAATTCACAGACATGTACTGTGGGGCAAATAATATATTATATGTTAATAAAAAAATTAAAAAAAAAGAATACAGATATAAATTGTTGTATGCTCATGTGGAATACCACAAAGAAAATAAAACTGCAGGTACATGTACCAAATGTGGTCACCTCAAAGATAAGATACTGATTAATAAAATCAGTTTGCAGAAATAAAACTATGATATAATACACCTAATACCTCCCAAAGACTCCATCTCTAAATTCCATCACATTAGAGGTTAGGGCTTCAACATATGAATTCTGGAAGAATATATTCAGTCCATAACATTCTGCCCTGACCTCCTCAGATTCATGTCCTTCTTGCATGCAAAATATATTCCTTCAATCCCAACAGCCCCCAAAGAGTTAACTAGTTCCAGCATCAACTCCAAAATCTAAAGTCCAAAGTCTCATTTAAATAGCTTCTAAATCAGGTATGGATATGATTAGAGGTATGATTCACTCAGTGGCAAAATTTCTCTCCAGTCATGAGCCTGTGAGACCAGACAAGTTATGGGCTTCCAATACAATGATGGGATAGGCAGAGATTAGACATTCCCATTCCAAAGGGAGGAATGGAAATGAAAAAGTGATGGGTCCAAGTCCAGGTCAATCCCAAACCTAACAAGGTAAATACCCTTAGGTCTTAAGGCTTAAGAATAATCCCCTTTGGTTTGATGCTCTGCCTTTCAGACGTACTGGGGCAGCAAACTCACCTTCAGGACCCACTGGGGTGAGAACTACCTCCTCTACTCCTGGTTCCCTGTAGCTGTGGAGGGTAGGAATTCTCTGTTCTGGAAGCTCTTCCAAGAGTCCCTGTCTGGCTTGTGATAACTGAGGTGATGCTTTCTCTTTGAAACTGAGGATGAAGCCCTGATGATTTCTGACTTGTCTCTGGGGTCATTTTCCCCTTGTCTTGAAGAATAGTGCGAGTTAACAGCCAAACAGCTCTATGTTCTAGGATCTAAGTTTAATTGCCTTCCTTCTTCATCCTGCTTCCTCTGCTCCCTTTAGTTCAAATTGGCAGTGTCTTAGCTGGTATAATCACATCTCATTCCTGGGCTCTGTTGAAATGACTGATTATAATAATTTTTCACACCCACATTAATCTCTTTATCAAATGGCGAATGAGCTACACCCTTGGTGTTTTCTCCCAAACACGTTTTCTCATTTTTTGCAATATGGACAGGCTGAGAATTTTCCAAATCTTTAAGTTCTGGTTCCTTTTCATTGAACAATTTCTTCTTCAATTTACTTACCTCTTCTTATATTTTACTTTAAGCACCTCAACTTTTCTTAGAAATCTCCTCAGCTAAATATCTAATTTCATCACTGACAAGTTCTCCCCCACAACACCCTAGAACACTAACATGATTCAAACAAGCTTCTTGCCACTTTATGACAAGTATCACCCTTTCTCCATTGTCCAATAATACATTCTTCATGAGATTTCAACAGAAGATGAAGTCAGAATTTATCATCTATAGTTCTATCAACAACCTGTTCATGATAATGTATGTATTTTCTAAGAAGACGAAGGCTTTGTGTCTAGCTCTCCTTTCTTTCTCTCTGAGTGCTTAACCAGAATTGTCTTTAGCAGCAGGCTTATCGCAACCTCTGCTTTTTCTAGCATGAACCTCAAAACTCTTTCAGCATCTATCCCGTTCATTACCCAGTTCCAAAGTTGCTTCCACATTTTTAGGTATTTGTTACAGTAGCACTCACTTCTTGGTACCAATTACATGTAATTACTTCCACATGTTTTTATAAAAACTTCACATTCCCTCATCAAGAGATAGAGTCTATTTCCTACCTTTTGATTCTGGGAGACTTTGTGACTTGCTTTTAAGCAACAAAATGTGGTAAAAGTAACAATGAATATCTTCCCAAGGTTAGGTCATAAAAGGTGATGCAGTGGAGATAGAAGCTGAAATACTTTTACTTGGCCCCCTGAGCTATCTGTGAAAAGTGAGATTTCGCCTAAGGACACCATGCAGTTGGGAAGCCCAAGCCAGCCATCATGGAGAGACCACGTAGAGAACCCCTGAGACTACACTGACAGACACAGAGAGATGACCAGCCAGTCTCCAGTTGTTCTACCTCCAGCTACTGCCTAACTGCAACCACATGAGAGCCCCTGAGTCCAAACAGCCTGACTAAGCTTTTCCTGAATTGCTGACTCATAGAAGCTCTGAGACATAATTATGTGATTATTGCATATTAAGCTGTTAAGTTTGGGGGTGATTTGTTATACAGCAATATAATGGAACAAACTCTGTAACAAAGTTTTAAGCCCTCAAAATCAATATTTAAAAAAATACTAAATGTAGAAATGCTCATATAAAACAAGACAAAACTATTTCCAAGTGACCTTTTAACCTATTTCCTCAAAGGAGGAAAGTTTCTATTTTCAGCTTCTGTGAAGTGAATGGAGTTAAAGGAATCTTTTCAAGCTTAAAGCTTAAACGTCAGATGATATAACCACCAATTTTCTTTAGATTTTCCTTAAATATTATCCTTTGCCTAAGGACATCATTTCTATCTTGTTCTGCTAAGATAGATAAATAGATCTATGGTGGGGGAGAGAAAGACAGAGAGACAGAATGGATAGAGAAATGGCAAAACTTTGCATAGATTTGAAAGGAATTTTATCTACTGTGATAGGAAAAGGCTGCCTGCTTCAACTTTTGCCAAGCCAATTTTTACCTCTGATTATACTTACAAAAATAATTATGAGGGTGAGGAAAGGGGAGAGCATGGGACATTGTCTATCTGTAGTGTATTTTAAGTCTCTATCATTTCAAATCACACCCTCTGTGGTGAAGTGTTATAGCAACAGTTGGGAGCAGATCCAAGTTTTGTGGAGACAGAAGCTTACACAAAGTTGAAGATTCTCTTAAATAAAAGGAAGCTAAAATTACAAATATAAAATTGACTATGAAAATAAAATTTATTTAGACCAGAAAAAGAAATCACAGCAACAACAAAAAAAACAGAAGTACAATATCTAGGAAAAACATATTTGTGTTAATTAACTGCTGACACACATTTTAATACTTTTTTTTTTTAAAAGATTTTATTCATTTGACAGAGAGAAACACAGTGAGAGAGGGAATACAAGCAGAGGGAATGGTAGCGGGAGAAGCAGACCTCCTGCTGAGCAGGGAGCCCAATGCGGGGCTCCATCCCAGGACCTTGGGATCATTACCTGAGCCAAAGGCAGACACCTAACAACTGAGCCACCCAGGTGCCCCAACATTTTAATACTTTTTAACTACATCTTTTGGCTGTATTTTATAGATTGATTACTTCTTCATTTAATGACGATTATAAAATATTTTCTATAGATAAAAAAAAGATGTCTTCCTCCAGCATGGTTGATTGAAACTCTTTTTTTTTTTTTTTACTATTAATAGTTTATAAAGTTGTATGTCTAAAGTGATATATACTGCATTATTGAATATATATATACATGTGTGTATATGTATATAATATATACACTGAGAATTAAATCCTCCACTTAAAATTTTGCACTTCAGATGACTGAAAAACTTTTCTACCAACCAGCTTCTGGCTTTGAACATTTGAAACTTTCTTTCTCTTCTACTTCACATACAGTTTGTTGCTATAAGATATCATCATATTGTAATATTGATCCACAGAGTGATTTGGCCAGTGGACAGATTTCTAAAAGCCACTGCTACACCAGGATAGCTAATAATAATTTAATTATGCAAAGGAGTGACTAAAAACTATATTAAGGAATCCTCCTAAACTGAAACTAAAGAATCCCCAACTCAACTTCTTACCTAGATTTCAAGTATACCACAGCAACTCCACTGTCATAGGTCATACAGGAAAATATGGCGGACAGGAAGTCGGAGTTGAAGAAGACAGTGTTCTTTACATGATTAAAACATCCATAAAATATATGATCTTGTGAACACATTGAAAGGGTGCCCCAGATTTCTGGAAGGGGCCCATGCACATAAAAGTTCATGGTAAATCTGCCTTACTTATGACTATACATTTCACCATCCCTGTTGGGGAGTTTTCAGGTCTCTTAGAGGAGTTTCCCACTCCAGATCAAGTCTTTGGGTCTGTCATTAATGCCTGTCTGTCGCCAGAGAGAGGGTAATCATATCCAGACTGGCTGCTCAGATTAACCCGTTCCCAGTCGTTATCTGTTTATATAATCCAGAAAAGGCTAATGAGAATTTCCTAGGATTGATAATATGGCTGTTTAGGAAGGGAAATTATCGTTTTACTGGGGATGCTAAACAGAAAAAAAGAATCCACATCTGCTGATGACTGCCTTTTTCCTATTCAGAAAGACCTTGTTTGAGAAGAAAGCCAGCATTTAAAAGCATTACTGTGACATGGAAGCTAACATTATGTGAACCTCTAGAACCAGTTGTGCACCCTCTCTAACTCCTCCCTGTTATTGCAGACAATAAATTCCCCTCTTTCTTCAACTAAGTTGAATTCCTAGAATTTACAACCCAAACAGCCTTGAGTAATACTACAGCCTCTCCTTTGCTACATCAGAGTGTTTTGTTCCAGTTATTATGTAGCAATTACAGAAAATGTAAATTTTAATAAATCAATCAATCAATCAATCCATCATTTGGAGAATTTCTCAGATCTAGCAACACAAGCAACATGAAATGTCATGTACAAGGGAGAGGGAGAAAAGTTCATTAAACACACAAACAAAAACTAGTAATTGTATTAAACTTCATGTTAATAAATTTTAACTAAGATAAAACAAAGGATAATATATACTAAAATAGATCTGACAGACTTAAAATAAAAATCTTTTCAACTCCAAGGCATTTTTATAGGGTATTTGTTTTAAGTAATTAAAAAAGTGATATTAAAATATAATAATTTTAAAATGTGTGATATCAGACAAAAGACCAAAGAAAAATAATTGGGAGCCCCCAAATAATCAATCCTATAAAATTATATGATGGAGGTGACAGTTAAGATCAATGAGAAAACCAAAGATTACTTAAACAATGGTGCTTATGTAAGGAAAAAAAGAGAAACCAAACTCATACCCAAAGTGAAATTAAATTCCATGTGAGTTAAAGCTGCAAATGTAAAAAATAATAAATATTTATGTGGTCATGGATTGGTGAAATACAACACAAGAGATAGAATTCAATATGTCAAAGATTTATCTGTCTTAAAGAAATTAAAAATATCAAAATATAAATTTTAAATAAAAACACAAAGCCAAAATATAAAATACAAATGTCAAGCTGGAAAATTATATTTTAAATATGTCTGACAGAATAAAGGTAATATATAGAAGACTCTTGTAAAGACTCTTGTAAAGACTCTTGAAGACAGAGGCTTAACTGACTGAGCCACCCAGGTACCCCTCAACATATGTTTTTGAGGGGCACAATTCAACCTGTTACCGTCCACCCTCTGCCCTCCTCACCAAATTCATGTCTTTTCCACTTGCAAAATGCAGTCACCCGTCCCAGCTTCATCAGATGTCTTAACCCATTCCAGGATCGATCCTAAATCCAAAATCTCCCCTAAATATAATGAATTCAACCCATAAAAAAAAAAAAACAAAAAAGACTCTTGTAAATCGATGAGGATAATAAAAAAGTAAGTCATCTAGTAGAACTGTAAAGAGGATGAGTTCCCCAACCTTCTAATACTAGAAAAGACATACAATATGTTTTAAGATGTTGACAATGGCTGTATCAGGACAGTGGAAATTACAGGTGATTTTTTGTTCACTATTTTGTGTTTTGTGTTTTTCAAGATTGAGTATGTGTTCTTTTGTAATTAGAAAAAGCAAACAATGTTCATGAAGCCTAAATGTAGGCTAATGTAGCCTCATGTAGCCTAAAACCTCATGACAACTCTTAAAAGAAAAACAATCTAAGGAAAATTTATTCTAGAGGGTGACACCCAATTCTACCCAGACTGTCAACACTTTCTATGAAACTTCAGGCATTAGTTACTTGTTTCTGTCTCCCATTATGTTTTAAAAACTACTCTAATCACACATGGAAATCTCTGCAACCTATTTTACTATATCAAATGTAGCTAAGTCCTTTTTCAGTGTGGTTGTGAATGCTGGTATGGACTGTGCTCCTGGTTCTCCACATTAGGTTGATACTAACTCTACGTGTCTCCCACCTCCATCTCCACAGTCAGTGACTCAAGAGCCCACCTCTGCAGGCCCAGGGCCCAGCACGGTGCCAGATCATGAGAGTGTTCAATAGCTACTAGTCCAACTGAACTGAACTAGGCCTCTATGATTATGAAAGGCCTCTATGACCCAGAAACACATGGCAAAACAAAGTCACTTTGTTACTCTGTTGTCTTTTATATGGTCAAGTATTTTCATGCAAACTTATTTTCCAATTTACTTCAAGTCGGTTACATTTTCAATTAATTTTCACATACCCAAAAGAAAGGAGATAACTGTGAAAGTTGAATCATTAAATGTATAAAAACATATGATGTTCATAGGGAGAAAAAAATTACAAAAAAATTAAAAATTTCCTCAAGTACTTACTATAAAATCATGGTGAAGACTAATTCAAACTAGGGAATGTCCAAGTGAAACCAGTACAACAAAATCTTTGTTTATATTAAATAATACACTTAACTTTCACAAATATTCAGAACTTCTAGTTAACATATTGCTTCCAAAAAGAGCAGGTTTTACTGGATATATTTTTATCCAGTTTTACTGGATATATTTTTAATGTCTAATTTGTCGTTTGTTATTATTTGCATAAACCTATTAAAATCCAGAAAGCAACTTTTCATCCCACAGATTAATAGTCATCTGAAGACTTATTTATATTATTAAATTACTTGGCAAATAGATTTCTTGATAGGTAGCCTAATGTTTATGCTATGCTGAGCCAGTGACATTCAAAATGTCTTAATTAGTAAAGGCTGATTTAATGAGACTTCATTATCCTAACGATATTATAAGTAGAATATGATTTGAAATGTAAGCATTTCTAAAGACTGATCTTTACTAACACAAAGGGTACTGTTATTTAATGCAGACTACATTTATCTATCATCAAATTTTATTTATCCACAGCATGTTAACTCTAAAATAATGTGACTTTTAGCTTCACTTGTTTTGAACAGTAGGTCCTAAAAGTGTTTTCCTCAATTTATGATCAAAAGATAAATATATATTTCTTCCATTATAGAACAATTCTAACATCTGCACTTTGAGTTATACTTAAAGGTACTTTTACATTTCATTACACACTAAATCATCAAAATAAATACTGAGGATCATGAATGCCTGGCTTTTAAATGAATGCTTCTGTATATTGTTTCTTTACAAATCACTGTTTTCATTTTAAAGGTAATCAATCACAGAGTCATACAATAACAGAACTGGGAAATGATGTGGAGAAATTTACTCACACTTTGCAACTCAATGTGTTAAAAAAAACAACGTACTTTTTTTTTTTTTTTTTTTTAAACTAATCTGCTCTTCCTCACAAGTGAGCTTATCATGAGCCTCTAGGAACTCCTGCCTGTCTCTTGCTCTGCCCCACATCATGTCACCACTTCCACCTTCTGGGGCTATTAGAGGTGGCCTATGGATGGCCTGATCAAGGGGATTTCCTCTATCTGCCACCATGCATAATCTGACCCAAGTTTAAAAGTGGATCAAGGATAGAGGCCCCTTGTTTTGGCTTTCCCATGAACACATTTAACACGGCCGCTACCATCCCATGAGTTGGCTAAGATAGAGAGGGTGCAATAATTATATTCATGAACCTCTCAGCTCCTCTATCTTCCTGTCTCTTCTAACCTTCACTGTACTCAAATGAAAAGGGCAGGCTTGCCACCTCCCTTTTCATTATAGATCCATTATAAATACATCACACCCCCTCCCTGAGGCGGCAAGTTGTATTCTATTTTCCCAAGAGGTCATAATGGCAGATGAAATACAAGGACATCCTAGCTTACTGACATCTGAGCTTCCAGAAGGATAAAGGAAGCTATTTGCAGTGGGCTGCAATGCTCACTTTGTATAACTTTGGTTTGGGTTCAGACTGACTTTCACACCTAGAGGAAACAAGAGGTTTTAACTGCCTTCAGGTTTATTTAGAAAGATACAACAGGGGAAACACAGCATGTCTGCATGATCACATCAAATGCATCTTCAATGGAAGTAAACCTAAAAATACATTGACAATTTAAAACCATAATAATAATACCTAATTTGTGTGAAAAAATTGCCCAAAATGAAAATACTGGTCAAGAATAGTATACAAATTTCAGAGCAACTATATATTTCAGGATGATGGAAAAGATATTAATTTTAGACTTTAAGTAGCATATTTAAAATACCTAGAGTAATCACTAAAAGAGCAAAGTAGAATATAAAGCTCCAAACATGTAAAAAACTGAAATGGGATTTTAAAAAAAGGCAAAGCTCATGCCATCTAAAATCCTGAAAAAAAACTGAAAGAAGGCAAAAAGGAAATAGAAAGCACACTATAAGATGGTAGAAAGGAAATCCAAGCATACCAGCTATTGCTATAAACATAAATGAACTCAACTCTCCAGATAGTTTCAAAATAAAGATTAGAGGTAAAACATAAAAACATAAATTTAAGCTACGTGGCTTTTAAAGGAGACATAAAAGAAAATACTAAAAAAACTCCTCTAGTAATTAATATCCAAAAAATAGACTTTAAAACAAAAAGAATTACTAGAGATGAAAAAGTATGTAATAAAAAAGTTTCAATACATTATGAATGAATACACAAATGTTAATGATAATAATAAAAACAACATGATTAGAGATGTGTCAAAGATTCAAACTGATTAAGGGTTATAATTATACATTTATACCCCAATTTGGAAAACATAAATGAAACGGGAACATTCCTAGAAAAATAGAGATCAGCCAAAATTGACTCAAGAAGAAATAGAAAACTTGAGTCATTTTAGATTGGTTTTAAAAGTAGGTTTTTCTGATCATTTAAAGAACAGATAAAATCAATCTCACAAACTCTTCCAAAGAGAAAAGAAGGAAGATACAGATGGTCCCTGACTTAAACTGCTCAACTTACGATTTTGAACTTTAGGCTGGTGTGAAAGTAATATGAACTCAGTAGAAACTGGGGTTCAAATTTTAATCTCTCCCTGGGCTAGTGATATGCAGTCTGCTACTCTCTTGTGATGCTGGGCAGAGGCAGCAAGCCACCTGATCACCAAGATAAACAACTGATACACCTACAACCATTCTGTATCAATATAACCATCCTGGTTTTCACTTTCAGTACAGTATGCAGTCAATTACATGAGCTAATAAACACTTTTTTTAAAAAAATAGGGTTTGCGTTAGATGATTTTGCCCAACTCTAAGCTAATTTGAGTGTTCTGTACCCATTTAAGGTAGTCTAGGGTAAGTTGTGATGTTCGATAGGTTAGGCACAGTAAATCCATTTTTGACATGTGATATTTTCAACTTACCATGGGTTTATCAGGGTGTAACCCCATTGTAAGTTGTGAAAGAGTATACTCCTCAATTCATTTTATAACACTAGCATTTCCTACAGCAAAAGCATATGAGGATAAGACAAGAAAAAATTTAGTCTCACTCATGAAGACAGATTAAACAATCATAAAAATTACTAGCTTACTGAATTCAGAACTGGATTAAAACTTAAATATTATGAGCTAGGCACATTTACACAGTTAGTTTAATTAGAAAATCAATTAACTATATACACATATATAATAAAAGTAAAATCTTATGATATATTTTAATAAATACAGGAAAAGCATTAAGATACAAAAGCAATAAGATACAATATCATTTATGATGAAGTGTGTTGGCATACCACTAATAAGAGGGAAATTTCATAATATTTTATAGGATATATCTAAAAAATCTCATACTTCTTGAAGAAATTTAAATTATTCCCTTTAAGACTGGGAATAAAGGTAAAACATTTCTAAAGCATTTGTTTTCTTCTGCCTCTTTACGTTTACCAGGAAATGGGTGTCTCAACCAAAATGGCGACACAGGAAGCTCCTGAATTTTCCCCTTCCATGTGATGCACTAACTATACACGAAGCAATTTCCTCTGAGAGAAATTGAGAAACTAGCTGAGTGACTCCTACACATAGGCCGACTGAGAAATGCTCACATTGAAAAGGCCTGCATCTTGGTGCTGACTGCAATTCTCCTCTTTGAAGCACTGACAAGTTTTGGCATGCGCTCAACCACTGGGAAATACTAAGAAAAAAGACAGTGGCTTAGACAATCACAGAGGTTTGAGGCACCTATATCTATATCCATATCTGCCTCTATTTCTCCAGAAATTATCAGAAATATATGGATTTTAGAAATATAAGGAATATAGTCAGCCTTATAAATGAAGGAAATCCTGCCATTTGTAAGCACACAGATGAACCTGAAAGGTGTTAGGGCATTATGCTAAGGAAAAAAGGCTGGACAGAGATAGACAAACATTGCATGGTATCACTTACATGTGGAATTTTTAAAAAATAAATAAATAAAAGCCAAACACCTGGAGACAGACTGTAGAATGGTGACTGCCAGGGGCTAGTGTAGGGAGAAATAAAGAGAGGTTGCTATAAGGGTACAAATTTTCAGCCATGAGTATGGATTTAATGTTAACACAATGACTACAGTTGGTAATACTATACTGTATTAACAATTATTTTCTTAATAGAACTTTTTTTCTAAAGATTTTATGTATTTATTTTTGTACACAGGCACCGCAAGGTGGGGTGGTGGGCAGCAGTGAGAGAAGCAGGCTCCCTGAGTAGAGAGCCTGATGCAGAACTGGATCCCAGGATCCTGAGATCATGACCTGAGCCAAAGGTTAATTGACTGAGCCACCCAGATGCCTAAGAGAGTAGAACCTAAGAGAGTACTCACTCACACACACACACAAAGATAAACATGTGAGGTGATTGATGCATCCACTAACTTGATTGTGTGAGTCCTATCACAATGGATATGTATATCGAATCATCATACTGTATACTTAAGGTATATTGCAATTTTATTTGTCGATTACACCTCAATAAAACTAAAAAAATATTGAGTATTGCACAATTTATAAAAAAAAAAAAAGGAATAAAAACAAGAATGTACACTTCGACCATTCCTATTTAAATTATCAATTTGTGCTTGTTTAAATTACTGGTTCCAGGGGCACCTGGGTGGCTCAGTCAGTTAAAGCAGCCGACTCTGGATTTCAATTCAAGTCATGATCTCAGGGTCCTGGTATTGAGCCCCAAATCAGACTCCGTGCTCAGCGTGAAGGCTGCTTGTCCCTCTCCCTCTATTCCTTCCCTCCACCCCCAGCTTGCTCTCTCACGTGCTCTCTCTCAAATAAATAAATAAAATCTTTAAAAAATTTTACTGGTTATAGCCAGTGCAGTAAGATAAAATTTTTTTTTAAAGTACAAGGTATAAAGAATAGAGAAGATGAAATAAAACAGATACTATTTGTAAGATGATATGATTATATAAAAATATCTAACAAAAGATGCTCCAGCCATTTTTTGAAGAAAATTATAAAACCTTACCTAAAGACTTTTTAAAGGAGAAATAAATTGAGCATGGTAGACCACACTATTGGATAAAAAGACTCAACATTTGTACAGAAGAGTAAATGGCTGAGACAGATATAATTCATGAAGTAAAAAGCCAAAAAGGAGTGTTTGGCAGAAACAGTCATAAAGACTTTTTAGAAGTCAGTAGTATTAGGACAAAATGGGTTTGGTGTAAGGACAGAAAAATGAGCCAGTGCAACAAAACAGAGAATCTGGAAACAAGTTGGACATACACAGACACTTAATTTTTAACAGAATGGGCGCTGAAAACTAGTGTTAAGAAAAAAGTAAGTCACTAAATGACTCTGGAACAACTGGTTATCTATAGAGAAGAAAGAAAACTACATTAAATTGACTATATAAAAATAATTCCAGGTAGATGAAAGGTTTAAAGCTAAACTACAGCACTTGTAGAAGATGAATACATTCAGGATCTATATGACCATGGGGTAGGGAAAGATTTCTTAAACAGAATACAAAAAGTACAAAGCATTAAAGCAATAGAAACATGTGGTTATGTTAAAGTTAAGGGTTAACTTTAACAAGAGACACTAAAAACCAGTGAAAACTGAAGCTATAAACTGAGAATATATCTGCAACAGAGGAAATGGAAGAGGATTAGCATAATACTTGTACTATATAAATAACTGCCTACAAATAAACTTTTTAAAAAATTAATGACTCAAAGGTGGTAACTGAATAGGAATAGAGATTTCATTGAAGAGGAAACACAAATGGCCGATAAACATGAAAAGATGCTTCACCTCATTAGTTATCAGGGGTATGCAAATTAAATACCCAGTGAGACAGCATTTCACAACCACCAGATTGTAAACAATTTTTAAAAAGTCAGATAATGTCAAGTGTTGCCAAGGAGGTAACACAATGGAAAGCTTATCTGCTGTTGGTCAGAGTATGAAGTGATACTTCAACTTGGAATAACAGTTTGGCATTTGTTCATTCATTCAGTGTATATTAATTAACTACTTACAATACTCTGGGTACTATTCTGGGACTACAGCATGAGCAAAACAGATAAAATTGCCATTTCAAGTTGAAATGTACATTTTTTATGACCAAAATTCCACTTACTGGAAAGGATATGCCCTACAGAAGGTAACTACGTAAGCTAGAGAAATCTACATATGTGAATGTTCAAAACAATATTGCTTCCATATCAAATTAAGAAAGGTGGCCAGGTGACGGACATTGGGGAGGGTATGTGCTATGCTGAGTGCTGTGAATTGTGTAAGACTGATGATTCACAGACCTGTACCCTTGAAGCAAATAATACATTATACGTTAATTAAAAAAAAAAAAAGGTGATGACTAAAATGTGTATCATCAGTGGAATGGATAAATAAATTGAAGTATGGGATACAAAAGAATCTAAAACGACACTGAAGATGGATAAACTACAGCAACGTATAAAAAATGAATCTCAAAAATTATGTTAGTGGATGATTACAAGAGGTAAAAACTAAACATATTTTATTTATTTATCTTTATTTTAAGTAGGCTCCATGCCCAAAATGAGGCTTGAACTCACAACCCTGAGATCAAGAGTCACATACTCTACTGACTGAGCCAGCCCCCAAACTAGACATATTTTAAAGACATATTCATATTTATGAATATATAAACTATAAAAAAAAGCAAAAGACTAATTAACACACAATTCTAGAGAATAATTACTTCTAGGCAGTAAGAAAGAAGTAAGGGGTATCTAAGGTAGGGTTTTATTTTTGAATTAGGTATATGGGAGTTTGATCTTTTCAAAATTATATCTATGTTTTATATACATTTTGAAAATACTTTATATTTTATAATAAAAAAACAATACATAGCCTTAATGTATTAATTAGGCTAAGTTTTTCTGTTTTATTATCAATTGGGGCCAAAACAATAAAATAGTAAAATCAAGAACTCACAAATGTTAATGCATCTATATCATATAAAGAATAGTATATCCTGTAACAGTATAATCTTGTCTCAGTGAAAACTTAGAAAGCAATTTAAAGTCATCAGAAAACCAAGTAAAGGATATATGATAACACGGTTAGTAAGAGCAAAATCTACAGAATTACAAAAAATCATCTGAAGGTTCAACTGAATTGGTACTCAAAAAATTTTTATATATGTAGATCCTTCCAGAGACCTAACTCCCATGGTAGAATCACTCTAAAATCTGTCCCATTATGAAATAAACCTTGAAAACAGTTAACAAACATGTTAGGAATTGATTCATAAGAGTTTATATAATACGGAGCCATTCATATAAATTGATTCAGCATAGTGTTTATAATATAAGACATCACATTTAGTGAACACTATTCAAATATTATTTCAGTTCAAAACTAGCAGATGAGGCTAAAGTAATGCTTTTCTGAATAGAAATATTGAAATGGAGGCTCTTTTTAAAAGGTTAATAATTACTTTGACCCTTTAAACCAAATTCTAATAAATAACTTCTCTTTAGACCGTAGCTGGGAAGTTAGGGAGGAAGGGAATGTATCTATCGTCCTTGATGCACAGAACAGTGCCTGCACATATAAATACTGTTTACAGAAGATTCTTAATATTAGATTTTTGTAATTTAAAGCATTAATAATTTTGCTGTAAGATAAGCCTATTTAATACCAGTATGTATTTTTAAACGAATTCTAAATCTATGCCACTATTGGTAAGGATATACTCATCTATGATTTTATGGAATTTTCACAATGCATATAAACAAATGAGCATTGCCATGGATTAAAATTACCACTGTATAGCTATGGGAAACTATGCAGCATTAGTTAAAGTCATAGAATGAATTTCAGTTTCACCCATTAGATCAAGAACTATACAGAAATATTTTTCAAAACTTCAGTATAGTAAGAAAAAAGGCTTCCTGATTAAAGGAATATATACCATTCAATCAAATAATCACATTTCTAAACACCTAAGTATTAGAAATGTCAAGTGAAGTCTAGGGGACTTCAGGTCTAGAGGAGTTTAGTCAATTTTCAGTGAAAAGGTTAGTTGTAAATGAAATACTGCTTCTTTGGACATACTTTGTAGAGTCAAAAACAAAAATGAGGTTCGATTCCCTTAAAATTACCCACCATATATATATAAGTGTTTCCATGTGTGTAAATGTGTGTGTTTATATATGTATACATATAAAAGTATATATGTTTTCCCTTTTCTTTTGAGATATACGTACATAAGGTCATTTTAGACATTTTCTCTGGATGCTATAAATTAAGGTGTTGGGTTTTTACACAATGTATTTTTGGTATGTAGTCATAACGTTCTCCAATTCTCTAGCTCTATCAGTTTTGCAATGCTCTAGGGTGTGAAATTGACAAGAAATGGTGCGAAACCAACAACTGGAAGCATAGAACTTTAACAAGAAATTACCATGCACATTGTTTGAGAAAGGCTAGAAAAATAAATATTTGACAGCAATATTTGACTATGCTCCAATTTGATGAAATGTTTCAAACAAAGAATCCCAGATTCTTCCAAATGCATGAGTCCTTATATATGTACAAATGTTTAAAAAATCAAAGTAGGATAATCCAGACAAATAGTACACTACCTAACAACCTTAGAGGGAAAGATGTGTAAGAATGAAATCTTACAGTGACAGCAGTTGCTTATTTCCCTAGAGTTAAGCTATAGTTCCCACTTTTGCATTCCTGTAGATAATGATCACTTTGAACCCTCTCTCCACAGCAGCCTTTTTATATTTCCTTACAGCAAATACATAACAATTTTAAAAAGGAAGGGTATAGAAGGTCACCTTTCGTATTGTGTGTTTCCCATCATTAAAATCTGTGTATTCATTGCCCTAACAAATTAGTTATGATTATTTGGCATCCCAGAAATCTTTGAAACATTCAATGTGATTTTATATATAAAGGACTTAGGACAGTGGCTAGCACAAGTAAGACTTCCATAAACTGTGATGGTGGAGGTACAAGTTTCTTTTATGTCACTCTTTACTGCTCCTATTCTAGACTTTCTACATTACTTCATGAGAGTAAAGTCCAATATTAGTAACAAAAGAAGTAGCAAGAAAAATATGGGCTACTTCTGTTTCCTTAATAAGTGATTTGTAATGATGGGGAGGAGGAAGAGGAAATAATATTAGTAATGATGGTGCCTTTCATAGTAATGATGCTGACATCTTTCATAGACGTCGTTTCATGTGACAGGCATAGCATCTCTGTAAGTTTTGTAGAGCAGATATCATTTTCCTTATCTTAAGGATGAGGAAATTAAACCACAGAGAGGTTGAATAAGTAGCCAAAGGACAATGACCACACATTGGGCTATTTAATGCAAAACAGAGACCAGGCCACATCACATCAACCCAAGTATTCCACTACGATTTAAATCAGCATGGCTTCCATCTTGAAATATTAATTCTTTGGAGCAAGTAGAGTTTCATGTGGGTGTTTCATGTAACACCTGGACTAAAGTGATCAGCTCAAATAAATGAACAAGCACTCAACATTAAAAATAGATCCTAGCTGCCTTGGTCGGAGTAAAGCAAAATAAAGACAATTTATCAGATAACATTTCAATTTCTGTGACTTATTCTTATAAATTAGAAATATATTAAAATGGACTCTAACTTATCTTAATTAAAAATATTCTCCAGTTTTATTTTTCCAAAAAATAACACTGAAAACAATGTAAAATACAACTGATTTATTTTCTGGTCCACAGAACTTTCAAGGGGAGCTGTGTTAGCTGAGCAATATTAGGATCCTGCAGCATGAATTATCTTATAATAAAATACTTGGGAAAACTCCTATATAACTGGGAAAATAATATCTTCAAAGCAAATGATTGCTACAGTTATAAATGAATACTTCTGGCCTTTTAAGGATTAACCATGAAAAAAAGCAATAATGTTCACCACTCAAAAATATTTATAATCTACCTAAGTAGACTATAATAATATAGCCTTTCTGCTTAGATACAATCTTTATTTTTAAAAACTTGGAATTATATATAAACAAGGATGGATTGGGAATTACATGATTAAAAATGTAACCAATGAACACCTCCAAATAAACACTGTTTTGAATAACCACCATGGGAAAACAACATGTCACACCTAAATTCTACATATTTAAGCCATATGGAGCACATCAAAGCTACCATAAAGGGACTGAAAAGATTTATTTTGAACATTGAAGAAATCTTACTTGTGAGCAGATGCCTAGACTTAGCTTGGAGGCAACAGGTTTTCATTGGGTGACTAATCACATCACTGGGGCATTTTTGTGAAGTCTCCAAAAAGGATATTTAGTAGTAAAATGCATGCATATTGAAGATAACAAACCAGATAGGCATATTTCTGAAGAGCCTCCCCTGATCACAATGAATGCCGTAAATCTTAAACACAAGCAGTTTATCCATCCCGGTTATCAGAGAGCAATTGCCCTTTCGTCAGGTTTGACTCTGACAAAAATCAGGGAGAATTTTGCCTAAATGAAATGCACTAAACTCCTGCAGTATAGTCATCTCAACAATAATCTCTCATTTAATTCTTGAAGTTCTTAGAGCAGCTAATTCTGGAGAAACTCAAAACACACTGTAAATTTTCTTCTTTTTTAAACTATAAATGCAGTCCATCTTCAAAATTCTACACAAATGCTAAAAAAGCCACTATGAAATGAATCACATGAAAAATATCCCTAGAATTGTTCAGCTTAAGTAGTTCATAAAGAGTACTAAAAATGGCCAAATCTCTCACTTAGGAGGTGAGGAATTTGAAGCCTAGAGACTTAATAGGACTTACTCAAGTTCTCAAAGTCAGGGGGCACAGCCTCAGAGGATAAGAACTCAAAAAACCCAAATCATCTCGTGTTCTTTCCACCACACCATGACTTCTTTCATATGGAAGGGAGCAGGCAGTGTAAAAGATCCACATTTGTGAAATTTGGGTCTTAAAATTTTTTCTCATAGTGAAGCCTCTTTCTGGCCCCCAAGAAAGCAGCATTATTATATGTGTAAATATTTCTAAAAATAATTCTAGTTTAAATCTACTATTATCTGGTCTCAATATGTTGCACTTTCTTTCCAGAGGACTGATATCATCAGAAATCCTTAATATTGGTTAACAAACTATGGTCTTTAACCACTAAAGACAACATCTGTAAATTCTCAGTTGGGAGACTCTGGGACAGGAAAAAAAACATCAGGGCTAGTTTAATGTGTGGGTGGTAGAAACCAGTGTGAAAAATACACTTCAAACAGTCTTGTCATTTTATGTATATACAGGTTTAAAACCCACTTATGAATTCTTGATAAAAGATTAAATCAGGAAACTACTAAAAATTATTATTTTAAAAGATTTTATTTACTTATTTGATAGAGAGAAAGAGATCACAAGTAGGCAGAGACTCAGGCAGAGGGAGAGGGGGAAGCAGGCTCCCTGCTGAGCAGAGAGCCAGATGTGGGGCTCGATCCCAGGACCCTGAGATCATGACCTGAGCTGAAGGCAGAGGCTTTAACCCACTGAGCCACCCAGGCGCCCCAAGAAGTTATTAAAAATTATTAAAACAAGGGTAGCACAAATAGTTTTTAAATTTTTCTTAAATCTAAACCCCAAAGTAACATGTTCTAAAAAGATTCAAATATTTATACTTTAAGCTAGAGTATCAGGCAGAGAAAAGGTTAAATTCTATTAACATAGTGGAGCTAAAACACAACTTCAAACAAAATTTAGTTCCTATTAAATATTTACCACTGGAGTAAAAACTGGATTAAAGAAAACTAATGAAAATATTTTTTATACTCAGAAAAATGGGAAATTAAATTTCTTTTTTGTTCAAGTTTCCTTGAAAATCCCAGAAGGAAACATTTAATTTTCTAGGACACATTGAAAGACATAGGTAAGAAGGCACAACAGTAGAGCTGAATTAATCAAGCAAACATCATTGAGAATCAGCAGAACTTTCCTGGTGATTAAACTCAGTCTGAGACAGCTGGAGGTGGACCCAATCTTGTCGGAGATTCCATGAGAACAGAATGTTAAGGGCACAAAATGGTCTTTGAAAACAGAATATGTAAACCATTATAAACCTCTCAGCATTTTCAAGTATACAGGGGTAAAATACGAGTAAAAATCAAGAGGGTAACCCTCGCATTTTTAAATTAGAGATATTTTATTAACTAGTATAGCTTAATTTTATTCTCATTTTTCAAGTTGCATCATGTTTACATGAAATGCTTGCCAAGTTCCTAAAATTTTCAAGGGTCATGGAACTATTAGCAATCAGGAACTCAAAAAACTGAATACCAGTGTTCCAAGGCTGGAATTGCTTTAATTGTTAATTCTAAATTTTCAAATCTAACTATATCTGGATTCCTGTTTGATCTATTAATACCTAACGCTGGGAAAATTCCAAGATTGTCCATACCCCTAATTAGAGTGACCATAAATCACAGTAAAAAGCAACCAGAGTTTACGCCTGGGTCCTGGCTTAATCATAAATAACTTTTAAAAGGGTCCCATTTTGATGATAAATGATTTAACCGTCACCTATAAAGAAGTTTAAATGGCCTCTTCCCTTACTCTCCTAGTCCCTAAGAAGACTTTCTTCCATGTAACTTAATGCTAGAAAAGAAATTAACACTGACTTCCCCTTAATAGAAATTTTTCAAGGGGCGCCTGGGTGTCTCAGTGGGTTAAAGCCTTTGCCTTCCTCTCAGGTCATGATCTCAGGGTCCTGGGATCGAGCCCCACATCGGGCTCTCTGCTAAGCAGGGAGCCTGCTTCCCTCTCTCTCTGCCTGCCTCTCTGCCTACTTGTGATCTCTCTCTCTCTCTGTCAAATAAATACATAAATAAACCTTTAAAAAAAAAAAAAGAAATTTTTCGACTCAATATACAATCTTGACTTTTTAGATTGTCCCTTCACCGCTTTGCGTTACCAGTATGAATTTGCTTCTTCCTATAGAAATTGTGCACTACTGTTCTGACATTCCCCACCCCCAACCCCTGAACCCCTTAATGCTTAGTTGGATTAGAAGCACAGACATACTTTAAAATATTTAATCTATAAGACAATGTTTTAAAACCACTAATTAACTTAAAAATCAATTCCTGCAATACAGTTCATTTGTAAACTGGGTACAGCTTTTTGTACTGATAAAAGAAGAATTCAGGAGAAAATTTATGTTTAATACATACCACTGAATAAAAACCTCAATGAATGAATGATTAGGAATGGACTTTATAGACAGAAGCTTTAGTGTGAAGAAATAGAAAAATTCTTATGCCACAAAGAGAAAGAGACAGAATGGTGACAAGATAAAGGAGAAGAAGCATAAAATCAAAAATGTAATTAAGTTTGAAAGAATCCCTGCCACCTACTGGCTTTTCACAATGACTAGCATGTCCTAAGGCACCAAAAGTTATAAATTTGGTCTACTGGGATGTTTTTTTCTTTTTTACTGTAAAAATGCAACTCAGATGTTATCATGGAAATCACTTGTTAAAATGGATTAGGTTTTTAGAAGTAAACATTGAGTGGACTGAAATGCATTTATTTCTTCAAGTGAAATACGCATACATTGGCTTTCAACCTGTAATGTTCAGATCTGACTAATATTGTTCCCATTTTGCACAAAAGAGGAAGCCAAGGCTGTAAATGTAGTAAAGTGCACCTCTGCTTTAATTTTTCACAACTGTTGAGTTTCTAAGTATCATGCTAGGTTCTGCAGCACATGCAACTTTGTTTCATCATCACTCCTATCCAATGAGACACGTTTTACGGATGAAAAAATGAGTTTAGAGAGGTTAGAGAACTTTCCCACACAGCTAATAAAAGTCAGGGTCAGAGTTTGAACCTCTAGCTGCCTGCTGCCAAATCCCAAAGCCTTTGCTACCGTGCTCTATAATGTCACTCTGAAGAGCTCCTTCACAATCAACTTAGTTGTGGTGCTTCTTTTCAAATACTCTCCCTTACCCGCACAGTAGAGCACAACCCCCGAACCGGTGATTCTCTAAGGTGGTTTTAGAACAAACGGAGAGCTTTTAAAAACTCACATGCTAGCAGTTTGGATTTAATTGATCAGGGTGGAGCCTGGGCATCAGCGCTGTTTAAGAGTTCCCCGACTGACTTTAACAAGCAGCTGGGACTGGGAGGGCTCCTAGAGACTTGCATCCAGGGCCCCTCTGCAACTCGCTTGTCTGCTTTGCCAAAATGCTGTTTCCCGACAGTTCTTCCCAACCATCTGACCCTCCAGACATGCCACAAACAGACCACCATTTGGCACTAATCTTCACACAAAGAAATAATGCCTATCAAAAGAAAAACCTTTTTCAGCTTCACATCTCCTTTTCGTACAAAGGTTCAGTCTCTGCAATTTGAGTATCACAATTCCTGTGTTAATTCTTGGGCATTTCTTTGAAATTAAAACTGTGGAACGTGGAAAGTTTGTAAGACATCTTTCCCTGATTTACTCCTGCTGACATTTCCATGAGGCAGAGAAAGATGGAAATTCATAGAATATTAGCATTAGGTCAACAGTGATTATATCTAGTTAGCTTAGCCAATTAGAGCACAGTGCTAATGAAACTAATATTGTGACTTTCATGTCTAGTTGGTTCTGTTTGGATTCACAAACCCAAACCACCTCTAATCTGGGGTAGGCAATAAAAAATGTCAGCAATTATTCAGCTGATCATAATAGAGAAGGGTGTGTGTATATATACATATATACATACATGTATACATATACATACATACATACATATACACATACATACATGTATGTATGTATGTATATATACACACACCCTTCTCTATATAGAGATATATAGGTATCTGTGAAAATCCAATAGTATCATCTTCAAATGCAAATGAGCATATTTTTAAAAAGGAGCAGTGTAGCCAATTTGGACTGATTAGAAGAAGGAAATGTCTAGTTAATCAATAGTTAGTTGATTATAATATTAACCAAGTCCTTCATGCTACATTTCTGCAAGCTAACACTTAATATAATATAAAATAACTCCCACTTCAGCTCAGCTGGGATTTTGAGCTTATTAAACAAAAAGAATGTGTTAAATTAACATTCACACTCAGCATTAAACCCCTAGAAGCAAAGGAATTCAAGATAAGACGTCCATTGTTAAATCATGACTTTGTATTACAGTCCCAAAGGTAAGATCACCCAGTGTTATGTATTTCTCAGAAAACTAAATGTATGAGATTAAAAAACAAACCCTCTGAACAAAAGGGTGAGCTCAGTGCAGTACTGAATGCTGTCATGTTTGTGGATTAAAGGAACACCCTCTTATTATATTAATGTAATTTTGGTCTTTCTTCCTTTCAATACGGTAGTGTGACCTGCATTGAGGTACTTTTCATTTCACAAAGCTGAAGTCCCTTACATCCCTGATATTTTACATGGACACTGAAGACTAAGACATGTGAACGGATTTTACATATGAACGCAATCACTCGATTGCGTTCAAGCATGAAAACTCGAGGAGTGTTATTTCCTGAAAGTTCTGGAGGGAAAAACACACATCAGACAGACTAAGGCTGGACACCAGGACTGGTCACAGAGGGTCAATACAGTACCTGCCCAGGAATTGACCAAACATCAGCTTTTCACCTTGGGACAAACATGTGGAAGGACAAAGGCCTATAGGCTGGATCATCATCCAATTACCCAGTAAAATGGCTTCTGCCTTCCTCATCTATTAACCATGGCTAGAAACCACGCGGTCATCATCTGGCAACCCTACAGGCTTTTACTGTAACAACTTTCAATTACATCACATTCCTGCCATTTTCCCTCCGCCTCTTCCCACTTTCATTTTTTTATATGAATATACCTGTTATTCTCAAAAATAAACTTCTTCAAAGTAAAAGTATGTTAAAAAATTCAAAAGTACAAAAGGGTATAATAATTAAATAAAAGTCTACTTCGAACAGTACAAAAGGGAATACTGTCAAAAGTAATTCTACTTTGAACTCCGTCCCTAGACCCCCTATGAAATGGATTCATCCCTTCTTTTTCTCTTTCCTTTCCTTTCTCCCCCTTCTTTTTCTCTCTCCGCATAGATCTGTATGTATATACCTAACACACACACACACACAAACATCTTTTATGGTAGCAACCTGTTTTGTTCTGCATATTTCTTGTTTTACTTATATCTTAAACATTATCCCATTTCAGTTGTTACTGAAACTGAAATTCATATGCTGAAATCCTAATGCCTAATGTGATGGCATCAGGAGGTGAGGCCTTTGGGAGGTGCTTAGTTCACAAGGGTAGAGTCCTCATGAATGGGATTCATGTTCTTACATAAGAGACCCCACAGAGATCCTGCCATGTGAAGATACAACAAAAAGTTTGCAACCTGGAAAAGAGCCCTCACCTGACCATGTCGGCACCCTAATCTTGGCCTTCCAGCTTCCAAAACTGTGAGAAAGACATTTCTGTTGTTTATAAACTACCCAACCTGCAGTATTTGTCACAGCAGCCCAAACAGATTACGACAGTATCACATTGCATGGATGAACCATGATTATTACCACCACCCACTGCTGGGTATTTTTACTATATCTTTCTGCAACAAATAATGCTAAAATAAAATCCTGTATGGATTTGTACATAGACACATGCAAGAAAATTTATTGCTCTATGTGCCTTTGTATACATATGCAAGCATACCCACTGACTAAATCAGGGGTAGTGGAATTGTTGGGCCAAAAGATATGCATATTCTAAGTTTTGGTGGTTATTGCCACATTGCCTTGACAAATACATGAATGAATTTACACTCTACCAACAATGAACGAGTACTCCCACGATCATACGTCTGCTAACTCATGGTTATCACAAGATTTGATCTTGCCCATCTGATAAGAAAGTCTCACTGTATTTTTATTTAAATAAAAAATGTTTTTATGAGTGGCAATATCAAATAATTTATCTGGACAAGTAGACACAGATCCTGTACCTACGGGTACAGATCCTGTACTTAAGGGTCACTCTTAGTCAATGTTTTAAATATATCATGTACTATGTATGTATCTAGTGGTGTACTGAGGTTCACACATTTAAAAGAATTAGGACATACTTCCTATCCTCAAGCAGTCTTAGAAAGATATTTAAAAGATATAGATAAAAAAAATATATAGATAAAAGATATAATTTAAAGATATATATAAAAGATATCTAAAAGATATCTTAGAAAGCTATATATATAGTGATAAGTATATTAATAGAATATGAATTGGATATAAAAATGGTTAACTTTGGGTAAAAAGCTTATTCCTTAAATATACCTTACTAATCTGTTTTTACATTTTATAAACATAATCAAATGGGATAAGGAAAATAAATATACTACATTGGTCCATAAGAAGCACAAGGACAATTAAAGCTAAAAATTAAAGATTCTGATCCAATGAAAAATTATTTTCCATCTATACTTATAATCTATATTTATTGAAATTCTAATATGCAGAATCATTTATAAAACTATCTTATCCCATACTTATTCTGGGGACTTACAGGTTCGTCTGAAAAAAATAAATCAGAGCCTATCCTCTGCCCATTGTTTTGCAAATGTTGTTAAGTGCTTTTGATTAACAGAATCCAACCACAAACTTCTGTCTTCTGCCCCTCCTCCTCTCCCAACTCACTGAACCATTAAACTTTTAATATATGGTGATTCTTATTAACGGCTGGATTTGTTATACCATACTAAAGAAGCTTGCCCTTTAGTATGAGGTGTGTTAAGGATAGTTAATTATATTACACAGAAAGCCCTTTAAGTATTCAGATCCCATAAAATGTGATAATAATGTTAACATCATTGACTAGTAAGGTTACTACTTGAGCTTTTAATTATCATTCCAATCTTCTTTACAAGCTGTCTTCCAATCAACAGGAAAGCTTTAAAATTTTATTTCTGGACTAAATTTTTTTTTAAACATTTTTTTTTTTAAAGATTTTATTTATTTATTTGACAGAGAGAGAGAGAGATCACAAGTAGGCAGAGAGGCAGACAGAGAGAGAGGAGGAAGCGGGCTCCCTGCTGAGCATAGAGTCCAATGCGGGGCTCGATCCCAGGACCCTGAGATCATGACCTGAGCTGAAGGAAGAGGCTTTAACCCACTGAGCCACCCAGGCGCCCTCCTGGACTAAATTTGATTCACTGATCATACTCCCTTTCCACATTTTTCCTTAATTTCCAAACTTCATTATATTGTTTATGGTCAACTGGTAAGTCCTCCTCCAAAAGTAAACATCTGAGCTGGGCTGCCCACAGACGGAGGCAGAAGAAGCTGATGGATTGTGTGGAAGGTGCTGAACAGGGGTTCAAAAAGTCTAGGTTTGACTTCCGGTTCTGCTCTTTGGCAAGTCACTCCCCAGATGCTGATTTAATATTACTGTAATAAGCAAATGCTTAACTGCTTTATCTACTTCCCAGGGTTATGGTAAGGATCAAGTGAAATAATGGATGGAAATGGGTGATGAGGCTAAGCAATTAGGTTCCTCAATTTCCTTTCAAAATCTCCCTGCTGCATCTACGCCCAGCAGTCTCCATGACCTCCACTTCCCCAAAGCCTCCCACCCCGGGCCATGCTATTTGAGTCTCCCATGCTCCAACCCACCAGAATCTACCTGCTTTAGGTTTTATCTCTCGGACTCTAATTTTTACTAGAAGACAGCTATAACAGAAGAAAGAATAATTTATAAGTAATAGTGGGTTACATTTACTGGGTACTTAACCTCATGCCAAACCATAAAGCCATCATTGGCAATCTTACAGCTTTTGCTATAACTTCTGATTATATCATATTCTTCCCATTTTCCCTCCGTTTGCCATGCCAAGAACTTTATAAACATTATTCTCACTTAATCTTGACAGCAATTCCATGCACGGAAGCTATTCTTCTTCTTTTACAGCTGAGGAAACTGAGACTTGGAAAGTGAAGTAATGTGCCCAGTCATACAGCCAGGCTGTGGTGGAGCCAGACTTTGAACCTTTGAAGTCTTTTAACTCCCCCATAATCACTGTGCCCTGCTGCTTCTCCTAGATGCAGAACTAATGTAATGAACAAATTCTCACTTTACTAACTTAACATGCTCCTGCAATTATAGAGTCTGAAGGTGAAAGATTTTTTTTAAGAGTTATTTATTTTAGAAAGAAAAAGATAGCATGCACACACAAGTGGGAGAAGGAGTAGAGGGAGAGAGAGAGAGCGCCATCCAGGACCCTGAAATCATGACCTGAGCCAAAATCAAGTCAGCCACTGAACTGACTGTGCCACCCAGGCGCCCCTGGAAAATCATCTGCTTACCATCCATCCAATCCTTACTCTCCTCTATCACACACCTAAGTCACATTCTGCCTTTTGCTTCAATCAGGGACATGCACTATGTCCAAAAAAAGAATCTCTTCATATTCAGACAACTCTATTAGGAAGTTCTTAAATCACATAAAAATCTTTCTTCCTGAGAAGCCCATCCAGTGATTTTAATTTTACCTGAAAACTTTATTGAAAAACTATAATTTAAGGGAGGTGGGTAAAATAGAGGGGATTAAATGCTCATCACTTATTGTGATGACCACTGAGTCATGTATAGAATTACTGAATCATTACACTGTACACCTGAAACTAATATAACACTGTATGTTAATTATACTTCAATAAAAAAGAAAAGAAAAAAACAACAAAAAAAGAAATTCAAATAAAAAGAAGGGGAGGGAAGGAAACACTATAACTCAAATGTTATGATAAATCCTCTAATGATCTCTTCTCCCTGGCAAAGTATGGAGCATACTTTGGCCACAGTAGTTACCCTCAAACGAAAGCACCTAGAGCTCTCTGCATCTCCCCCAAACTTCAGGCATGCTCTGACCAACTGAGGAAACTTCGCTGTTACAGATATTCAATTTCTTCTAATCCCATCTAAGATACTCTTAAGACTGTAGGGGGTAATCATGTTATGCTTTTGATTCATATATGAGTTTATGGTTTAATGCTCTTACAACTTTTCTCTCTCCCTCTTTCATTTACTATAGTTGAAACTGACCTTGTTGGAGCCGGTCTATCTTTCTGAAACAGTGGTTCTAACTGGAGCTGCACATTGGAATCACCTTGGGAGTTTTAAGAATATTGATTCCTGTGTAGGACATCTAGAGATTCTGATTTATTTGTATGGGATGTGGCCTACGTATTGAGATTTATACTAGTTGTATTTCCCTATGTATTTATTATCTCAGCTTCATGTCATCTACAAATACAATAGCCAAGTCATCAACGTTCGCACCAAGTCACTGCAGAGTCCTAGAGCCTCACTGTAAGTGAATATTGACGAGGTACACGTGGGTATAAGCATTCAACCAATTACAAATCCACTAAATTACATTATCATTCAGTCCACAGTTTTCTATTCTACTCACAAAATAATACAAAATAATACAAAGATTCTGTCAAATGTCTTAACAGAAGGCTAGTCTAGGGCAGTGTTTAAAAGCATAGAATCTGGAGCCTACTCTTACAAAGTAGGTATAACAACACTTACTGAAAAGGGTGTTATAAGGACTAAATGAGATAAAGGCTTTGGCATGTAGTTAGTTTGAAAGTGTTAATTATCACTGCTGTTGTTATGCAGCCCTTTTATGCACTATTTACTGCAATCACTTGATTAAAGAAGGACAACGATAAAATTTGCTGATAGGGGTCCAATGTTGGTTAAATCAGTTGTAGTTAAAGCAAGAAATGAGTGTTAGAGATCATTTCTAAGCCATCCCTATTTTTCCCTACCCCAGTTAAGCATGATTCACAACCCATTAAAGGATTTCTAACTATTGTGTATACAGAGTGACATCCACTGTTTGCTCCCCCTGATTTGCATAAAAGTTGTTATACAGCTAAATTACACAATATCTGAAAGCATCAGTTAAGCAAGAGTTAACTTATCATAAATATTGTATTACCCACTGCGCAAAAATAAAAATACATAAAATGCAGACAAATGCCAGAAAAAAAAGTCCCTGTGGATTAATTTCTCAATCTGCTTACTCCTGAATATTTTGAAATTTCTTCAAAATTCAAGCTCCCCTTTCCGGTTCTCCAAGAAAAAAACTTGAGTAAAGAAATACCACCTCGGGGTGTCTTGGTGACTCAGTCAGTTAAGCGTTTGCCTTTGGCTCGGTCATGATCCCTGGGTCCTGGGATTGAGCCCTGCATCTGGCTCCCTGCTCAATGGGAAGTCTGCTTCTCTCTCTCCCTCTGCCCCTCCACCCTGCTCATGCACATGCTTGCTCTTTCTCTCCCTCTCTTTCTCTTTCAAATAAATAAATACAATCTTAAAAAAAAATAACCACCTTAACTTGCTGGAAGAAACAGAGGGCTTCTAGATATAAAGTCATTACCTCCATCGTCTTCTAAAAAATCAGCACTACCAAAGAGTGAATCAGAACGGGGAAAATAGAAGTAGAATTACCATAGATCTCCAAATGAAATTCACACACCAATTTGAAATGTCAGCAAAAAGATGTTCGGTTAAATAGCATGGTGGTATTGTAGATCCCCTGGATGGAATGAGAAAACAAAGATTCCTCGCTCTGACAGAATAGGCATTCCCTTTGGGAGGCACCTGTTTATTATTCAATTGCCATTTGTCAAGAAAATATAGCTTTGAGCAATCTCATCTTATAGGAAATTAAAAGAAATAGAATTCCTCAAACTACTAGCAAATTTAACTTATTAGTCCTTTTTCTAAGAATTTGAGGATAGTTAGGAAAAATGTTTTTTGAGGAAATTTAGTAATTAAAATTTATATTATGGATTCACACTGGTATTTTGCCATAACAAACAGACCACACAGCCAGATAGGACTGACATAAGTAGGGGGACATTGGAGCTGACATGGAGACTAAAGTAGTGAACTTTAAGGTAAAGAGGAGTTAGAAACTTTTCCCAAAGAACATAGTTTAAATACCAGAAAAAGTCACTAATACAATCTAGACCAATTAGAAGAAGTAATGCATAATACAGTAACATTTATGACTAGGTAAAAGCAGAAAATAGATTGGAAAGAGAAGGTAAAAAATATCTTCTGAGATCCAAAATAATCAGATTGAAACAGTGGTATACTGTTAAGAGACAGGAAAAAATGAGAAGTAAATTAGAATTTGTCCTGTAGAACTATAGACATTGAGAAATGAACTAGATCATTGTTTGTGTGGGGTGCTAACATTTAACTGAAAGAAGATAGGGTTTACTGAACAGCTCTTTATTGGGTTGTTAAGAGTTAATCCATTTCCTGCCCCTCCTTATGATTGTCTTAATAACATTCTCTTTTCTGTAGCTTACTCACTATTAGATTACAGCACATAATACATATAACGTACAAAATATGTGTTACTTGTAAGGCTTCTCATCAACAGTAGGCTATTAGTAGTCAAGTTTGGGGGGAGTCTAAAGTTATACTTGGATTTTTGGCTGCATGGGGAAGTGGGGTTAGTGCCCCTAACTTCTGTACTAAGGATCAACTGTACTTAGAGATTAAAACTGTCAGCCTGGAATTCTATATTTGGTGAAAATATCTTTCAAAAATAAAAGTGATTTTTCAATATAAAAAAAAAAAGGAGTTAATCCATTTCCAAAACTTGGAAAATTTTTTTTTTTCAAAATTCAACTGATCAATTTGGACTCAGAATTGGTTTTCTGGTTTGACATGTAACACAACTGACAGAGAACTGAGGTGGTGGTGTAGACTGGGTACAAAAAGGTTAACCTAAAGAAGTTACCCCAAACACCTCTGCCTTATTTACTAATGAAGTGCAATGTAGCCTAGCACGAAATTCTGTTAAAGTCAAAGTAGTTTACTTCTTTTTTTTTTTCTCATCTTGAGAATCAAAATGCACTGATGTCTAGTCCTCTCCATGGGGATATTTATTTTTAAAAAAGTGGGTGCAGGGAGATACTGAGAAGTGAAAAGTGAGAAGAAAGGTAATGCAAAGTCTGAGTGAACAAAGAGGATTTTAAAATACAGGCTTAGGTGAGATAAAGGAAAATGAACCTTTATTCCTCTATTTCCCTGTGGGGAGGTTGCCCAGATGTTTAAAAGTAATATTCAGAACCAGGATGGAACGTTCTGCTCTGTTCCAGTGAGGTTAAAATTGGAGTAACTCTGGGCTGGGAATAGGATTTTTTTTTTATAAATAGCTTAACACATGTACAATGGGTATTACATTAATACATTAAAAAGTAGTTCTTCAATAAAAACCTGTCTATATTTTGATACTGTATGAGGCACCTAGTAGGTACACAATAAATCTTACCTTTTCTCTTTTAACTCAGCTGTGGTACATTGAATAATGTGAGAGACCTCTCATGAGGCATCTTAACTACAACAAAATAGTTAATTTATTAAGAATCTCAAACTTGTGAAAGGAAGACAATCCTGAAAATGTTCTAGTTGGTAAAGGATAACAACTGAACATTAATTGTACAATTCTTATTAATCTCTATCTAAAATGTTACTGACAACTGTTATTTAATATGCTGCCTTTATTGTTTCATCTCAATAATTATAGGAGGCTTTCATATCCTCGCTCATGATTTCTGCTCTACAATCTTATTTTTTATACCATTTTAAGTTTCTCAAATGGAAACTTTCTTTTCATTGGAGTTTCTAGGCATAAGCTCCAAGAGTAGAAACTGTTTTTACAGGAATGTAAAGCCTCCATTTTGGCTTTGACAGACCTAATTTTCTAGGTAATAAAGATTCACCTTCTTATTTAGAAACTAGATACTAGGGTTCTCATGTTCAATACAGGAGACTGTCAAATTTGAATTTCAGCTAACCAGTGAATAATTTTCAGTACAAGTATATCCCAAATACTGCCTAGGACATACTTAAACTAAAAAGTATTCATCACCATGGCAATAAACCTCAAAACAAACTACCAACTATATAATTAGTCCAAACTAACTACTGTACGTGTACAATAGGATAGCTCACCAAACTTGGAGAGTACCTTGATTTTGTCATAATGTTTCTCAATTAAAGTAGGTTTACTACTTACTTTACTATCTGCTATATTTCATAACTAATCATTTTAAAAATCTGCTGATGGAAATTCAGGGTTGCTAGCTCTTGATATAAAAGTAGAAAGATGCAGGTAAATTTCACAGATACATGAAAACCTCACATCCTCATGATAACTTTCTAAATCCTACTTCTTGTGAAAGAGAAACTGCTGCTAACAATTTTAGGCAGATCTGCTAAATTATCCTTCTCTTTGGCTAGTGAATTTCTATAATCTATGTAATATGACAAGTTTTACTGTTCTAGGAGACTTCTGATATTCCAAAACTTCTTTCAAGTTTTCATTTACTAAACACGTTAGGTCATCAGAAATCCAAAGAGAAAATCTCAACGCCCTTCTAATCTTCTAATTCTCAACCCACAAACCCAATTTGTTTCACGGGCTTTGGGAAGTAAGAAACATGAGATATTTATTTCTAAGTCAAAACCTAAAAGAAAATCCCTCTGACAATCTGATGATGACTTGCAACATGACATCCCCAAAAGAGCAAAAGAAAAATAAGTTGTTTAAAATTATGCTTCACCAAAAATCAGAAAATTTTCTAATTATAATGGCACATATCATATGCCTGCATTTCAATACATATCATTTTATCTTGGATCCTTTATCATGTGAAATCACTTAATGTAGGCAAAATCCATGGATTAACAAGGAAAAAAATCATGAAATTCAAGATTTCAGAAGTGTTTTCAGTTCCATTGTCAAGGCCATTTGAGAAAAAAAAAAGTATAATAGCACCATTCTAATGTATACCTTAATCCATCTGTGTATATCCATTACCACCATACAAAGAAAAAACACAAGAGTAAATACTTCATTAAACGTCCTGGTAGTTAGTTTTGACCACCTCTATTTCAAAATGCATTATGACTAGCAAAACTTTCAAGAAGGGTTATTTTCTGATGTTAAGAAAAGGCTAAGAAAATAATTCCTCCAACATTTATAAGTGCAGTTCGTCTATTATCACTCTGTGGAAACGAATAAAAACTGTCTTTAATATTTATATAATTTAAGCATTTAAGAGCTTTTACTTTTCAAGATGAGGTAGTTATATGAAAGAAGACATTTTCAACATTTTTAATATGTCTTCAGACTGTTTAGGTTTATTCCATAGTACATGCATGTATAATAAAGTACCGGTACTTTATATCAACTCTAAAATATATAAAAGCCTGCTCCTCTCTCCAGCATTGCTGTAGGATATATTACCAAACAAGCAGATACGTCCAATGATGAACTGCAAAATATGGTCAGCACTAACAGAGTGGTTTCCTACAAATGCATTACAAAAAGATGAACAAATACTTTACATTTCAGAACACAGCTATTTTGATTTCACACGTCAATGAAAGTCCAAAGTGATAAATGTGAGTAACTTTCAATCTGTAGGTTTTGGATTAAAAACATAAAGGAACTTTGGAGAAATGACAATATGACAAATGCGTTCAGAAAAGAGACTAGGTTGAAGGTAAGTCTCTTCTTGAGGGTCTAATTAGGTGCCCCCCCTCCCTCTGCTTTTTAAAAATTTATCTCATAGAGACACCTTAGCAGAAGCTATCAGCTTTGACAGAACACCAAAATCCTGGCAGTGAACCATAAATTGACCATTACCATAAAAAGAGCTGCTAAATGAGAAACCATGTGCTCAGTATAAAACTAATTTCATGCTTTCAAAAGCACACAGTGGCTTCTAGCAAGATAGTGGCCCTGGGACTTGCTGAGACAGATTGGCGAACACAAATGGTTTGCTCCTGATGCGTCTGCTTAGCCAAGCTTTACATGTACTGGCAGTAAACGGGGTTCTCGAATCTTCTGTCAAACGAATACACACTTATCTATAACTTCAGAGTTGAAAGCTATAAAACAGCTGCCTCAAATAAATTTAGCAGGAAAAACACATACACATATATAAATACATACCCCATGTGCTATGTTAGCTTCCAGTCAAATAAAAATAGATTTCTCTGCAGACCTAACATACTAAACCGACACTTAATAAGCATACTGCTCTGTGAATACATCATAACCCTCACTCCTTTCTTCTTTAGAAACAGCTTCTCATCCTATAGGAATTGGGAGTTGGAAAAGCCTAAGCAATAGGACTCCATCTACTCCGGGGCTAACTTCAAGCTTGCCCTTATCTGGTTGGCTTGCAAACACTCTATACTTACAATGCCACATCTGACCTTTCTAGGCATGGTGATCCACTAATTGGACTTTCCGGGTCAGCGTCAGTACTTTATTTACATTTAAGTAATAAAATCTGTTACATTTAAAACATCACATCTAACTAAAACATGCTTTATGAAGAAATGCTACTAATTTTCTCCTTCTTTCATTCAATATACTGTCTCTAAAAATCAATTACTATAGGTTGTTCAGTGCCTGACAGGTCGTAACTTCTAATTATTAATGTCAAGCTTAACAAGGTATACAGTCCAATATGTAATCCCTTTCACTTACTTTCTTAGTTTTCTCATAAACATCACTTGTTTCCTCCTATTTTTCATGTCAAAGATGCTACAAAGTACATTTAGTTCATAGTCTTTTACATGTATATACGTACCTGAAGCACATCGTAGCACTGCTAATTACCTACTTCCAGTAATGACAGCCAATTGCACAATATCACTGACTCGTTCTGAATGTTTAAAATGCAAAGGAAGTCACCTACTGTTAAGATGTCCTCGGCAAACAGCTAGCACAGAAAGAAAAGAGTGCTATCACACCGTGCGTTTAAGGAGTGATTTCCCAATAAAATTAAAGAATCATCTATTTTGCTCCTTGGTGTTGCCCCTTCCAATCTGTCAG
Source organism: Procyon lotor (assembly GCA_028646535.1). NCBI lineage: Eukaryota > Metazoa > Chordata > Mammalia > Carnivora > Procyonidae > Procyon > Procyon lotor. The sequence continues at coordinate 45,104,135 of CM053605.1, forward strand.
CGCGACACAATAAACACAATTGATAACTCCACAGGATTCGACACAGCATACAAATCTGTTACTGACACCCCGGAGCCAGCATCCAAGTTTTAGAATAAAAATGCTCACCTCTGCTAGGAAGTCCACTCCACATCTTGGCTGGGCTTTCACCAGCTCTGAGAGCAACCAAGTTGGATAAACAAAACTTCCAGTATGTGACCAGTGTGATGCACGGCGCTCCCGAGACTTGGCTCCAGCCCTGATTATCTGTGTGACAGTACCACGCTATATCTGTGCAGCTCCAAACCTTCCCAGATGCTGGCTTATTGCACTGCTCATTGAAAATCCTTTACACGCTGGCAACATTTTAGGGAAGGACAAGCACACTCTGAGTCATTTGTAAAGAAAGCACAGCAATTTCAATGCTCTATCTCCACGCGTGCTGAAACCAGAATCACTGTCAACCTACAAGTCTGAGGTGGATTTATGCCGAGGAACAGGCAACCTAAGCCTTCATTATCAATGCATGAAATCAGCCACTGTGATCAAATTCAAGCAAACCACAAAAAGGATATGATTATGAAAGGCTCCACAGATTTAGCACCAAACCTTGTGGAAGGAAGAATCATCTACTGAAATTGTGTAAATGTTAAAAATAGCTCTGGCTTTTCAACAATGAGCAGGATGCAGAGAAGAAATCAGGAGTATATATTATAAGGACTTATCATAAAAGCAAAAATCAAAATAGCTGTAGGTTCTTGGGACTTTTCTATAGACAAATAAAATCACTAGAGGCTCTCACAACTGTAACAAAAAAAATTTCCATATATTTGATGTAGGTGTCCAGTAAAGAACAAATTAAATATACTTTAACCTCTAATTGCTGGTCTCTAAATTAAAATAATAATGATAGTAAAAGCATGCAGGAATATGCTAACACTAGGGCAAAATCCTATCCAATTTACTCTAAGGCAAATTCTTAAACAATAAAGATTTAAATGTGTTCTGTGTAACAAGAAGATAAACATACAAAGTAAAGAATCTTTTCAACCCCATAGTTCTTGACAGCTTCTTATTTTTTAAAACTCTGCAGCTCATGAAAATCCCTACCCCTGCCACCCCCAACTTTATACCTTTACTTTTCACCATCTTTTCTCTCTCAATACTAAAATATAAGATGCAGGACGTAGCTGGCAACTCTTAAAATTGCTAGACTATGCTAGAAAGTAATAGCAATGATTTGAGATCACAAAATATAGAGCTTTGACACTTGCAAATACAAAGAAAAAAGACATGAGATATTTATCAAAAATCACAAAAGTAACTGGAAGAAATTCCTAGTAAGTAGCACTGACAAAGAATACATTTAAGGTTCTACTCAGATTTTTAAAGATGGGTTTTAGGCTCTCACTGAGACTCTAAAGACAGGGCAAAGCAGGATCCAAGAAAGGCAACCCTGATTTGAGGATCTTCTGTAAATGACTGTGTTCAGTTTTAGTAATACCACTAGCTCTTAGGTGCCACATTTAGTAGTATCTACTGAATCCAAAACATCTGTGTACAAATGAGTACTGTGCCTAACATACATTTGCAGAGCACAGCATTTTGGTACAACTTTAAACATGGCACCCCCGTGGGTTTCCACATTTTATCTCCATGTGTATATCTGGTTCCTTATAGGCCATCAGTTAGAACCCCTTCCTTGGAGACAATTATAGACATACATGGAGCGGTCATGCACACAAGCATGTTTGCCCACGTTCCAGGAAAACTCACTTATCCTGTTGCAGTTACTTCTGCTACCTGAATTCCATCATTTTGCACCTCATGATTCACTGATGCAGCAACTGCTCAGTGTTTTCTCTCTGTCTCTGTGTGTGTGTGCTCTTCTAGTTTTAGAAAATAGTTCATGAGAGATTGTGTGCCTGAAACTCTTTTTATTATTACCATACATGCAGCCTCCTAGTAATAAGATAAAAGTTTAAAGTGAAACCATTATATTTGATTATCAGTCCTTAATCCCTAATCTAAAACCTTAGTGCCCCATACATTTCAGAATTCAAGTGATTTCAGATTTTAGAAAGGTAATACTCTGCACAGACCATGAATTATGTAATCCCTCCAGTGGAGTCTGGGGCAACACTCTATAGTCAGACATATTAACATTTCTGCAGCAAAACATGTGCATATTCATACTAGATCGGATAAATAAAGACTATAATTAACCTCATATCAGTTCAGGTTAGGTTTTGCCATCAATATGAATTAGAAAACCTCCTGATTTTCAGGGCTTCTTGGGTTGCAAGAATTACAGGTTAGGAGACCTGTAGAAATGTTTACCTAAACTGTTATAGGGATTGGATTGGAAAATGGTACCTAAACATGTGTTCTACTGCTTGAACAAGAGATTTGGAGATTAGCGTTGCTTTACCAAGAAAGTCAAAAAATATGAGAGAAGGTGCTGTTAAGGCTGAGACACAAAGCAGAGCAGAGATGGAGATATAATGCAAAATGAAGAAACTAGGGCACAGGAGCAGAAAGTAAGAAGAAGCCATTCAGAATTATCGTGTTAAGAATAAACCAAAATATAACAATAATGATATCAAACACTCATTGATGAACTACTTAATACCCAGTAATGTGGAAGGCACTCAACAAAAATATTTCTTTCAGCAATGTAATTTATAATTTTCAAAATAAAATTTTTAAAGGAAGAATGTATTTTCATAATGAGGCATGAAACACTGGGTGATCTCACTCTCTTTTCATTGTACTCCAAAACAAGACATCCATAATGTGAAACGTCATGTGTGAGAAATGTCACAAACAAAAATAAGCTTTATGAAGTAAAGGTCCCTCTTTTATTGGTACTTGTACTATTTGGGGTAAGAATTCTTCAAAACCACTTGCAAAAAAAATGTAGTAATATTCTTTACCATCGATACTCAATTTAACTTTAAAACTCATTTTTAAAAAGAATATTTCTCCCCAAAACATGAATATCATGCTGTGCTTACTTGGAGTTGTCCTATGAGTATATTTCCCAAATCCTTTTTTAAAGTAGGCACATTAAAGATGTTTAAGATAGCATTGACCCTGGACTTAAGACTTTGGGCCGGGGCACCTGGGTGGTTCAGTGGGTTAAAGCCTCTGCCTTCAGCTCAGGTCATGATCTCAGGGTCCTGGGATGGAGCCCCGCATTGGGCTCTCTGCTCAGAGGACAGCCTGCTTCCCCCTCTCTCTCTGCCTGCCTCTCTGCCTTTTTGTGATCTCCCTCTGTCAAATAAATAAATAAATTCTTTAAAAAAAAAAAAAGACTTTGGGCCTACAGAACATTCATCTTCAAAGGTGTGGTGGTCAAAGAGTACTAAGTTGCACTTATGTAGGATGATTAAGTCTAGAGAGCTAAGGTACAGCACGACGACTAACAATACTGTATTGAATACTGGAATTTTGCTAAGAGAGATTTCAGCTGTTTTCGTCACACACATACAAAATAGTGATCATATGGGGAGATGGGTATATTAATTAACTTGACTACAGCAATCATTTCATTATGTATATGTATACTAAGTCATGTTGTACACATTAAATATACACAATTCTCATTAAAAAAATTAAGACTCTACATTCCACCTAAGAAGAAGAGCATTTCTTGAGTGACTTTTGGGGCCCAGACTTGCAGTGGAGAAGAGTTCCAGAGGCATTTAGGAGAATACTGGTCATCCTATTTGCTGTACAAAGTATAACAGAAAGTGTGGCTCTAATTTTAAAATCTAGAATATGGTCACAAAGTCATTTTCCATGTGAAGAAAGAAACTGCATTTTTTCATTTCTGACAGTACAACATAATTTAGTGAATTCTTTCTTTAGTAACTGAAATGGTGCCCTGGGGGTTTGTTGGAGTTATTGCAGCTTCTAAAAGCAACTGGCTAACCAGAGTATGTAACTCCCCAGGATCAAAATCAATATCTCTTTATACCTTTTACATCATCTCCACATAAGAACAAATAAGTTTCCAGCCTCTACAGGCCAAGAGTCTTTGGATGGCAAGGCTGGCTCACTAGAGGGCAGGCTCTTGAAATGGGTCAACATAAAGTGAATGTTATCACGGGAAGGAGGGAAGGAGGGAAGGAGGGAAGGAAGGAAGGAAGGAAGGAAGGAAGGAAGGAAGGAAGGAAGGAAGGAAGGAAGGAAGGGAGGGAGGGAGGGAGGGAGGGAGGAGCAAGGGAGGGAGGAAGGAGCAAGGGAGGGAGGGAGGAAGGAAGGAATGGAGGAAGAAAGAGAGAAAGAGAGAGAAAGGAAGGAAGGGAGGGAGGGAGGGAGGAAGGAAGGAAGGAAGGAAAGAAGATGCAATAATCAGCCCACCCAGATCCTCCAAACTCTTCAGGTAATCAGGAGAAAAGCAAACATGTTTCTTAGCTGGCCAAAGAACCAGCTCCAGAAAAACCATAAGCACGAGGATGAACAAAAACCGCCCTGTCAGTTGTAACCTTTCACAGGGGTGTCTAATTTGGAACAATGGCCAGTAATGGCTAACAGTGGCTATGATGCTGTAAGGTAAGGAAGGGGTTGAACATCTGTGGGCAGAAAGTTGGTCAGTCAGGATGACAACACATTAACTCACCAAGAGAATCTGAAGTTACTAATTTTAAATTCCTGCTGAGCCAGCTACCAAAAGCCTCTCTCCACAGATTAGTTTTAGAACAGTTAATATACACACATACACAAAACCAGGTAACAGATTTTAAGTTGGCCTTTGATGATTCTAACCACTCGGCCACCCAAACACTTTCCGTCATTGTTTAATTTCAATTCCCCACTGAAAAGTGTCAGAATTTGGTTTTTAAAATCTCAAAGCCAAGACTTGTATATAATAGCATTTACCTGTTAATAAATATATGTAAAAGTCCATAGTCCAAAGCATTCTTAAAGCAAGACTATCTGTCCTCACTAAAAAAGGGCCAGACACTCTCTATTCTTTATTTTAAAAAGTTCCTTTAAAATCCTTGAAATGTCAATTCCCTAGAGGTTTGTACTCACAAAATGAACACCCTTTTTACAGTTTTTAACCACATATACAGAATATGGAGTTCTAGAATGACTTTTTTCAGGTCTACCTTAAAATGTTCTAGAATTCTGACACCATCCAAAATGGCTGGGGTTTTGTCTCAAAGCATTTGGGGACTAGAGTTGTAACTTGAACCTTCATTCTCCTTCTGAATTGCTCTACTTTCATTCATAAGGATGAATGAAATACAATACAAGTATCAATTCAATTTACCTGGAGTACCAATGTAGGGCACCAGCTCTATAATTATTTAGTAGACTCAGGATTTTATAAAATACTTAGAAACTTCTAATAATCAATTCTGGTCAAGACAAAGAGCCAGAAAAGTATGCTCATATTTTCTCTACTGTATCATCACTGAGTCTAAATTATTCTAAGTAAGAGAATTCTTGGGCCTTATCAATAGGGATTTATACTAAGGAAAGCAGATGTCCTCCTCTTGAATCCAAGTTAGTACATATTAAACCAAGATCCTTTTCCCTTCTAAGTCTGGTTTTCCTATAGAAAATTATGGGAAGTTATATGGACTCTATATACTAAGTGGGCTGTATAATAATTATTCCATGAAAAGATTTCTATGGACTTATAATTAAGAAGTCTAGGAAAATAGTGAATTATAAATAATTGAGTCCATCTACTTCCATAAGGAAAGGCTTTTCTTACCCAGTGCACTTACTTACAGGAACCCACTGATAATTTGTCAATGACTTGTTATACTTTCATCATAGTACCTATATTTTGCAAAGTATTGCTTAGGTGATAAATGACTGTGTTAAGTGATAACTGAGTTAAGTGACAAGCTGACTCATCAAAAATGAGGAAAAAGCAAGTATTTTAAACCATATGTTTCTACTACAAAAGTAAAAGACATTATATTGATGAATTCTAGCCCTATCTCTGTATCTATCAAACAAACCTAAGTTTGTGTCCTCAAATATTAACGTTCATATCTAATATCTCTTAAAATTAACTAACACATTTTTTCCAGACAGGGAGAAATATTATGGTATTTAAGCAGTAATTTTTATTCCTGAAAAGTGAAGAAAAAATCTCCCCTGACCCTTTCTCCCTCCTACCCCTTGTCAGGAGCAACACATACCCACCACCATCCTCATATCTCCCTTACAGATCTTGCCTAATTTATAGAAGAGCTTCAAAAAGTCTTGTCTAATGAGCATGCTCTCATGCGTACGTGCATGTCTACACTCAGGCTCACCCCTTTATAAGTATTTCTTTGCTTTTCCATACACATTAATAAGGTCCAGCAAAATGTGGGGTTGGAAAGGAGGAAAATATCTTACTTCCAATATACTTGTGGCACCATCTTGTGGTGATTCTATAACATTACTGTTTCAAGTTTAATTTTTAAAGTTCAAAATTGAGAGAATACTTTCGAGGACAAAATTTCATTTTAAATATACAGGAGAGACAGTGTGAGAAATTTGGCCTATGAATTTAAAAACCCATAAACATATTTTAGTAATAATACCTACCGCCGTGTCTTGACCCTAGTAGCTGATTCTTAAATGTAGAATAGGAATAAAAATAGGAGATCCTTTGATGGGAGGGGGGAAAAAAACAGCTGAGGGTCCTGGAAGACCCTGGAGGCATCAAAGAGAAGTCCAGAATATGGCAGCAAAGAAAAGGATACATTATACAACGCTCCAACGCACAGCCCACTTCCTGATCTTGCTCTCCCTTTTCCCCTGCAAGTAATTACTTCTACTTCCTGCTGCAAAATCACTGGGTTATATCACTCTCACCTTCCCTCTCCTTGCTCCCAAAGTGTCCTCACCTAAAATCTACTCAAACTCAGTACAAAATTCCTAAGGCCACATAAAAAGATGCTACTCCTCACATCAAGAGGCAGAGTCAATGTTCCCATCACTTGAGTTTGAACTGGTCTTGTGACGAGCCCTGACCAAAAGCCCGGAGTGGTGGCAGCTTCTGCTCTTGCTGCCTGACAGGGCTGCTCTGGAGCTGCGGAATGAGGCTTGGTCTAAGCCAAACTGGAAAGGCAGTCTCCTGGTGAGAATGATCCAGCCCGCAGCCAGCACCAACCACCAGATGCACGTGTGTGAGGCAATCGCAGACCATCCAACCCAGCTGACATGCTGGCTACCTGCAGCGGCATGAGTGACCGCCTATGAGTCCAGGACAAGGACCACCTAGGGAGACCAGGTCCAACCTCTGACCCACAGAATTGTGACTAAAATGAAGCATTGTTTGTTTTTTTTTTTAAAAATATCTAGCAGCTACTATCTCAAATTTTGTCTCTCCTGATTTTCTCACACAGCTTCAGCCACATCTCAGCTTTTTGGATACGACCAAGTTTTTCTGAGTTTAAGATTTTAAATATTCTCTTTATTCCCTTTCAATCAGCATTTCTCCACTCTCTTGGTCTGACTAACTCCTTTTAGTCTTAAAGCTTAAACTTCAATGAGACGGGACATTCTTTTGGAATTAATTGAAGGTGAAAAAGAAAACGGGCAGGTCAGTTAGTAGCCACTGGGAAAACCAAACATTAGATAACAAGGAAGTAGTCATGAATTCTTTTCATTTTTACTTTGTGAAGAATTTGTTGCAAAAAGTTATGAGAGGTAATGCAGAGGGTGAGAAAGATCTTAGACTTTGAATCTTTGTGCAGCCTTTGGAAAGGCCTTCAAATCTCTCCCAGCTTCTTATCTATAATGTGAGGAGTGTCATACTTACCATATTGGGTTGTGAAAACTAACGTCACTGTGTCAGTCTTTCCATGGTCACCCCAATCTCCAGTGCACCTCGGATCAAGTACCAGTGTGTTTCTCTTATGAAAGTTCAGCTCAACCTTCATAATCTGGGCCTGACCTTTCATAGTTTTAAATATTATCTGTGCCAAATGAGTGCCGGGATTTGGGCGGGATCAGAAGCCACACCCTAAGAAAGAATCCTTCCGATTTTGAAGATATATGGATTCCCCAAACCCCAGAACAGAATCAGTCTTCCCCACCATGATCCTTGGGGGCAAGGATTTATTACTCTATCTGGTGATTTACCTGCTTTTGACCGGACAGGGTGGGTATCAGAATATCATGTATCCCCAACTGACAGGAGGGGGAAAACTCAGCAACAATGCTGGTAGATCTAGAGAGAGAGAACTTACAGGCTCTCTTTTCTGATTCAACTTCCACATCAAATACACTATCTGAGCAGTAACCTTTAAGCACAAACTAGGCAATCTGCCCTACCCAACCTAGATCCAAAGACGGAAGGCAAGAACACCATGGTGAAAACTCAGGTCACAGAATAAGGCCAACTTGTTCCAAATCCCAGCCTTGCCTCTTCTGGCTACTACCTGACTTCTTCATTCCTCATTCTCACCGTATGTAATAATAGCTCCTTCCTCATAAACCTGTTGTGAGAATTTAAATAAAGTAACCTCCTTAGCACAATACCTGGTACAAGGTAAGGACTCATTCATCCATTTAACCATGGCCATCAGATCTACCTTCATTGTATTTATGATCCTGTAGAACGTAGAGTTGCTTATAAAGCTCCCAGCTAGAGGTAAGGTTTGGTTTATGGGTTTGGGGTTGGGGGGGGGGGCTCTGTCCCTCTATTTCTGTGACATCATCCCTTTATTTCCATGGGTCAGTGAATGCCCCAGGAGAAGACCAAGAACACAAGAAGGCCATCTTTCTCTTTCCTGACAATTCCTAATTATGGATTTATCTGAGATAAGAAGCTCTTTTTCTGGGTATCAATCCTCCTCCATGGATTAGACTGATGTTCTCTAAGTGTGATTTCAAACCAGGAGCTTCCACTGAGAACTTGTTAGAAATTCAAGTTCTCGGGATCTACTCCAGGCCTACTGAATCAGAAACTTTGGCGATGGCATCCAGCAAGCTGCCTTCTAACCCATCCCCAAGGTGATTCTGATGCACATCAAAATTTGAGAACCACTGAGTTAGATTATCAGTTATTCACATATCGATCACTTTTTTAAGTTCAAATATTCCTCAGAGAATTAGAATGGTAAATGGGATAGGAATGGTGGGGAAATACCATAGCAATAGGCACTGAGGATAATAGGTCCCAGCCTTTGACAGCAGAGGTTAAGATGAGCATTACTAGCCACACAACATAGAGGATAAATGTAGTCAATTTTATCTGGACTTGGGAAGTTGTATGTGGATTGTGGAAAATAATCTCTCCACAGCCAGCTGATATCCTAAGGAAACACCATGCTGAGATGTGTGGACTTGATGGGGAGGCTCCTGGTTGACACAAACCAGAGCAGCACAGAACAACTTAGGAGAACTCTGAATTCCAGCAGCTGCCCCTGATTTTTTTTATATGTTTGAGACACTGTTTTTCCTATGCTCCCAGAGAACAAAGGAAACTCTCCTGTTCTAGCTACCTTCTATTTTACCTAAGAGATTTTCCCTCCTTTTCACCCAATATTTCACTCCAGTAATAATAAACTATAGTTTGTCCCTACATGCATTGACACTGCAATCACTTCTATTTGGAATGCTGTTTTTCCTTGAATAACCTGAATCTCATATTTGAATATTTACCACAAATATCAGCTCTTCTGGTAAGCCTTCCCTGACCTCTATAATCATTCCTTTTCTCTGTGCCATCCAGCTTATAAATAAATCTATCGCTGTTCTTAGCATATCACACTGTCATTCATTTATTTAGATATCCATATGGATACTTAAGAGAAATTGTGTTTTATTAATCTTTGCAGACACTTGATATTATTTAAAAAGCCAAACCCCTGAATTTTTGCTCATTATTGTCCCTGATAATGCTACTAGAAGACTAGGTATTTTAGGTGGTCACCTTAAGATTTTTTAACTGAAATTTTTATTCAGATGATTAGAGATTCGCAGGCAGTTGTATAAAATAATATAAGGAGTTCCCTTGAACTCATTCTGGCTTCCACTGATTACACATTTTGTAAAAACTATGGAATAATATCCCAGTCTGGATATTGACATGGATGCCAACTGCCAACCTTATTCAGATTTCCCAGGTTATACTTGAATTCATGTGTGTGTGGGTGTGTGCAAGCATGGACGTGCACGTGCATGTGTGTCTCTCCTATGTAGGTTCATGTAACCACCACCACAGGATCCTTTATGTTGACCTTTCATAATCATACCCCCTTCCATCCTGACACATTCCCCATCCCTAACCCCTGAGAACCACTGATCTGTTGTCCATTCTTAAAATTTTGTCCTTTCAAAAATGTTGCACAATGGAATAAGACAGTATGTAACCTCATGGGATAGACTTTTTTCACTCTGCATAATTCTCTAGAGATTCATCCAAGTTGTTATGTATATCAATAGTTCATTCCTTTTTTTTTTAATTTTTAATCTTCATACAGTTCATTCCTTTTAATTACAGAGTAGTATTCCATGTATGGATATAAATGGTTTAACACATCAAATCCTGGGAACCTGGGAACATTATCTTATTTGGAAAAAGGATCTTTGCAGAAGTAAGATAAGGATTTTGAGATGAGAAAATCTTGAATTACTCAGGGGTTCCTAAATCCAACAGTGAGTGATCTTATAAGAGAAGTAGGGGAGATTTGAAATTTCCAACAGGAGAGGACACAAACACAGAGAGGAGAAGAAGATGTGAAAACAGAAGTTGAGATTGGAGTGTTTTAGCCACAAGCCTGGAATTGCTAGGGCAATGACTAGAGGGTAGAAGATATAACAAATGGATTCTCTCTAATGCCCCTGAAGGTTAAAAAAGTCTTACCAAAGTCCAGATTTTGGTGGATTTTTTAAGTTTTTAAAAATTTAAATTCCAGTATAGTTAACACATGGTGTTATATTAGTTTCAGGTGTATAATATAGTGATTCAATAATTCAGACCCCAGAACTTTGAGAGAATAAATTTGTACTGCTTTAGACTACCAAGTTTATGGCAATTTGTTACAGAAGCCTCAGGAAACTAATACGGAGTTGTTTATAATTTTTGGCTATTACCAATAATGCTACTCTAAGCATTCATATGCAGGTTGTTGTGGGAGCATTTGTTTTCATTTCTCTGGAATAAATTTCCAAGAGTACAATTACTGGGTTGAATAGTAAATGTAGGTTGAGTTTTATAAGAAATATCCCAACTATTTTCTAGAGTGGCTATACCATTTTACATTTCCATTAGCAATGTATGAGTGATCCATTTACTCCCCATCATTGCCAACATTCGTTGGTTTCACTATTTCTTGCTTAGGCATTCTGACAGATACATATTGAAATCCATAGTGATTTTATTTTTCATTTCCCTGATGCCTAATGATGTTGAACACCTTTTCATGTACTTGTCATCTGTATATCCTTTTCAGTGAAATTTGTCTTCCTATCTTTTACCTATTTCATAATTGAATTATTTTTTTTTTTACTGTTGAATTTTAAGAGCTCTTTATATAGTCTAGATACTGGTCCTATGTTAAATATATGGTTTACAAATATTCTCTACCATCTGTAACTTTTTTTCATCCTCTTCACATGGTAGTTTGCCAAGTAAAAGTTTTTAATTTTGCATGAAATCCAATTTACCCATTTTTCTCTTATGGGTCATGCTTTTGGTGTTAAGTCAGAACTCTTTGTCCAGCATTAGGTCCCAGAGGTTTTCTTCTATTTTCTTCTCCCTAAAAGTTTTATATTTTTATGTATTACATGTAAATCTGTGGGACACTGGTTTAATTTTTGTGTATGGCATAAATTTAGGTGACAGTTTTTGGTTTTTTGGTTTTTTTTGCTTTTTTGCTTATAAATGTCCAGTTGCACCAGCAACATTTATTGAAAAGCCTATCTTTCCTACATTGAAATGCTTTTAAACCTTCATCAAAAATCAATTGTGCATAAGTATGTAGGTTCTGTAGTTTTTTCCATTGATATATGTGCCTATATCTCTGTTAAAATAATAGTCTTGGGACGCCTGGGTGGCTGAGTCGGTTAAGCGGCTGCCTTTGGCTCAGGTCATGATCCCAGGGTCCTGGGATCGAGTCTCACATTGGGCTCTCTGCTTGGCAGGGAGTCTGCTTCTCCCTCTCCCTCTGCCTGCTGCTCTGCCTACTTGTGCTATCAAATAAATAGATAAAATCCTTAAAAAATAATAATAATAATAGTCTTGATAACTTTAGCTATATAGTAAGCCTAGACATTGGGTAGAGATTTTTCCTGCTTTATTCTTCTTTGTCAAGATACTTTAGCTATTCTAGAGCCTGTGCTTTTCCATATACATTTAGAATAAGCTTGTCTATTTCTCCAAAAGCCTTGCTGGGGTTTTTATTAAGAATTGCAAAAAACCTATAGGCTAATTTAGAACTTACAACTTAGCTATGATGAGTTTTCCTATCCATGAATATGGTATGTCTATTTATTTAGGTCTTGATTTATTTTCTCAATTATTAGATGTGATAGCAAATTATATTGTTTTTAAATTGCAGTTTCCACATGTTTATTTTAAGTATATAAATATGAAACTGATTTTTCTGTGTTGATTCTCTATCCCGAAATCCTGCTAAACCCACTTCTTAGTTTTAGGAATTCTTTCATAGATTCTTCAAGGTCGATAGATAGATCACGTCATCTGTGAAGTGAGATAGTCTTATTTCTTCCATTCTAATTTCTATGTCTTTTATTTAATTATTCCTGCCTTATTACAGTGACTAGAATTTCCAATAATATGTTTAATAAGAAAGATGAGAATGAACACTCTTCTCTTGCTCTTTAATTTTTTAATTTTATTAATTTTTAAATTTTAATTCCAGTAAACACAGTATTATATTAGTATTGAGGAGTACAATATACGGATGCAACAATTCTATACGTTGCTAGATGCACATCAAGATAAATGTACTTTTTAATCCCCATCAACCTATTTCACCCATCCCTTTACCCACCCCACCTCTGATAACCATCAATTTGTTCTCCATAGCTAAGAATGGTTTCTTGGTTTGTATCTCTTTTTTCCTTTGTTCATTTGTTTTGTTTCTTAAATGCCACATAGGAGTCAAACCATGAGGTACTTGTCTTTCTCTGACCTATTTTACTTAGCATTATTCTCTCTAGCTCCACACATGCTGTTGCAAATAGTAAGATTTCACTTTTTATGGCTGAAGAATATTCCATTGTATATATACACCACATCTTCTTTAACCATTCATCTATCAATGGGCACTTGGGCTGTTTCCATAAGATGGCTATAGTAAATAATGCTGCAATAAACATAGGGGTGCATATATCCTTTCAAATTACTGTTTTTGTATTCTTTGGGTAAATACATAGTAGTGAGATTACTTGATCATAGGGTGGTTCTACTTTTAACTTTTTGAGGAACAGTATGGATTTACTGTTTTCCACAGGGGCTGCACCAGTTTGCATTCCCACCAACAGTTCAAGAGGGGTTTTTTTCCTCCATATCCTCACAAACATTTATGGTTTCTTGTGTTTTTGATTTTAGCCACTGCGATAGGTACAGGGTTATATCTCACTGTAGTTTTGATTTGCATTTCCTTGATGATGAGAGACGTTGGGCATCTTTTCATGTGTCTGTTGGCCATCTGCATGTCTTCTTTGGAGAAATGTCTGTTCATGTCTTCTACCCATTTTTTAATTGGGTTGTTGTTTGGGTGTTGTGTTGTCTATATTATTTATATATTTTGGATACTAAACCTGTATCAGAGATGTCAGCTGCAAATATCTTCTCCCATTCAGTATGTTGTCTTTTAGTTTTGTTGACTGTTTCTTCCACTGTGCAGAAGCTTTGTATTTGGTGCACCCCCAATCGTTTATTTTTGCTTTTATTTTCCTTGCCTCCGGAGACGTATCTAGTACAATGTTGCTATGGCTGATATCAGAGTCATTACTACCTGTGCTCTCTTCTAGGATTTTTATGGCTTCAGGTCTCAATCTTTAATCCATCTTAAGTTTATTTTTGTGTATGGTATAAGACAGTGGTCCAGTTTCATTCTTTTACATGGTGCTATCCAGTTTTCCCAACACTATTTGTTGTAAGATCTTTTTCCCATTGCATATTTTGCCTCTTTTGTGGAAGATTAATTGACCATATAATCACAGGTTTGTTTCTGGGCTTTCTACCCTGGTCCATTGATCTATGTGTCAGTTTTCATGCCAGTATAATATGGTTTTGATTACTATATCTTTGCAGGGTAATTTGAAATCTGGATTGTAATACTTCCAGCTTTTTTTTTCAAGATTGTTTTGGCTATTTGGGGTTTTCTGTGGTTTCATACAAATTTTAGGATTATTTGTTCTAGATCTGTGAAAAATGCTATTGGTATTTTGATAGGGATTGCATTAAATCTATAGATTGCTTTGGACAGTATGGACATTTTAACAATATTTGTTCTTCCTATCCATGAGCAAGTAATATCTTTCTATTTGCTTGTGTTGCCTTGAATTTCTTTCATCAGTGTTTTATAGTTTTCAGAATAAAGGTCTTTCACCTCCTTGGTTAAGTTTATTCCTAGATATTTTATTATTTTTTGTGCAATTGTAAATGGAACTGCTTTCTTAATTCCTTTCTGTTACTTCATTATTAGTGTGTAGAAATGTAAGGTATTTCCGTACATTGATTTTGTATTCTGCGACTTTCCTGAATTCATTTATTAGTTCTAGCAGTTTTTTGGTGGAGTCTTCAGGGTTTTCTATATAGAGTATCATGTCATCTGCAAATAGTGAAAAGTTTTACTTTTTCCTTACAAAGTTGAATACTTTCATTTCTTTTGCTGGTCTGATCACTGTGGCTAGGACTTCCAGTACTATGTTGAATCAAAGTGGTAAGAGTGGATATCCTTATCTTGTTCCTGATCTTAGGAAGAAAGCTCTCAGTTTTTCCAGTTGAATATGATATTAGCTGAGGATTTTTCATATATGGCCTTTATTTTTTAAAAAAATCTTATATATTTATTTGAGAGAGAACAAGAGGGAGGAGGGGAGGAGGGATAGAGTGAAGCAGACTCCCTGCTGAGCAGGGAACCCTGACACAGGGCTTGATCCTAGGACCCTGAGATTATGACCTGAGTCAAAGGTAGATGCTGAACTGACTGAGTCACTCAGGCATCCTCATATATGGCCTTTATTATGTATGTTAGGTATGTTAGGTATATTAGGTATGTTCCCTCTAAACCCATCTTGTTGAGGGTTTTTATTATGAATGGATGTTGTACACTGGGAAATGCTTTTCTGCATCTACTGAAATGATCTTATGGTTTTCATCTTTCTTTCATTGATGTGATGTATCACACTGATTTTTTAATACTGAACCACTCTTGTAACCCAGAAATAAATCCCACTTGATCATGGTAAACGATTTTTTTTTTTAATATGTTGTTGGCTTTGGTTTGCTAAAACTCTGTAGAGAATTTTTGCATCTATGTTCATTAGAAGTATTGGCCTGTAGCTGTCTTTTTTTGTAGTGTCTTTGATTTTGGTATCAGGGTAATGCATGTCTCATAGAATGAATTTGGAAGTTTTCCTTCCTCTTCTATTTTTTGGAATAGTTTGAGGAAAATAGATATTAACTCTTCTTTAAATGTTTGATAGAATCCACCTGTGAAGCCATCTGGTCCTGGACCTTTGTTTGTTGGGTGTTTTTGATTACTGATTCCATTTAATTGCTGGTAATTGCTCTGTTCAAATTTTTCATTTCTTCCTGATTCAATTTTGGGAGGTTATATGTTTTCAGGAATTCATCCATTTCTTCCAGGTTGTCCACCCTTATTTTGTTCTTGATCTCAGGGTAAGGCATACAGTCTTTCACCAATTAGTATGATGTTAACTGTAGGCTTTTTGTATTGCTCTTTATTAAATTGAGGCAATTTCTCTCTGTTCCTAAATTGCTGAGAGTTTTGTGTTTGTTTTTTTTATCACAAATGAGTGTTGAGTTTTCTCAAATTCTTTTACCTCACCAATTGATCATATGATTTTTTCTTCTTCAGCTTGTTGATATGATGTTTTTTATTATTGATTTTCAAATGTTGAACCAGTTTTACAAATCTGGACTAAATCCAATTTGGTCATGGTGTAAAATTCTCTTTACATATTATTGGATTCAGTTTGTTTATATTTTATTGAGAAATTTTAAGTCTAAGTTCATGAGAGATTAGTTTCTAGTTTTCTTTTTATATATTGTCTTTGTCTGATTTTGGTATCAGAGTAATAATAACCTCATAAAATAAGTTGGGGAGTGTTTCCTCCTCTTCTATTACCTGGAAAAAAATGTATAAAATTGGTGTTCTTTAAATGCTTAGCACAATTCTCTAGTAAAATGCTGTGGATCTAGAAATTTCTTTCTGGGGAGCTCTCTTCTGCATTCTTCTAAGTTATCAAATTTCTGAATATAAGTTTATAGTATATGCTTATTATATTTTTAATTGTGGCAAGTTCTGTAGTGATATCACCTATATCATTTGTGTCTTCTTTCTTCTTAATCTTTTGTCAGTCTGGCTAGAGGCTATAAATTGATTCCCCCCCCCCCCCCAAAGTACCAACTTTTTGTTTCATTGATTTTTCTCTATTGTTTTCCTATTTTCAACTTCAGGTATTTTTGCACTTGATTTTTTTTTCTTCTGCTTGGTTTAGGTTTATTATTTCCCTTCTATCTTCTCAATGCAGAGACTTATTTATTGGAGACTTTTTCTTATTTCAAATATAAGAATTTAGTGATGTAAATTTTTTTCTCAGTACTATTTTAGTTACATCCCACCTATTTTGATATGTTGTTTTCTGTTTTCATCTAGTTCTATGCATTTTTTTTCTTTCCTTTGATCTTTATTCTTTGATTCAGGGGTTATTTAAGAGATACGTTATATTCCTGTGGTTTTGTATTGTTTTCCAGTTGAATCTCTTTATGATCAGAGACATACTGTAATCATATTGTGTATGATTACAATTCCTTTAAATGTGTTAAAGTTTCTCTGATGGCCTGAAATATGGCCTTTCAGTGAATGTTCCATGGGCATTTGAAAAAAATATATGTTCTGCTGTTGGGAGGAGTTCTAAAGAAATCAGTTCAATCCTGTTGGCTTATTATATTGTTTAGACCTTCTATATCCTTGATGAGTTTTTGGTCTAGTAATTCTACCAGTTGCTGAGAGAGAATTGCTGAAGTCCGAAACTGTAACTGATCCATGAACATTTAGAATCATTATGTCTTCCTTCTTCCTGGTGGATTGGAACTTTTACCATAACACAATGTCTTTCTTTGTCTCTAATAATATTCCTTATTCTGAAGTCTGTCTTATCAAATATTAATACAGATACTTATGCCTTTTTTATTTTTATGACTGTTTGCATGGTATATTCCTTTCCATCCTTTTATTTTCAACCTATATGTATCATTGACTATGCAGTGAGTTTCTCATTGGCAGTATTTAACTGGGTCATTTTTTAAATCTGCTCTGAAAATCTGTCTTTTGATTGTTACATTTGGACCATTTATATGTAAGGTAATCATTAATATGTTATTACTTAAGTCTGACATTTTATTATTTGTTTTCTACTTGTTTCCTCTCATTCTCATTTCTATGTTTATCTTTTCTTGTTCTGTGAGTTACTTGAAAATTTTTGTGGTACTCCATGTTGATTTATTTATTGATTGTATCTCTTCATAAAATTTTCAGAGTAGTTGCTATGGGTATTACAATATACATACTTATCACAATCTCTTTGTGCCACCATTTAAATACTTCAAATGAAGTGCTGATACTTTACTACCATTTGAGTCCCTTGAAGTTCCCCACTTTTAAAATATCATCATCTTGAGTATCAGATGGTTATAATTTTTATTTCAATCATCAAACATGATTTATAAAACTTAAGAGGAAAATGACAATGTAAGGATTAATTTTATGTATCAAATCTCAAACCTTGACTAGGCCATGGGGTGCCCAGATATTTGGTTATCCTGTATTCTGTTTGGATATTTCTATGAGATTGTTTTGGATGAATTCTACATTTAAATCTATATATTTAGTAAAGCAGACTGCTCTCCTTAATGTGGATGGGCCTCATCTGATCAGTTGCGGGCTTGAAAAGAACTAGAGTCCTCCTGTTCTTCCAGAAGCTGAGATTTAAAGGTTTTGAATTCTAAGCTTAATGAAAGAACTGCCAGTGTTTAGAGGTCAGTCACTTCTTATTCAGAGAAATGGCTTAAGTCTCAACCACAACCCTGTGGACCCCACTCTCACCTTTGCCAACCCCTATTCTATAATAAGGCTGACAGAGAAGAAGGAAAGTTATCTCTGAAACTGACAGTTCTTGGGAAGATTACCTCTACTACCACATTTTTTCTCCTTTGTGGGGAAGATGGGGTACCATTTTCCTCTGTGTATCAGTCTGCTAGGGCTGCTGTAACAAAAGCACCACAAACTAGGTAAAGATATAGCAGTCACAGTTCTGGAGGCAGGCAGTCCAAGATCAAGGTGCAGCAGGGCTGGTTCCTTCTGGGGACTCTGAGAGAAGGACTAGTTCCAAATCTCTCTCCTTGGTTTGTAAATAAATGGCTGCCTTCTTCCTGTGTGTCTTTATATCATCTTTTCTTTTTGTGTGTCTGTATGTCTAAATTTCCCCTTTATATAAGGTTATCAATCACATTGAATTAGGGTCAACCTAATTCTAATGATTTCATTTTAACTTGATTTATTTGGCAAAGGCTCTATCTATAAATAGGGTTACATTCTGAAGTACTGAGAAATAGGAATCCAACATAGCCTTTTCTGGGGTTGTGAGGGGGGTACAATTCAGCCCCTAATACTCCCTAAAGCCAAGCAATGGGCAAAAAGGGAAGATTGGCATTTTGTTCCTTGATTAAGAGCCTACTTTGTCAGTGGACCTCCCAGTCTCCCCCATGCTACCTGAGCGGGAAGAGAAATGTGGAGAAGCCCCTCACACTCCACTCCACTTCTACCTGCCCATGCAGCTCTAGGTTTTGGAGAGGAATGTTATTTGTCAGGTGTATTCTGTACATTCCCTCAAGCCCTAAGAGTTGATCAATACAGAGGTAAGAATAGAGGACACAATCTTGCCAGGACTGCAACAATGTGGAAGAAAGAAACATAAAAAATTGAGGGATGGTCTTTTGCTACAAAGTGGGAGTACATTGAGAGAGACACCTAAATCTCAGGGACTCCCAATGCCTGAGGGACATTTTGGTGGAGTTCTTCAGCCACAGGCTCTGTCAGGAGCACTTGTGACCGAAAGAAAACCAGAATAGCAATCTCCTACCAAGGATAGCTTTGAAACCTTGCCAAGGCTGTAAGATAAGGCCATTTACACACCTCCAACCCTCCATGGACAGAAGGGCAGGCTGAAGCAAGGGCAAGCTGCGAGTTAGTTGCATCCCATCCTCTACTCTCAACTCTAGGGTCTATCTAGCCAAATCTTAATTTGGCTCTGGTCAGGATGTTTTTATAAATAGAGCTGAGTCATTTAAATCAAAGTCCCTCTGAATATACAAAAGTGAGAAGTTATGGGCTGACAAAGTGTTAAGGGAATTGCTACCCAGCAGGAAATAGGCATTTGAAAGATCAAAACTGAAGAAAGGGACTAGAAAAAATAAAACCATGTCAGTCTTGCTCGTCAGTGAGTTGAGACTAAACAGTAGAAAAGTGCACATGTACACATAGCACTAAGGTATATTTCACCTTACTTCCTGCTGTTTCACTTAGCATGATATCATGGACAGATTCTCCTGTCATCAGGTAGTCTTCAGAAATACAATTTTTAATGACTCTACTTTCTATCATTCATCTTATAAACGTACTTTAATGTATTTAATCTTTCTTCCATTGGACATTTGGGATACACTTAATGTTTTGGAATTATAAATCATGTCATGATAATCTTTGTACATACATCTATGTCTAATCTCTATTTCAAAAAGAGAAAAAGACATTGTTATACTTACTTTTTTTTTCAGATGGGAGGATTAATGTTAACCACTTTCAGAGATTAAGTGACTTGCCTTCATCATATGCTAAACTCATTTTTGACAATGGATAATGGATTATATTATCAGTGTATGAAAGTTTTCCTTTATATCTAATGTACAACTTGAAAAGCTGCCTCATTTTGTACCCATTTTCCCATATACTAATACTGTCTTATATTAGATGATGAGCTATATTTTACTTGTAGAATATATCCATAATATTCTGTGTATGTCTTAGCTAAATTTATGTCAGCTAATTTCATTAGCATGGAGAATCTCATGAGTTGGAGCTTTACATGTCTATTTTCAAAACCCATCAAGGTGGAATAGTTCACCATGATAGCAACAATTTGTGACCAAAAATATATTACAGCACACAGGTCTGAATTTAACCTGAGTGTTACTGCATGGCAGAAAATAGCAGCAAAGTAGTGACAAAGAATAATGGCTTCATTATTAACTAATTAAATATGGTTGGGATTCTAGATCTGCCATTTCCATGCCATATAACCTGGACAAATTATTTTATCTCTCTATGCTCCAGTCCTAGTCTGTAAATTAGGGATAATAATAGTACCTACCTCAGGGTTGATGAAGGGATTCAAGGAGAAAATTTCTAGAAAGGACCAGAAAATGGCCCATAAAATATGATTAGTTAATGTTAGCTACTAATCTCACTAATTAGAAGTCACAGGTTAGTATCAATCGAGACATATATATTTGGGCTCTACCAGACACAATTCACACCTTTACCCAAGACTATTTGCTTTCTGATTCAGAAATAAAACAATCAATCAGTTTTTAACCTGACACCAACTCTACATTACTATATAAATACCAATACATTAATGCATCTGTGAATATTTACCTTATCATCATAATAAATAAAGACAAAAATGGAGAAGCAATTTTTCACTATTATAATAAACGTGTACCTTACAACCTCAAAGTTCCTTTAAGTTCTTTCACAGCACACTAAGTATTGATTGGGGAAAATAATTTAATGAAATTAAAATCACATACTGCGTAAAAAGCAGTGAGATTTAGCTCGAAATAGAAAAATTATTTCTTAACAGCACACACAATTTTCACTGGAGCTTAATATGGGTCATAGCGTATTCACAAAACTTCACAAAACCAAAACCATGTAACAGCACTGAGTGAAATTCCAAGAAATGGCTGCATCACCACCCTCCGCGATGAAGCCTCATTACCAGAGTCTGCTAGATGGAATTTGGAGCTCTTCCACCACATTCAGAAGGAGGCTTAGCTTGATCTCCCACGTAAACCTGGGGAGGAGGCCCCGCTTTCTGTAGAAATCTTCACCACAGATCACAGTAAATTTCACACTCTCTTTAATTGTGACCTAGTGAAGATACTCAATGACCAGCAATGTGGAGGAGGAAAGGCTGCCTAAGGATACGATAAATAATTTGGAAGACTGTTTCCCAGATTCAGGGTAGATGTGGAAAATGTGAAAATTCCTAAGCTTCTGCCTCTACCCACCCACAGGACGTGGTGAGAGGTGAGAGGGGAGGCAAGAAGGTGCTTGCCATAGGGCCAGAGCTGAGGTAAGCCTTGTTGATTTTGGCAATACCTGCTCCTAATGTTAGAACATCACTGGCACGCAGCTGCCAACTCCCTAAAAGAATATAACATGTCTAACACTCAAGATTAATGTTCCTTTCCCGCATCACGGGATGTTATAAATAAAGCTGTACCCTTTTTAGATGCTATCAAGTAGTATACTACCCCATAGAAAGCAGATGAAGGAAACCCAAGAAAGCCTAATTTTGTAGAGAGGAACAAAAAACTGACATAATTGATCTATTTCAAAATACATTAGGAAATGTTCACACACTATGGAAACACAGGACCAAGTCTACGATCCAATGCACAACATTGTGTGTATGTGTGTGTGTAATGTTTGTATGTAATATAATACATATGAATTTCTTAAACAAGCATACACACACAGAGAATTAACAAATAGTTCTTAGAATTAACCGTAGGGAAAAGAATACATATTAATGAGGTAGCTTTACGGTGAAAGATACCTTGTTCTAGAGCCTTCGTTTTCTAGAACAGCAGCATTTCTCCAAGCAGCTCATGGAGCCCTTGGCCCTCGCACCTACCTGCGCTGGTGTTGGTGCTGGGGCTGGCCAGCAGCTGCCCTGAGCCTTGAGCCGGCGGCGGGGGCTGTCCGTCACTCAGCTGCTTGACCCGCTTGCGATGGGATTTGCCATTGTAATGGACTTGGGCCTGGGCTGCGGAGTTTAGCTGGATGTTGCACACCTCACAGAAGGAGAACAGAATTTTCTTTTTCTCTTTACTCAACTGGTCCTCAGGCCTGTCATTCTTTATCCCCTTTTCTTCAAAGCCCCGTAGAAAAGTTGCCATATTCATAATACCATCTTCAGGGTAATTGTTAGGGCTTAATGAGTACTTCACGCCTGGAAAAAAAAAAAGTACAGATGTTTGCAAAATCTATGCTTTCTGATTTTCTAGTAGGATTACAAATTATTTTCACGATTCAGGATAAGCTGTAAGTCTTCCAGCTACTCAGTGGACGCTCTTTGAAAAAGTTATTGAAGCTACCTCAGTGAGCAAATATGGTCTCTGAACATGTTTCGTCTGTCTGGAGTACTTCCTCCTCTATCCTCGCCCCCACCCTTCTTCCACCTCCCAATTCTTTTGCCCTTTCTAACTCCTGCCTACCCTTTACATCTCACCTGGAGTTCTACCCTGTCCAGGCAATCCGCCTGACCTGGAACCAAGGCGGACACCTGGTAACATGCTCCTAGAATGCTGCAGGACTCCCTTCCAAGCGTCCATTACCATAAGCATGTCATATGCATTTGCGTGATTTGGTTTATGTGTTTCTCTGATAGAGTATGAGCTCCATGAGGGCAGTATCCTCATTTCTGGATGTCCCTTAGGCTTAGAGCTGTACTTTTTTACATAATAGGCATTGAAATACCTACTGAAGGAAAGAGTAAAGCTTATGAACCCAGAATTGTGAAAAAAGGGTGTGTATAGGCACAAAGTATATATAATACATGAACACCTGCCAATAGACCTATGCCTTAACCTGCAGGAGGGGGCTGAATGACAAAGATCAAAACGTAATCTGTCTGCAACTTACATTAAGTTGTAGTCCAGAAGTCCCTTTATAAGTCAGCCAATGGGAATTTGAACATATTTTCTTACAGTTGTAGTGAAACAAACTGCATTTAGATTTCCAGATTAGCCCATAAATATCAACTTAATTTCTGATGAGGCTGAAATGCAGAACATCTGAAATAAAAAATAAAAGAAATACAGTTAATGGTAAACTAATAATTGAAAAATAGAAAAAGGGTAGAGCAGACTAAGATATAATTTTATTTTTAAGGGCTGATTTTTTTTCTTCACTAGTTAGATAAGGGTATGGTGATCGATCACAACTTCACCAAGATTTGAAAGGAGACTTTTCAGGACCTCAAGAACCTTCGCCTGATGAAGATGGCCTTGGCTTTTTACTTCCACAGTTCCACTTTAACATAGTAACTTTTAGATTTTATTTAATACCACTATTACCAGCATTTTTATATTTTATTAGAAAAACTCAGATATTTTTCCTTCCTAAGGAGGAAAGTCACTCTCTTAGTCACACAGAACACTTTGCTTCTGACCCTTCTGGTCACCAAATGTGTGGAGGTGTTTTCCCCCAAGCCTAGCAATTCTCTGACACCAGCTGGGTATCCTTCAGCATAACTCAATTTTAACACCATGTATCCAAAGAGTGCATCAGATCCCACAGGTTAAGGGCTCAATCCCACAAGACTGCTTCCCCACCACGTGTGCGCATATGCACACACAGACACACACACACACACACACACACACACACACACACACACACAAGCACACGCGCGTCAGACTCCTCTCAAGCCCAGCCTGTCTCCTATGCTTCTTCTGACCAATCCACAGAGGTTCCAATGACACCCTCCTTGGGTTTGATTAATTTGCTAGGGTGGCTATAGGACACAGGAAAAGAGTTTACTTACTATTTACCAGTTTATTAGTAAAAGGATATAATAGAGAATACAAATGAACATCCGAAAGGCAGAGATGCACAGGGCAAGGGATATGGGAAGGGGCGTGGATCTCCCAGGCCCTCTCTGGGTGTGCCACCCTCCCAGCACCTCCATATGTCCATGAACCTAGAAGCTCTCTGAACTCTGTTTGGGATTTTTTGGAAGTTTCATCAAGTTGGTATGATTGAGCATTTACTCTGTTTTCAGCCCCTCTCTCTCTTTTTTTCTTTTAAAGATTTTATTTATTTATTTGACAGAAAGGAGAGAGATCACAAGTAGGCAGAGAGGCAGGCAGAGAGAGGGGGGGAAGCAGGCTCCCTGCTGAGCAGAGGGGTCTTTTCTGGTTCCATACAAATTTTAGGATTGTTTGTTCCCTGATGCGGGGCTCGATCCCAGAACCCTGAGATCATGACCTGAGCCAAAGGGAGGGGCTTTAACCCACTGAGCCACCCAGGTGCCCCAGCCCCTCTCTTTTTTAAGAGAATCAGGTGTAGGGCTGAAAAGTCCAAGCTCCTAATCATGGCTTGGTCACCAGTCCTTCTGCAAGGACCACCCAGGAGCTCACCCAGAGTTGCCTCACTGGGACAAAAAGACATTCCTATCACTCAGGAAATTACAAGGGTTTCAGGAGTCATGTGTCAGGAACCAGGGTCAAAGACAAAATATCAGAACAAAAGATGTTCCTAGTGTTCTTATCACTTAGGCAATTATAAGCATGTTAGGAAAAGCTCTGTACCAGAAACTGGGGGAGAGATCAAATATACTTTCTATTACCTCACACACACTTATCACTGTGATTATAGCAATGCTTTTGGTTCTCAACTAAAAAAAATACTCTTCTACAAGAAAGAAGAGAACAATATTCACACAATAATTGGGTAAAAACTAAGGGAAAAGGAGTATTCATAGGAAAGAATTGGCTGAGGTGAACAACACTGTGCCATGAGGGATGAAGAATTCAGATGAAGAAAGGCTTGTGAGGAATTCCTGCCTATGGGAAAAACTCAAAAAGTGGAAAGACATTGGCTTTGAGCAGTTCTGTTGATTCAAGTTGGCTGAGAACTGTAAGGGGAGGAAGGAGCACCTACAGACTATTCCTTATTTGGACTGTTCACCTGATTTAAAAATCAGAAAATGAGTTATAGCACAGGGTATGACCATAGAGGTTGATTCTATGTATACAGTGTGCCAAAAAGAACTTCTTATTTAAACCCATACACCCTATTGCAAAGAGCCATTGTGCATTATACTGTAGGCTAAATCATAACCTTCAGTGAGTTGTCAGAATATTGCTAATTTTGGGGTGCCTGGGTGGCTCTGTCAGTTAAGCATCTGCCTTTGTCTCAGGTCATGATCCCAGGGTTCTGGGATTGAGCCTTGCATTGGACTCCCTGCTCTCCCTGGGAGAGCGGGGGAGTGGGGAGTCTGCTTCTCCCTCTACCTCTCCCCCTACTCATGCTTTCTCTTTCTCACTCTCTCTCTCAAATAATAAAATACTTCAAAAAAATAAAGAAAATTACTAATTTTGATATGTAAGACCTATCTATCCCATAAATATTTTAGCCTGATGTTACCATTTTAAGAAACTCTATTTCACAAAATTTATTTTTAAACTTATTCAAATTATACATAAATCAGGTTTAAGCAATTCCCATAGCTGAGTTGCAGAAAATAATTCAGTTATAATTAAAATGTGATGTAACTGCCTATACATTAATACTTTTCCTTTCATTCCCTAAATCCAAAACATTATGGTATCACAAGGCCATTTTTCTCATAAAACTTTAGAAAATATCAGTGACATATAAAAGTTATGTTCAAACATACTCAAAATATTAAAATTTATCATGAGAATTATCTGAACTAGGCAATGTGATGCCCCTAGCTTTGTTTTCCTTTTTCAACATTTCCTTAGTAATTCGGGGTCTTTTCTGGTTCCATACAAATTTTAGGATTGTTTGTTCCAGCCCTTTGAAGAAAACCAGTGGAATTTTGATTTCAAGTTTTACTACAAAGCTGTGATCACCAAGACAGCATGGTACTGGCACAAAGACAGACACATAGCCCAGTGGAACAGAATAGAAAGCCCAGATATGGACCTGCAACTCTATGGTCAAATAGGCTTTGACAAAACAGG
>CM053605.1:45130867-45179109 GCA_028646535.1 Procyon lotor
CCTATAATTTTAAATCAACAGGTTCTCCTCATTTGGCAGCTTCCCTAGTTACCAGGCAGTTGTGAGGTAAGTGCACAAGGGAGAGAACTGAAGAATGAGCCTCAGGAGTAAATCGACGTTTGTGAAGCGAGTGTGACCACATCTTCAGATTGAGAAAAAGGGAAAGGAAATCAAAATTGCAAATGTAGTTCCAAGAAGATTAATTTTTATATCTAACTCTGAGTAAAGAGCCAAACAGGGGAATATGTGCTAACTGGGATAATCACCTTGCAATCTAATCGGGAAAGGATTTAGGGAGATCATGAGGTTGGCATAACCACTGCTTTGGGGCCCAAGGGGGTGCTGGGTTAAGTTTCAAAGGGACAGAGACCTAAGAAGAGGCATGGTTATTACTGCAAAGCCAGGGTTAGGGCCTAGAAGTTTGCAATATTGATCACCTCTGGACACAAAAGATATTATTGCCTTGCAAGGGGGGCACAATGTACAGCAAGGCACCAATTTCACTAGATCTCAACAACATAAATTTTTATGAGGGAAGGGTGAAAGCAAGCAGATCTTTGGTCACACTTGGGAAAAATACTTCAATAATTAATTTTCAAATATCAAGATAAAGAAATCATGTTCAATGCAAAAGGGGGAGAGGTATCAGTTAGAAAGGAAGTCAGATGCATGACCCCTCTCTGCTGAGAGTATTCAAATAAAATAGAAAGATAAAAGAAAACAACTCAGTCTCCAGTTAAAAAATAATTGCAGGCCAAGAGGGCAATTCTTTTTCACAGAATACTAGTGATTCACATATCAACAATCCCCTAAGATAGAGAAAAAAAGACTGGCACAGCTCCTTGAGTAAGCCTGAGATTTAGCAATGGGTTTTATATCTCTTCTCCTTCCAAAAGGAGGTACTCCAGTTAGATTTAAAAGATACTGATAGGCTTAAAAATGAGGCCAATGTAAATCACAAATTGAGGGGCACCTGGGTGGCTCAGTGGGTTAAAGCCTCTGCCTTCGGCTCAGGTCATGGTCTCCTGGGATCGAGCCCTGCATCAGGCTCTCTGCTTGCCGGAAAGCCTGCTTCCCTCTCTCTCTCTGCCTGCCTCTCTGCCTACTTGTGATCTCTCTCTCTCTGTCAAATAAATAAATAAAATCTTTAAAAATAAATAAATCACAAATTTATAGCTCAGCAATCACCTTACAATTTCCATTTAAGACAAACTTCTTACACTTTTTTATATTGACTTTTTTTTAGATATAAATGTCTAGGTCCAATTGGGAATTTCTACATAAAGCCAACTCCTTGGCTTTAAGTACCTATCTATTCCATTATTTTTTCATCAAACATGAGAAAATAATATGAAAATCACCTGATCCAAAAAAAAACCTCAACATTTGTGTTTCAGCTGTTACCCATCTTGAGTAGGCAGACATCCTTAAAATAATTATTATCATGGCTTTGAAGAAATATACATTTTTTTTGCTGAAACCGAGTTGGCACTTTTAAGAGAAAATTTCACTACAACATGGATGGACCCAGAGGGTATTATGCTAAGTGAAATAAATCCGAGAAAGATGATTACCATATGATTTCACTTATATGTGGAATCTAAAAAACAAAACAAATGAACAAACAAAACAAATGAGCAAACGAACAAAAAGGAGAAACAGATCTATAAATACAGAGAACAAACTGATGGTTGCAGAGGGGAGGAGTGTGGGGGAATGGGCAAAATTGGTGAAGGGGAGAGGGAGATACAGGCTTCCGGTTATGGAATGAATAAGTCACAGGGATGAAATGTATAGAACAAAGAATCTAGTCCATAGTATCGTAATAGCATTGCATGGTGACAGATGGTAGCTAAACTTGTGATGAGCATAGCATAAGGTATAGAGCTTTCAAATTACTACGTAGCATACCTGAAATTAAATGTAACATTTGTCAAAGATACTTCAATGAGAAAAAAAAAAAAGCAGAGAACAGGGTGTCCTTCCCACAAGTAGGGCACAATGACACACAATGAGATATAATGAGTTAAAAAAAATGTCAACTAAAACAACTATTCCATTAATTTCTCATCGTATGTGGAAGTTGAAACAAAAGATTTTCTGGTATTTGTAATATTCAGGTATGCATGTAAACAAATATAATTTAGTAGCCTATTAAAACAAGGTTCACTGTCTGTTTTTTTTTTTTAAGTGTTTAGTTTTATTTACTTGACAGGGACAGAGAGATCACAAGTAGGCAGAGAGGCAGAGAGAGAGAGGGGGAAACAGGCTCCTCGCCGAGCAGAGAGCCTGATCCCAGGACCCTGAGATCATGACCTGAGCCTGAGCTGAAGGCAGAGGTTTTAATCCACTGAGCCACCCAGGCACCCCAGGTTTACTGTCTTTTATCTAGTTCTAAGTTGCTCTGAAAGTCCCAGACACAAGTTTGTTGTGATTGTTGTATTTCTAAGATGCTTTAGTCCTTATTGCCTGATATGGAGATAAAACTCCTATTTATTTCCCAACTAGTTGTGGAAGTAAATTGCAATGGACATTTATCAGATATTGTACAGTTTGCAAAGATATTTTCCTATTTGCTCTGCCCCTCAGGATAATCCTATGAAGACAGGATATCTGTTTTCCCATACTACAGATGAGGACATTGAAGTTTAGAGGGAATGGGGGGGGCTGAAGCCCTGCTTCTTCAACACTAGTACTTGTGCTTTCCACATTACATGATACTTGAGTCATCTGAAAGAGTTTCTAAGGAAAGATTCATAGTGGAGATTATTAAAAAACTAAACAGGAGTTACAGGATATTCTGAGAGAAAGTTTGCAGGATGCCCAGTAAGCAAATGCAGAAGAGCAAAATATGAGCAAGACAATTAGCAAGCAACATTGTACCTACATTCCCATAAGGTTTCCAAAGTGTTCCCTATATCATTGCTTTCCTGGTATCACAGTGACCCGTTGAGACAAGGCTGCTCTACGAAACTGAGGTCTCCAGGCTTAAAGGTGACAGCTAAAATCAGAAATTGAGTTTTCTATTCCAGTTCCATTTTCTCCCACTGCAAGAATGGGTTTCAGTGAGGCGCCTGGGTGGCTCACTTGGTTGGGCAACTGCCTTTGGCTCAGGTCATGATCCTGGAGACCCGGGATCGGGTCACACATCGGACCCCGGCTCCGCGGGGAATCTGCTTCTCTCTCTGACCTTCTCCCCTCTCGTGCTCTCTCTCACTTTCTCTCTTTCTCTCTCTCAAATAAATACATAAAATCTTTAGGGGAAAAAAAAGGAATGTGTTTCAAAATATGGCCCTCAGCCCTGAGGCCCTAGTGTTGCTGATGGCTACAAAGCATCTAAAACAGCTGTAGGGTCTTGTTTTATAACATCTTGTTGTGGAAACTCTTAACCATTTCTTATTGAGTAAACAAAGTGATTTATAATACCTTCCAATTGGTTGATGTTATTCTTAGCACCAAGTTCTTTGTCCAGCTAGCAGGCTGATTCTGTGGACATAGTTTTTTTTTTTTTTTTTTTTAAGTAATCTCTACATGCACCATGAGATTTGAACTCATGACCCCAATCTTAAGAATCTCATGTTATACCGACTGAGCCAGCAGGGTGTCCCATATGTGGACATAGTTAAAAGGGAGTTTGTCTGCCTAAGTTGCTCAATATTTAGGAACCAAAGCACCACATACCTCCTAAACACACCTAGTAGGGAAAAGGCTTAAATTAATATTTCTGCCACATTCTGCCTTACTGTTTAGGGACCTCTTCTTGCTGCACGCGTCCTTCTGTGTTGCTGCTATCGCGACAGTCCTACCAGAGTTCCCCACCTACAGCTAATAGTTTCCTGAGTTGGTTTACACTGTCATTGCCAGGAGTGAGTAATGGTGGTTCTAGGAAAATGATGGTGCAAGAGCAGAAAATCTAGGGAGAAGCTGTTGTTTCTATATCTTGAAATTGTGTGTGTGTTTAGTTAAACGTTGTTTCCATATTGCAGTATATTTAGAAAGGAGGCACTGCAATTGTTTTAGTGCTTGTCCGGGGAGACCTGAATCCTGTCTTGGCTAAGGACACAAAGGCACAGTTCTTAGTAGTGGCACAGGTAAGAAATGGGGAGTTGTCTGCACGTATTTTATGCTTCTTTTAGCTGTTGTTAGGAAATGTAGCCCTCAAATAATTCTCCACCATAAGTCTCTGCTATAGGTGATTAAAAATAGACAAGGAGGAGAGAAGGATATAGTTGCAGTTTGCAGGACATAAAAAATGCACATGCTGCTAAATTGTGCAAGCCACAGAGAACACTCCTTACAGGTGTTCCACTCGGCAGAGGTTACTTATTTGCCTCCAAGTGCAATCCAAGGTGTTGACTTCAGGCTTTAAGGGCCCCTGTCCTTTCCCCTGTACCTTAGATAGCTAGAGACACCAATACTTATCTGAGCTCAGTAGCAACCACACTGTTCCCAATTCTGAAGTACGGAGCACTGGAAACTGGGTGTTTTTCTCAAAGAAGGCTTTTGCCTCTGGAATTTCCTGCCTGTCCCAAGCTGCCAGAACCCCACCTTACTGACCGTCAGGGACTCATGAAAGACTTGTTTTCAGTGTAACTTTCACTGATGGGAGGAGACCTCAAAGCCATAATTTTCTAAAAGATATCTTAAGCAATTATCATAGCTCATGATATGTGGGTTCTAATGATTCAATTTTGGTGCTTGCTTCCTGTATATAGCAATTTCAAATAGGGAACAGTTTTAAGGATAAACATACCAGTAAGTGTCTGTCCTTAGTCATGAGTGAGAATGCATACTTGGGAGATGAAGATATTTAGAATTCTAAATATATAAAAACTCTCTGTCAGATTGGTGCTCCTTCTCACGCTGGTAGTTCAGGTGTGCTGGTCCTTGCAATAACCCTAAATTCCAAGGTGGGTAATAAACACAACCTGCTCCTTTAGAAAGCTCTAGGATGCTGTGTTTGTGCTTGTCAAATCTCAAACCCACCCTGGAGATCAGCACTGGCTTTGGCTGGACGCTAAGATATTTACTCTGGACGATTATGCCAAGACATTAACAGCTGCGGGCTTAATTATTGATGGAGTTAGTGTCAATCATCTGAGAAGAAAACCAAAGTATAATATTTTAAAATCATTCTGTCAAAAAAAAAAGTCTCTGCTGTATAACACACCTCTCTTGTCATTTATTACTCTTGAACTTCTCCAGCCAAAGAAGTAATCTCAGAAAACTGCTCTTCTGCAATTATTTTTCCTTTCCCCTTGACTGTTTTCTTTCCAAGCGCCCTCCCTTTCAGGACCCAGCACCTTGGCTGTTGGCACTACTTTCAGCAGATGCCCCACATCGGGTAACCAACGACATGTTTTAGTTTTGAAAACTTAAATAAACACGGAAAGAAATCCAGAGGAGCAGAAGCCCCCCACCCGCAAGCCTTTCCGATCCGCGGCGTGGCTGCGAGGCTCGAAGCGCTGCGGGCCTTCCCGGCTCCGCCAAAAATGCCCAAGCTGCTCAGTGTGGTCTTCGAGCCGAGAATTGGTCGAAGAGGATAAACAAATAGTTGGTTTGACGATCTCCAAGAAGAGAGTTTCACTCTGGCTTGACTAGTATTTGAGAGATCCGCCCCACCGCGCCGCTTGGCATCCCGGTGTTGGGACCCCGGCCGTTGCCAAGAATTCTTGCAGGGGCTGGAGCCGCGAGGCCGAGGACCGCGCGGAGCCCGGGTCCGGACGGAGCCTCCTCTCCCTCGCAGTGCGCGCACGCCTGGAAAGGCGGGATTTAGAGGCGGCGATGCTGCGGGAGACTCTGCAGTGGCAACGGGCCCCCGAACGGTCCCGCCTCATTCGCCCTAGTGTGTGTGCCTCGCAAGTCCCTGCCTGGTAAACCGTCCCCAGCTTCGGCGCGCGGCGGTGGCGTCGGCGGGTCCAGACCCCGGGGTCGCGAGCCGGGCGGGAGGGTCGGGCGCGCCCCGCGGGCTTCAGGTACACGCCCCTCACCTGGGCGAGGCAGGGCGCGCAGGCGCTCAGCGCCGGGGCCGCAGCCGGGAGCCGGAGCCCGGCGCCCGCCGGAGTTGGACAGTTCCGGGGCCGCGCCGGGCCGAGCTGTCGCCCGCGCCGCCGCCCGGGCCGCAGCTGATAGCGGGAGAGCGTCTGCGCGGAGCCCCAGCGCAGCCCCGGCGGGACCGCTGCAGCCGCCGGAGCGCGAGCAACAGCTTCCCGGCTGGAGGAGCCACAGCCCCACGCGCTAGCGGCCCGCGCGCCGAGGTAAGCTCCGGGCGCCCAGCCCAGCCCGCGCCCCTGGGACCCCCGCCGCCTTCCCGCCACAGCCCGCCCGCCTCCTCCGGGCGAGCCGGCCCCGAGGCGCGCCGCCCGAGGGAATGGCCGAGAACCCCCTCCCACTGGAGTTTGCACTTTGTCCGGCGGTCCCACTTGTAGAGGGGGATGCGGA
This sequence comes from Procyon lotor, assembly GCA_028646535.1. Lineage (NCBI taxonomy): Eukaryota > Metazoa > Chordata > Mammalia > Carnivora > Procyonidae > Procyon > Procyon lotor. The sequence continues at coordinate 45,137,309 of CM053605.1, forward strand.
GACGCCGCTGGCACGGGCTGGGGCGTGAGGCTCCTTTGAACCCGTGGAGTTAGGAGTGGGTCGTGGAAGCCAAAGGAGTGAAGGAAGAAGTCCCCATTGTGGGCTCTGGGGCTCCAATTCCCGAGGACCGAGGGGGAGGATGGAGAAGGGAAGAGGACAAGGAGAGTGCCCCTCTGTGGTTAGCCGCAGTGCCTCCGTCACCTGGGCTGGGAAGTTTGGGGCTGGGCGTCTCTCTCTCCATTACGGGGAGAGGGGTAGTTTGGGGAGGTGTGGGAGGAAGATAGGAGTCGAAACTTGGGGTTCTGAGAGATGTGTAGCTGAAAGAAGGTGAAATGGGGGCGGTGAGGCAGAAAGAAGGTCCCCAAAGTTTGCACTTGCTGGGAGCCTGGGATGGGGGCGGGGGCGCTGGGTGAAGGTGTCAGTGAACGTTGGGAGGACGCTGTGGGACTGCGGAAGGGACAAGGAGAAGGGGAGGGGGAGGACCATCTGCTTCGCCACTGTTATTTGCGGGGGCTCCTGGGGGAAGAAGGGAGAGCTGGCAGGACGATGCTTCCCCAAATGTTTCCCCAGGCTCTGGAGGACAAACAGTTTTTATGGTGAACCTGGATGGGGGAGTGTTGTAGTCTTTCAAGGAAAATAAGTTGCCACCAAGCCCTCGGCCCCCATGAGTACAAAATAAACTCAGTTTTGGAATGCTCTCAGAAGTTCTTGGATTAGGAAACGCCACCTTCATTTTCTTTATTTTCTTACAGAGATGTGGTTTGCATTTCTCTTTGGTTTGGCTTTGCTCAGGAGCATCACACCGAGGTGAATGCAAACTTTGTTAAGATGTAGCAAACGATGCTCAAATAGAAGAAATAAAACATTCGTGTTATGTAGGGTCCAGCCTTAAGCTTGGAGACTGGCAGCTTCAGAACAATGCATGAAGCTGTGGAAAATGCATTTATCAAATTAAAAAGAGGGCTTTTCATAAAGTCAATAAGCTACATCTCAGATAAAGTTAAAGGTTTTGGCTTGAAAGAGCTCCCTTAAATATTTCAGGACCCTATTTCACCGGTTTTCACAGTCCTTTCATCTTATTTATTTATTTTTTTTCATCTTATTTTGATGCCCTCTGTGCATTGAGTGTGTGCTGTCCCTTCCCAGTAATAGATGAATGCCCTTAGAATGCAAATGCTGCATTGGAAGTTCTGTTATTACTTGAGGCTCTTAAGGTGGAAAAAAAAATGTTTATTTACTCAAAAGTGTTGGTTGTAGTTCAGATTCTCTATCCCTATAAATCAAGTATTTGTGGATTTATAATTCACACTGCTACTCATTTCCAAAAGTGATTTGAGGAAGCTTGGAATGAAAACCACAAATCAAATAGCTATTCTTGTAGATCTCCTTGACCTCTGTTGGATGCATTTGTAGTAAAATGCTTTTGAGAAGGTGAGTTCTCCCAACAAAGGAAAAATTCCTGCCCTTCCTGAAATCATCCTAGTGATATAAATGTTTTGCAGCATAAGTCTTTATGTACTTCATTTGCATTATATTATTTTACATTACATAAGTCATGATGTCTTTAGAGAAGTTTAACCACTAAGCAGCATCTATATTAAAAGAAAAGTATGTCAGTATTGTAGAGCATTTTACCAAATATATGGATTCACAGAGTAAAAAGAGAATGGTGAACCTAATGTATCTTTCTTGAACTGAGGCAGAAAGGAAACCAAGGGAGGTGTCTCCTCTGCCATCAAATCAGAGAAGGAACTGTCATTAGTACTTGTCACCCAAACATGGCCAATTAGAGGATAACTTTACCAAGTGTTAACTATTATATGAGGATTTATAAAGCTATATCAAGTGTTCTCAGCTCTCCTTTTCTCAGCTTAATGACCTGGCTCAGGGAGGAAAAAAAAATGCCCCAGAACAAACACACTTCGAAAAGGTAAAATTTCTATGTAGAATAATGCTGTGTGGAGCGCCCACCATAAAGAGATAAGAATCTTAAATCCCTCAACTGCCTCCCCTTTAGGTTTTTTTTCTTCCAGCTGAGTTTGGGGATGTCATTGCATGGTTTTTAACAGCAACAGTTTATATTAAAAAATATGAACAATTAGTTTACTTCTCACAGGAGTAATTGCTTCATTTATGAAAATCTTTGCTCATAGAGTAAAGAGCAAAATTGGCTTTCTGCTGTTTCCTATAAAATCCTATATCTGCCAAATCTAAAGAACAATGAACATGTTTGTCCCAGTTTCCCACGGCTTTTTACTTCTGTGTTTTTATTGTAACCCCCTCATCTCTATTTTGCCAGCTCCCCGGTCTGTCCTGTGTCTGTTCTTGTGTGTCTCAATATCACCTTTTCATCCTTCCTTTGCTTTTTCATTTTTTCTGCAGTTTTCTCTTGATCCTCTTTGCTGTATAGATGATCTCCTTTTTGCATGTTACTTTTTATTCAGTGATGTCCTTTTATTAGTGCTGGATTTTTTTTTTCCCAAAGTGGTATTCCTATCTCTACTTTCCCTCGTAAATTTTATATTGACAATTTGAATCATCTGTGAGATGCCTCTGTATTCCTCTCAGGTGCCTTAAATAGGTTTAAACTCTAATCGACATCTTTCTTCCTACATGAAAAGGGGTGGCTCTGTCAATTTCTGTATTTCTCTCAGTCACTCAGGACCTTCTGAACATCATTGTTTTCCAAATATAATTCACAGATAAATCCCATGGATTCCATCTCTACCCCATGTCTCATGATACCTGCTTCTCCACATTTTTATTCCCATAGGCACTGTCTTTCTTCAGACTCGTAACTGTTTCTGGAGACAATCCTGATGTCTTCCCGACTCTTCTCTCAGATCTAGTCTCTCTCATTTCCAATGCATTTTACACTTGGTTTGCAGAATAAGCTTCTTAAAGCAGAGCCGAGCTCAGTCACTGGCTAATAAACCTTTCCCCAGTGCCCTACCAAATAACATATAAACCTCGGGGAGGGCGGGGCGCGGGGCTGGGCTCGGGGCAGGGGACAGAGGGGCACCCGGTGCACAGGGAGCCTTGTTTCTTGTGATGGCATCGTTGTCATTAAACCAGTTGTGGGTTCATGCAAAAATAAATAAATAAAAAAATATAAGCTCTCTGACATTTTAAGACCCTTTGCGGTCCAGGCCAAAAATGGCTCCACCTTTTTACTTTGATTTCATAGATTCACTCATTCATTCGTTCGTTCATTCATTCATTCAGTGAATATTTGAGTGCCTGCTGCATGCCAGGCACAGCTGTAGGTAATACTTTTAGAAGTGCCTTGTGTATTAGCTCAATGCTATGCTGCACGTTTTATTTTTCAATAGTGAAATCCACTGTTAAAATATAATCTTATAGGCCCCAGCAACCCCATTGATCTCCCATCCCTACCCACAGTAGTCTCGGAGGCATCATCACAGAGTCCTGAGTCTCCTTGAAACATTTTGACAACATTGCTTTGGCAGAAAGCAGTATTCCCTCAACACACAGAGGGCTTCTGAGTTCTGCGACTTTGTTTATGCTGTTCCTTCTGCCTAGACGAGGCCCTCCCACTTCCCCAGAACCATTTCTACCTGCCAAAGGGCCAGTGCAGTGGCTCCAACATCTCCAGACTCCAGCTTCTCCTCCTCCAAATCCTGTAACCCTTAGCCTGGACTCTTCTTGGAGCACAGGTCATTGCCTCCCTCCTTTATCTGGGCTTTTTGCATCCTCCCCTAAGGGCACCCCGCCAACCACGCCTAACCTCAGGCCTTCATTTCCTGAAATACCCAGCTGAGGGCCTGGCAGATCGTGGGACGGCAACAAGTAATTTATTTAGACTGAATTCTACCTAGTTCTCTAGTCCCCACCTAGGCCTGTGATAGCTACTTGTTTTCACAGTTCAGTCTGGCTCTTACAGTAGAGCCAGTGCTTCTCAAATTTGACTGTGTATCTCAATCATGAGGAGATCTTATTAAGGTTAGGAGTCTGGTTTAGCAGGTCTGGGATGGGCCAGAGGTACTGCTTTGCTAAGGAGCTCCCAGCTGATGTTGAAATAGCTGATCCTTGAACTTGAGCAAGGTAGTAGATGATATTTCACGGTTTGGGGAGTTTTTGGCAGCCCCTTACCTCTCTGTTTGGTGATTTTTTTCCTCCAGTTAGTGTTTGCTTCCATATTACTTTCTATCCTGGAAGTATTTTAGGCCTGGACATGCTTTCCAAACTGAAATGGAAGATGTGATGATGCCCTTGAATGTTTTCCTTATTTTGCTGATACAGTGTTGCAATGGCTAGTTCTCCTTATATTTTTCTCTGGCCAGTTTTATTTCTTTGTTGTATATTACTTCTTGTTTTCCCCATTATATTCAGACTGTGGTTGTTCTCCATGCTCACTCTGCTATGATTCTTTTTCTTTCCTGTGCTCTCTCTGTTTCTTAAAATTCTCTTCAGATGCCTTGGCTGACTCCCTGCCCCAACTGTTTCTCTATTGCTTCCAAAATTTTTCTGTTAAAGGAGCACTGAAATTGGGGGGGGGCAGGAGACTCCAGTTCTCACTCTGCCTTTACTGTGAGCATGAGATACTGGGCAAAGCTGTTTCTTTTTGGTCTCTTGTGGATGGAGGTTGTGGATTATACAACTCCCGGGGTCTGCTACAGCTCCAGGACACCCTGTGAGATTTTCATGTGGGGCAGAAGGAGCAGGTTGGGGGAGGAAAGAAGGATCACTGTGGTGATCCTGGTGTTGGTGTGTGTCCTCTTCTAATGTTTCTGTTCTAGGTAAACAATTTGAACTTTTTGTTCTTGCACCACTCAGGGACTCACGTTCCTTAAGAACAACAGCTATAGCTTGGGGTTTGGCAAATCCGGTTGTTTTCAACCCTGGATGCACACTACAATCAATTCAGGAGCTTACAGAAAATAGGGGTGTTGTCAGCTCATTTCTAGGGAATGATTTAATCTATCAGTATTTTTGAAATCTCCCCAAGTGATTCTGATTTCCAGCATGGGTAGAGAACTGAAGTCTCTGGTCTGTAAAGGCAGCTTAGAATGATGATTGAGAGCACAGCACTGTGCTGTGTCAAACCCTGGCTTTGCCACTCACCAACTTTGAGAGCTTGGGGTGGGGGGGTTACTTCACTTCTTGGGGCCTCAGTTTCTTTGTCTGTGAAATGGGTTGACTTGGTCATTGTGAGGTTAGACGGGAGCCATCAGTGGAATACTGTGCATAGCGTGGTTGTTGAACAAACAGTAGTGGTTGTTTATCCTGATAATCGTACCATTACAATTTAAATCCACTAAATTACTTAAGGGTCGTTTTGCCTTAGAGCTAACACTCACCTTACCCCCTTAGAGCTAACACTCTCCTTACCTCCTGTTCAGTTTCAAGATATTCTGCATAGCATAATCACTTTGAGGAGAAATTTATGAGCTTATTTTTCAGAAGTCAGTGAAAAAATACAGAAGAGGGCATATATATTAATAAAAACCAACCACCCTTTTATTTTTGATCCATTTGGTGCCACATCAACTCTATGATCTCATAAATAGCAGAGATAGATTAACTGATACACATATAAACTGATACACAAAGATGGCCAGGCTTTCATACCTACATCATGAAAAATGATTTTGCTCTTTAATAAAGACTGTTCTATCATCAACAAATAGAAAGGATTGGAATTCATGGCTCTAAGAGAGCATTTCATTTTGGAAATAAATATAAATGTGTTAGGCATTTACATTTCTGAGTTTATAATGGGAAATGGAACTTAAAAATTAAAAAGCACACACAAAGTGATAATCTGTCCTATGCAGGCTAAAGCTAAATCAACTTTTTTTTCTCTTTTTTGGCTGAGATTCCAGAATAGCCATTATGCTATAATGCTATCATCATATCAGCAAAGCAAAGATTGGATAAATGGATATAACCATTATTAACTGAGGACCCACACCCCCCCCTCCTTTTTTTTAATCTCTGTATACCTCTGAAAACAAGTAAAAGGGTGCTCAGTAATTCCAGTGGGCCTGGCCTAGGTACCTCACAGGGAACATCAGGGGTTGTGATGCTGATGGCCTTTGTGGGAAAAAGAAAGACTCCTAAGGACGGCTTCTCACCTTTTTCTCTTAGAATAAAATGTTTCATTTCTGCATTATTTACTTTTTTTTTTTTTTTAAGATTTTATTTATTTGACAGAGAGAAACATAGCAAGAGAGGGAACACAAGCAGAGGGAATGGTAGCGGGAGAAGCAGGATTCCTGCCGAGCAGGGAGCCAGATGCGGGGCTCGATCCCAGGACTCTGGGATCATGACCTGAGCGCCCAACGACTGAGCCACCCAGGCGCCCCACATTATTTACTTTTTGATTAGGAAAAGTATTTTTCTTTCTTTTTTTTTTTTTTTTTAAAGATTTTATTTATTTGACAGAGAGAAACACAGCGAGAGAGGGAACACAAGCAGAGGGAATGGTAGCGGGAGAAGCAGGCCTCCTGCAGAGCAGAGAGCCCGATGCGGGGCTCGATCCCAGGACCCTGGGATCTGACCTGGGCTGAAGGCAGACACTTAACGACTGAGCCACCCAGGCGCCCCAGGAAAAGTATTTTTCAATTAAACTGATTAAACTTTTTATTTTCCATATTGTACTGTGTACTTCTTAAATAACACAATTAAGAAGATACTATGATTAAAAAGAAACTTTGAGCTACAGCTAAGAAAAGGTCCTTTGTGAGAGATGTTAATATACTTAATATTGTGTGCTTAATATACTTGTGTTAAAACTGTGTCAAATTCTACAGAGAGCTGTGATTTTTAATGTGTATTGGTTAAAGTGGTCAGTCTGATGGTTAGTCAGTCTGATGGTTAGTCTCAGTTATGCAAGGTTTTCAGAGTCTAGAGGTCTAGATTTTTGGTCGGCTTATACTGGTTGCAAATCAGGGTTCAGATTCTGATTAATCTCAGGCCTAATAGATTGTTATTTCTGTGAAGTATGAGTTAAGGATATAAAAATGACTGTTCAGTCTTTAAGATGAAAAGAGCTCGGGGCGCCTGGGTGGCTCAGTCGTTAAGCGTCTGCCTTCGGCTCAGGTCATGATCCCAGCGTCCTGGGATCGAGACTGCATAGGGCTCTTTGCTCAGCAGGGAGCCTGCTTCTCCTGCTACCATTCCCTCTGCTTGTGTTCCCTCTCTCGCTGTGTTTCTCTCTGTCAAATAAATAAAATCTTTAAAAAAAAAAAAAAGAAAGAAAAGAGCTCTGTGCAAAATCCTCATTGATAAATTGGAGAAATGAGACCAGAGAATCTAGAGTATTCAAAATTTAAGCCTAAAGAAATTAGACATTACAAATAAGGAAAAGTTCTCATGGTACTAACACTAAAATTTAAACTTCAAATAGCAGTTATATAGATGCTGTGATGTCCTTCAAGTTGATATGTTAGAGGTAGGAAAACTGTACCTCACAGACTTAGAAAGAGAGATATTACCTTGTATTTTACCTAAAGTATAATGCTGGAAGTAAGATGACTACAAACCACAAAATGCCATTGTTTGTATATAAAAAGCATACTTGTATATAAATACAGGCATTTTTATTTTCTATAAGTGAATATTTTTATTTTAATGAATTGGTCATTGTACATGGTCTTACAAGCTATCTGGAAATGCTGATGATTGTATGTTATCATTACTTGCATGTTACATATCTCATTACCTGCAAATGTTACACTATCAGAGATGGAAAGAAGTGCAGCCTAATGGTTGAATTGAGGCTCTGGAGTCAGACTTTGTGGATGCAAATTTCAGCTCTTCCACTTCTTAGCTATGTGACTTTGACCAAGTTACTCAACCTCTCTATGCCTTAGTTTCCCAAATCTAAGAGACAATGAGAGAAATTTTCATGGGATTATTGTCAGAAAAAACAAGTACACATAACATACTTAGTAAAGTTCTTAGGACTTACCAAAGTCCAGTGCTCGTAAAGGTAGCCATTATTATACATTAGGTGGTTAAATAATTAATATCAAATACCTCACAGATACATTGATTTCTTTGTCAAGAGAACTTGTGCAACTCTTAGTTTTATACCTCGAATTTGAAACTTGTTTTTTTCAAATACATATTATTTTCCTCTCTATCTTTCCTTGTTTACTTTAGGAGAACAATGAAAAAAGAGAATAGAGGTGTGAAATTATAAGCCTTACAAGGGCTCTAGAAACTTTGTAACCATATGAAGCACAGATGGATTTTTAATAACAAAATATATACTCAGGCTGTAGGGTTTTTGAAAACACCAAGTGGCTCAAGATGTAGCGTCCACATAATGTGCTTCCTAAAGTTGGTACTCATGTACCAACTGGAATGTTGGAAGTGACCCAAATCAGAGTGATCTAGGTATAGGAGCCAGCAAGTGGAACTAGGGTCTGTGACTAGAGTGGACTCATTCAAGGACAGTTTCTTCTTGGGCATTTGAATTGTAGTTGATTCCTCCTGGGTTCATAGGCATTTATTTTAATCTGATTCCAAGTTGGAATTTAGACAACAAAATAATTAACAAAACAAAACAAAAAAACCCACAAAAAAACAAAAAACAAACCGTAATTGGTATACTATATGCAAGATTACCAAAGAGTTTGAATCTATATGCAAAGATTACCAAGATTACCAAAGAGAGAGAGTGTGTGTGTGTGTGTATTATACTATATATAGTCCATATATATATGGACCATATCTATCTATCTGTCTACCTACTTACCTACCTACTTACTACATGTATGGTTCTTTTTTTTTTTTTTTTTTTTTTTACATGTATGGTTCTTAAAGGTCAGTCTCATTTCTACAATAATAAAATCATCAAGAATCAGAAAATCTTTGTCTTGTTCTTTTGCGTAAACTTTTCCTTGTGTCTCATGCTTGTGGTCCTAGGCTGATCCTAAAAATGTCTCTAGTACAGTGATTCTTGGACTTTAGCATGTAAGGGAATCCCTGGAGGGCTTGCCAAAAAATGCAGATTTCTGTAATTCACCCTTGAAGTTCTCTTACTCACCAGGGCTTGAGGCAGGACCCACTAATCTAAATATTTTAGCAAGATATTTTGTAAGTATCCCAGTCGATTCGCAGACCAAACTTAGTCTAGTTCTCTAGGTTAACACTTGTTCTCAGCTCGGGATGCATTTCAGAGTTATTGTGGTTCTTAGTAAAAGTCCAGTTGTACAGGCCAAGCTCAGTTCCTCTGTGATGCATTAACCGCAGGGCACTCCTTCCTTAAGCTGCTCTGAGTCACCCGTGTGGAGCCTGTCATGTGCAAATTCTAGAGATCAAGGCCGTGTTCTCTCATTGACTACCGAGGGGCCTTCAGCCACGGGTTTTGGTGCACGGTGGTTCTCCACAGCAATGGGGACCACTGGGCACCTGCCTCAGTATCCCTGTGTCCTCACTCGGGATAGTTAGATTCCGGGGCCCAAACCTTACTCTACCAAAAAAAAAAAAAAAAAAAAAGAAGAGGTGGGATGTGAGCTCTTAGAGCCTGGATTTTCCCCCGGTTCCCAGAAGATGACAGTTGCCTTGATGAAGTTCTCTATCCAGCAGTCTGTGGAGCTCACCTTTGCCTGCCTGGCTCAGAGCTTCAGACAACTCCAGTGGTTGTGGTGACCACACGGACTGCAGCGACCATAAGGCCAGGACAGGGACTGCCATGACTCCTGAATGTCAGCAGTGTCTCTTCCCTCTCACGCCTCCAGGCTTCTTCCTTCTCTGCAGCCTGCGAACAGCCATTTCTCCTGTCCTTGTGGTTTTATAACGGGAAACACAGGCTCCTTTCTCTCTGGGCTCTTCCTGCCTTCTTTCCACAGCTGCCAAGTAGAGACCCAAATGATGGTGCCAAACGTACAGATGCGATGGCACACGTTCAGATTGCTGCTGGCCTGGCAGAGAGACCCCTTTAAGCCTTTTCCAATCCTTGAAGGCTTTCTTGCCTCCCTGTGTATAGCTTACATAAGCAGGGTTTAAATTTGTCGAGAATTTCACAGGTTCTCAGATCTGTTGTCTTCCTCTTAAAGTACTTTGGAAAAAGGAACAGTATAATGTACTCTTGGCTGGCATGGGGGAGAGGCAACCTGATCTTTAGAAATATTTGAATTCTTGAAATCTCATTTCTGAATTATCAAGAATTATAGCAAGAAAATTCTGTCTCCAGGCCGTGTACTTCAATAGACCCATTTAAAAATGTAAATTAGAGGCTGCTTTAGTGTTCCTATATAAAATAATAATAAAAGTGACATTACAAATGATTAAGTATTAGATTGTGAACAACTTTGTCATTGGTTGTTTTAAATCTGGGCAAAAGTGTTCTGTCTTGTTAAATAACCCTTTATCTGTAAAACTTCAGAGATTGATTGAGGGTAAGGTGGCATAAAAGTCAATAGTTTGACATGTCCTCATTGCAAGTTCGTGTTTTGATGGAACCCTCAGTATAGCCTGATGTTAACCTCTTTCTTCCACAGTAAGAAGGGCTCCCTGGTAACCAAAGGAGGCAGGGGTTGGTGAGGTTGGGTGACTGGCAAAAAGGTATATCTACCTGGAAATTGATACCACCAATCAAATTAAATGAGAGAGAGAATTATGCATGGAGGAGATAGCAGTGTCAAACTTTATGGATCTTTTCAAGAGATGATTACTGGTGACATGGCAAGTTTAGTTTTCTAACATTAGGAAAAGCATTTAAAAGACAGCAGCTAAAATGTTCCATAGGGCTAATAGTGATGCTCGTTGGAAAGGCCCTCCGTGGGGTGGAGTTTTAATCGTCTCTGGGACCTGTGCTTAGTTGAGAAGATTGTGCTACCCCAAAGGCCTCTCAGACTAGCCCATTTCTTTGTTTCTGTGAAGCTTTGTTATGACCATAAGACAATGAGCACTGAGAACATGATTTCAGCCCTGGTTGAAGCCACTTGAAGCAGCCTAGCATAAGGAAAGACACAAAGCAGAATTTTTGTGAGTCCCCCACTGCCATGCCTCCATTGTTGACCTCCTTTAGCAACAGGCCAAGGCACATGCTTTGCCATCTGGTGCAAGATAAGAGGGCTTTGAACTGACATGGAAGCTGCCTACAAACCCTCAAAGGGATGACATGTGGACAAAGAAGTAGATTCATTTTTCTGAAGTTCCAGCAGGCACAATTAGATTCAGTGGGTGGGATTGGAGGGAGGCAGATTTCAATTCAATATGAGAGAGAACTTTCTAATGATTCATACTGTTCAATAGTGGCCTTGAAGTCTCACACTTGCTTCAGAGGAAAGTATGTGACACGCGAGAGGATCGGCCACCAGAAACAAGATATAAGGAATTCCAAGATCGAATGGACGCTTAACTTGGCTGACCACTGTAATCTATCTGCTTTTTGGCATTATTATTTTTTTTAAAGATTACTTTTTTTTTTTTTTAAGATTTTATTTATTTGACAGAGAGAAACACAGTGAGAGAGGGAACTCAAGCAGAGGGAATGGTAGCGGGAGAAGCAGGCTTCCTGCTGAGCACGGAGCCCGATGCGGGGCTCGATCCCAGGACTCTAGGATCATGACCTGAGCCGAAGGCAGCTGCTTAACCAACTGAGCCACCCAGGCATCCCTGCTTTTTGGCATTATTGATAAAATAACTTGAGTGACTATAGGCAGGGGAGGGAGACATATAAGAAAATAGGTAGGTGAAGAGGTAGGTGTTTCTGGACTCCTTAAAAGATGGAAGAGTAATTACCTCATCTACCCCCTAGCTTTTTAAGCAAGTTACATATGAGCACCTAGTATGTCCAGAACATCATCTCATTTAACAGCCAGAAGGCAAAAATCCCAGCATGTCCTTTCTTAGCCAGAATTCTGCAGTTGCTTTTCTGCGTCTTTGATGACGTCACAAAAGCTGCCCTGCATACTCATCCTCCCTGGGCTAAGCTCCTGGCTAACCTTTCATATCACTTCTTCTGTTTCCTCTGTGGTGACTGCACTATTAGATTGTGATGATTAGGTTTGTACTGATGGTGTTGATTTTTTTCACTAGACTGTAAGCTCTTTCAGAGCAGATCCCTTTGACTGATTCATCTAGTCAGTGTCTATCCTGGTATCTGGCAAATAGTAAGCTCATGTTTGTTAACTGAATATTTGATTTCTCCTCCCATCATACCCTTCCCCTAAAGAAATACCTGGGATGCCTTTGATCTTTAAGGTAAGGAAATGTACCAGAATATTCTTTCTCCTCCAAACCCTGCCTTTCCATTCCTAATCACAGCCTAATTACCTATTCCATTCATTCTATTTTAGGGGAAAGCTAGTGAAGAGAGTGAGGTGAAAAAAAATCCCCCAAATTAGAGAAGGGAAAACCACCTCTTGGGCAACCCCTTCATCAGCCCAACTAGATATTTTGCCTTTGGCAGCATTACTGGTAGGATGAGGAGGAAATCCTGTTCCTGCTGTTAACTAGCTTTGTGACCCCAAACTAGTTCTGTGAGTATCTCATTGTTTCTTCTCAGTAATGTGAGGAGTTTATCCAGACAGTTTACAGGGGCTCCTTCTGAAATACTGTAATTCCTAACCTCTTTTCCCTTCTAAGGTTTCCTGAGATCCTTTGCCTCTGCCTAGTATTCTCCTGGGTAACCAAGAATCCAGAACAATGAGGAGAAACAATGTCAGAAGGTGACACTGGGATAAAATGCTATTCTCTGTGCTCCGGCACACTTGGGGCGAGTTCAGGCTGTATGGCTTTGGGAAAATTATAAACCTCTCAAGGCTAAAGATGCCTCTGCTGCAAAATGGCCAGAATATTCCAGACCTCGAGAGCTGCAAGGACTTGGTGAGATAACATATATGAAGTGCTCATCCTGCCCCAGAAACATAATGAGCCCTTAGAAAATGATAATGGTTATTTGGAAATAGTCCGCCATCGCTCTTTTTTTCCCTTTTTCCTCCAACCTCTGAAAGACACCCACACGCAACTCATGAAGTTTTCTTGGCATGATTATCTTGTGCTCGGCACGTCCTTTCTCCTCCATTGAGAATTAGTAGAGGATAGTCAAGGTCCCTTCCTGCTGAGGCATTCTGCTCTCGCATGTACAATGGCCAAAAGAGCAACCCACTTCACAGTGATGGGGAATGGTTTATTTTAACATCTGCATAGAAGACATGAATGTTACTGAGGAGATGCAGGAAGTGGGTGTGGGGTCGTCTTTCTTAATATCGTATAATGTATCACATCCAGCCAAGATTCTTTTATTTGAAGAAGCTTTGACTGAGCAACAATGACACAGCAGCTCCCAAGCCTGACAGTAAATAGACACCTTATAAAAATTTATGAAGTTCAGGTTGTAAAGAGCAAACTGCACATATCGAGTAGTAACACTGCTTATTAAAATAATTTCATCTTTAAGTCTGTTGTCTCCGTATCGCCTATAATAGAAGCTCATGCTATGGCTAGATACCTCAACAGCCTGTAAACTTTTATATGGGCTTTTGAAAAGGGATGATAGTTTTACAAGATGTGATTTTCTCATCTCTCCAAATTAGATTATTTGAGATAGCGTCCCTGGATGTAAAATTTCAATCCTGAGTAAATCTGCCCCTCCGAGACTCTGTGCAGCCTGCTAGCAGAGTGGAAATGGAGCATAATAAATCTGCCCTGAGCCCATTTCTCTCCACACAACTTCATAATTCATTCCTTGCCTGGGACTCATGACCACTTTTTCGCAGCTAATCAGTCTGCATCCAGGCTGGCTCCTTTCATGAGCGGTTCCTCCTTCGAGGTCCAGATCTTGCCTCTTGCTTACGGGCTTCTTTCCAGAACTTGTGTGCCATCGTGGACCCTGCATCCAAGCTGTTCCTAATCATATGGCAAGCAGTTACCCTAGTTGTAGGGTGGCCTCTTTGTGGCGGTAGACTTCGAAATGATCTTCTGTTGAAAGTGGATTAAAATAGATAACAGCATCTCTGAGCATCTGGAAACCCAGGAAGTATTTTGGTCATTCTTTCCTGAGTCTCCTCTGAGGGGACAAATGGGGGAATGACCTACTAATGATTCCAGTCCCTTCTACTTCGTTTATGAGGAATGCTTCTTCCTTGCTCCTGCGATTGTCTCTTCCTCCTGTGGTTCAGTATTGCTCTGGTCCAGTGGCACCACTACCATCTGCTGCTGAAAAACAGAGAACGGCTGCAGATGACTTTCAAGGAATTTGGGGAGAAGGAAGAGCGTAGGAGAATATCTCCCAGTGTGGAGCAGAGGCAATCAGACCCAACAGGGAATTAAACACACTGTTTCCAGTCCTGTTTCCGCCCTTATTTATTCTTGTGGTTGTGGGCAAGGAGTTTATTTCGGCCAGCTCTAAATTGTATCACGTGTAAAACGAGTAGGTAGCAATCAGTAAATTTTAGTAGACAGAACTATATAAATTATAAATTATATAGGTATGGAAAATTATCTTCTGTTCCTCCTGATGATTTAATAACTTAGTGTCTTGAGACAGTTTTAATGGAACTCAGGACTTTGGAAGAAGAATTTTCCAGAAGACTCTGCTGCTGTGAATGGTGTAGTCCAGGGTCCACTCAGAAATAAATTTGTGCAGAAGGCCAGGTAATTAGTGAAGGACTGGTCCAAGGGCAGCCGCTAGAACAGCAGTTTGAAGCCAAAGCAATGGCATCCAGTTGGCTGGTTTCAGGAGCAGTTATCTTTATGTCCTTCCGTGATTTGAAAGTCTGTTAATTGAGTAGCTCCTTCAACTTTTTTCATAATGCTTGCACTTAAAGTTACTCATCTACATTCTCTTCCACTCCCTGAAGTCGCTAAGGGCCTCTGTTTCTTGTTGGGTTTTATAGAAAAGGAAACGGAAGCACTGAGAAGCTACCTGATGTACCCAAGGTGGCACAGCTCAATAGTGGCAGAGCGGGACTGGGGTCTCGCCAGGGAGAATGGAGTCCCAACTGCCCAGGGTTGGCCCAGGGACAGGCAGCGTGGGCCTAGCTTGGAAGCTTGTTAGAAAATGCAGAATCTTAGGCTCCACCTCCTATCTACTGAATCCAGATCTCCATTTGAAACCTCTCCATGTGACTCTTGCACATCAAAGTCTGAGGATAGTAACGGGGTGATGCCTTCTGCTTCCCCGAAGGTTCCTCTCTGCTTCTCACAGGGTCCAGCCCTCTGGGTTCATGGAGAGGCCACTATATAAAGGGAAAAACATGCTAAAGGGGCCTCGGGGCAACTTCCTTGATTTTATATGTGAAATAAAACAGACCAAGTTTTCTTCCCAAGCGTTTTGAAAGGTTATATAGAACTCCGCAAACAGGTAAGCAGGCTATGGAATGCTCATCTCATTCAAAGGCTTTATAATTTAGCTCCCGAGCAAACTCCTTCCTAATATCACCATATAGCAACAAATTCCCACTTAAAGATATATAAATGTAACAGAACAAGTGGGCAGCCTCTCTGATTAGACATCTAAGTGATTAGGATGGTTTAGATTAAAACTGAACTTCTGTTTCTGAGATGACTTTAGAATCCTAAGGCTGTTGGAGCCTCTTAAGTTCCAAATTTTGAAATTAGGCATGCTAGAAATTTTACAAGAACACAGTTTTAAAATGTAAACATAGAAGTAACTGAATAACACAAAATTTGGGACATAACCATGCACAAATTACTATTTTGATAGTCAGCAAGTCATTCACTTGTCTCAGGTGACTTCCCACAACTAAGAGTCACTACCATGTGCAAGTATGTCAGAAGAGAGAATATTGCCTCAGAAGAGAATCTTTGAAATGTTGCCTTTGTCTTTCATCATCTTGCAGAAGAACCAGTTGGCTTTGAAAAAGTCCCGGCAGCCACAGGACATGACAGCTGTCAACAGTGCCGAGATAGTTGAATGGGACAGACAGTAGGGACTCATTTTGTTCTAAGATGTCCAAGAGCACTGTAAACATACTTTGAATTCTAGGACACCTGATACCAAATTGTAAATATGGGATCAGAGATGATTGACTTCTTGCATTCCTTAGGAGGTCCCTGGGATCCCCCAAATAGGGAAACTCTTGCCAGTTTCCTAGCGTGACCATCTGAGAAGATCATTTGTGCACATGTGGCTTTGCACCTATAAGCCCAGAAAGTAGAACAGGAGCTACAAGTCTTCACAAATATGATGTGAAAAATAAGCATGTGATCCATACAGTTCTTCTATATGAGAGGCAGCTGTGACATGCCCTTGGTAGGATGAGTTTATCTTTGATCCTTGGCCCCGTCAATTTCAGTGACACTTGCTTTCACCTGTATAGGCAGGATGACAGTTTTGTTCTGGCTGAAGTACCCCGGGGTCGACTGCCTTCACTGAATGCAGTCCACTGATTGTGGAGCTTTTACATCTCTTGAGGGTGGCACATTATGCAGGCACCGGTTTATTTATTTATTTATTTTCATATCTGACCTGTCTTATATTCTGTCACCTTCTTCCATTCCTTGCATCGTATCTCGTCAGATCATTGACTCACCAAAGAATTGAACCGGGATAAGGCTTATATATTCAAGTAAATGTATGTCCTAAGTTGCTACCAGAGCATCTTACGCCATCCATACAGAGAAGAATACTCTAAAATAGACAGCCTAAGTTATTCTTCTGAGAGTCTTAAGCCATTACCACCTTTAGGGGTGTTCAAGTAGTCTCTGGATTGAGAAAATCATTTGGATCTGAGATAATCCACTTTGTGTGGTGGTGGAGTAGCGAGCATTGTGCTCTTGATATTTGAAGGAAGGAACGGCCCTTATATACGAATATGGTACGTGTCACCAAGACAAGGTCACAAAGAAAAGCAAAGGAAAAATTAAGTCTTAACATGGTTCTCCAAGTTGAATAGTTGATCATTCATTGGAGAGTTATGATTTTACCCAGTGCTACTCGTATTTGGAATACCCTTTGTCATTTGATTTTTATTGAGGTTCTGAGACTAATGGAGCTTGAGATCACTAGTGCTACCTCGTCTTTTTTCTTAAGGTAACAATTAAACATCCTGTGCATTTTTACATGCCTGGGGGGGTCATACTGAGTCTTTGTCTACCCTTCCCCCACCTCTTTGAACTAATGGTAAGCCAAATGGATTGATCTTATTCAAAGCATTCCTTTGACTAAAAAATTGTTTTCACCTTGGCTTCCTTCTTTCCTTTCCTTTTCTTTCATTTCAAATTATGTTCCATAGAAAAATAACAACAATAACAGTAGCAACCAGAGGCCATAGGCTGCTTTGTTGGGTGTGTGTTTTAAGCACTTAACATGTTTTAGGTCATTTAATAACAAGATGGGCATTATCACCATCCCCATTTTACACATGATGAAACTGATGCTTAAGTAATTGAGGAACTTTTCTCGGTCATCAGACTCATAACTGACAAAACATGATCTCAAACCCAGGCCTCGCTGACTCTAGAACTCACCTTCATCCAAAAAACCATAATGCAAGAGTAGAAAGGGAATTTAAACATCATCTAGTTCAGATTCTTCTTTCCACAGACAGAGGTTACATGCCTTACCCTAGGTAATACAACGAGCAAATGAAAGAGCCCATTTCCATTGGTTCCATTTTTATGGCAATTAGGAAGGCATGTTCCAGTCCGTCTCACTGGCTCACTTGGATCAGCTCTCCTCTCTGGATCAATCTGCTGCCGTAACAAGGAGCGTGGACACACTGTACAGAATTGTTCAAACTGGCTGCTACCTCCCTCGACCCTCTTGCTGCAGGTCAAGAGGAATCTTCAGGGCTGGGCAAGGAGCAGCTGCAAAAGCTGTTCACCGTAGGGGGTTGTCCTCTCCCAGGCTGGAAGCTCCGTTCCAGCCAGACTCTCACAGAGCCAGGAAGCAAGCCCCTGTGAGGGAATTTTCCATTTTGTTAGGACTCCTCCTCTCCTCAAAGAAGACCAAATTCAGGGTGAAATCAGCCTGCCTTCGTTGTTCTTTGCTCAGCCTGCTGTCCAGGCCCTGCCTCTCTTTTGAAGATAGATAGAGTTTGACAGATGGAAAACCAGCAGCAGTCCTGAGACTGGCTGCCAAATGGGACAGAGGAGAAGGTGATCTGATGGCTTGTGGCATTGACCTGAAAGGGCATGAACATGGATGCGCGAGTGAAGACAATGAATGGTGACCCTCTTGAGGAAAGAACAGCATTTGGATCCCAGCATAAACCGTGTTGAAGATCTGGAAAAACAAGCTGCTGCTGTGTGTCTTGTACCTGCACCACAGTTTAACTTGTGAAATGGCGCTTTGACAGAAATGTGCGTCCCGATCAGACTTTGTTTTTTAGTAGTATATTCTTCTGACCACAAACCTAAACTTATTCATGGAAAGTAGGAAAAAAGAAGTGGTGAGTCGCCTGAGAAACCCACACAGGTAGAATCGTGATTCCCTGTGAGACAGTTTGTTTCCCTCTAGGTGTGTACGTCTTTTCCCTTTCCAAGCAGAGAGCCAGCCCTGTGTGCTCCCCTGGCCTCAGGGGAGAAGGGTAAGCAGGGAACTAGAAAAGAAGGAGAGAGGTTGATTTCCTAAAGTCAGTGGATCCAAGGCTGGTCTGCATCTCTGGGGCAACCCAGTGCTGTGGCTCGATGTTGTGAGGGAGTGGGACGTGTTTGGGGAAACGATGTGTTTTATCATAGGGATCTCCAGCCTTGACCAAAAGTCCTACAGCACATGAGGCAGAGTCCCCAGCACCAGAGAGGAGGCCTCCAGTCCATGAGTTTTTCGTCTTTCCTTCCTTCCTTCCTTCCTTCCTTCCTTCCTTCCTTCCTTCCTTCCTTCCTTCCTTCCTTCCTTCCTTCCTTCCATTCAAGATTTTATTTTTTTATTTGACAGAGAGAGATCACAAGTAGGCAGAGAGGCAGGCAGAGAGAGAGGGGGAAGCAGGTGCGGGGCTTGATCCCAGGACCCTGACACCATTACCTGAGCTGAAGGCAGAGGCTTTAACCCACTGAGCCACCCAGGTGCCCCCGTGAGTTTTTCTTTTAAAGATGCAAATCTGAGCATATTTCTCAGCAAAAGATTCCTTCGTTGACATCACATCTGCAGGAGACAGAAAGGTACTCCAAGCAGATGGGCTGGCATGTGTAAAACTATGAAGTTAATAGAACATGTGCTCTCTGCCAGTGGTTTTCTTCACCTGGATCCTGGGGTTGTGTTGTGAAAAGCTGGAAGGGTGGGCAAGGGCTGCTCGGGGGTGGGTTTGACTGCCATCTGGTGGAATCTCTGTGGGCCAATGATTTCCAAATGTTTTTAGGAGTGTAGATCAATTTTTCAAATAAAATTTTACACAGAAAGTCAATGAACTTGGAAGCCATACCCTCCACCTTAGAGCCTTGAGCTCTTGGGGCATCTCTGTGGGACTGTGACTGATCCAATGGCTGTTACCTGAATCAGGCCTGAGATATAAATGGTGATCACAATGGTATGAAAAATACATGGAGGGATAGAGACAGAGGCTAGCCTGGATGCAAAGAGACTGACAGAGTGAGGAGAAATTTCTAAACACAAATTGGTAATGTGGAAATAGCTTCATTTTTTTCTAGGAATTTCAGTTTCTATTGTGAACCTCATTTGATTTGATGGTAGAAACTTAGCTATATGATTCAGGATTGTACTCTCCTCCTCTGACTTACGTCCTGGGTCCCGGGAGTATTTCTATACATGTAAAAGCCACCAATTATTCAAAACTTAGTTATGTAAACAGCAGTTCCTTTACAAATTTGAACTAATTTAATTACTGTGGTAACCCTATATGGTATGTGCTGTTATCATCTCCATCTTATGAATAAGGAAACAGGCCCACAAAGTTGAGTGATTTGCCAAAGTCAAACAGCTCTTAATGCCTAGAGCTGGGATTTGAACATGGTTAGCCCGCCAACTGCTATGCTCCAGTATCCTCGTTCTTAACCAGTGCAGATATGATTGGAGGTATGCATGGGGAACATATGGGGAGTGATCAGTCTTCTCTGGCATCCATAGCCATTGATTTTTTTTTTTCTATCCCATCTGATTCTAGCATATCATACATGCAGCTTGCCCTAGAACCTCCAGAATGTTTCATTCAGCTGTTTGCAACCCATACGGTGCCAGGAGGAACCTGGTGAAGCTGTCTAGGACTCTTATCTACCTAGGCTAGTTGTTCTTAATTGGGATTTTTTTTCCCCCGGGGTCATTTGGCAATGTCTAGAAACATTTTGATTGTTCCACGTGGGGAAGGGGATTATGTTCCAGGCATTTAGTGGATACAGGCGAGCAGTACTGTTAAACTTCCCTATAAAGCACAGCATAGTCCTTACAAGCAAAGATTTTTAGGGACCAAAATGTTAATATTACTGATATTGAGAACCCCTATATAGACATGGATATAGTACATTTCAGCCATTTATTTACAAAGTCATAATTTATTCTCAGGGTCCATCTTCCCGGGAAGGTACAGAGTCCCAAACTTCTTAGATCCACCGAAGCTCCTAGGATTTCTGTTACCTTTGATTCCATCAGGGTTCAATGCAAGGCTGGTGAGTGGGCTGGGACCTGGGCCCCCTTTCCAGGTACTCACTTAGGTCAAAAGTTTCTGCAATTACTTTTTAACTATTTCCCTTTCTCTCCCATTTTATCTAGTCTGAATATAGGAAGCTTTGCTTTTACTTCTTGTATCCTTCCAAATCTGTTGCCCATGAGTCCTCCTAATGTTTGAAACTCAAACTACAAGAAATGATTAACTTCTTTTCTGCCTTATGCTATGTAATCTTTTTCCTGGGGACAATAAATACGGAAAAGTCTGCAGACTGAATGAAGATTTACTGAAATACAAGAAAAACCTTAGTTTGTCCATGTTAGCATTTTGCAGTCTATATTCTGAGGTGCACCACTGACCCTGGAGATGTCCCTAGGTTTTCTGTGAAAAGAGAGAACTACTGCTGCTGGTCCCCCGTTCTAGGAATTCACAAGTCATATAAATAAACTATTTAAATTTGTTTCTCTCAGAATTTCCCCCAAAGTATTTGTCAAGAAAACAATTCTTTTTCATGGAATCCTCAAGAACAGTTTGTATATAATTTGAGAAATGCTAGTCTACATGATAAGTGTAGTCTTTGTCAAAGCATTGTTGGAAGAGGTAGGTTCTAGAGATGCTAAAAAGCTAAACTCAAGGAGCACCTGGGTGGCTCAGTGGGTTAGGCCTCTGCCTTCGGCTCAGGTCATGGTCCTGGGATCGAGCCCCGCATCGGGCTCTCTACTCAGCAGGAAGCCTGCTTCCTCCTCTCTCTCCGCCTGCCTCTCTGCCTACTTGTGATCTCCCTCTCTCTGTCAAATGAATAAATAAAATCTTTAAAAAAAAAAAAAACTAAACTCAATAGG
Organism: Procyon lotor; assembly: GCA_028646535.1. Lineage (NCBI taxonomy): Eukaryota > Metazoa > Chordata > Mammalia > Carnivora > Procyonidae > Procyon > Procyon lotor. Next base: position 45,158,655 of record CM053605.1, read on the forward strand.
AGTTGGTGAATGACTGGTCCTGGGATTCAAGAAGCATGAGAAATCATTGAGAGGATATAGAAACTTCAAAATTGAAAGAACAAATTTTGTATCATTCCTTATGTATCACAAAGTATTAGGCACCAGGGATTTTTAAAAGTGTAAACCACAAAATGACAATACTGAATTTGTTTCTTCTGGATGATTGTAATGGCTTTCTGTGCAGTCTCCTAATTTCATTCATAGCCTCTTCTAATCTCAATGCCATAATGCCATCAAATAAATTTTTCTAAGCAAAAATACAATCATGACATTGCTCTGATCAAAGAACTTCTGTGGTTCAATTTTGCACATAGACAATCCAAACTTCTTTGCATTGTGTTTGGAGGACCTTGTCAAATCTTCCTGAATATTATTTTAACCTGGTATGGCCAGAAATGAGCAACAATTTCTTCCTCAGCACAGTGAAGGATAACAGTGCCTTGCACTGTTAGTGCTTATGTCCTTATTTTAGGGACCCTGGGGGACAAGACCAACCGTGCTGGGGACCTTGCATCTGTTCCTGTCCCATGGGAATAACTTGATTCTGTATATTTTGAAAATGTATCTATAATCTAATCTAATCTAATCTTAGGAAGTATTGTGTGGTCTGTTTCTGCTTGTGGATATCTTCCATTTGTCCCTCTGGATCCACACTAGTCCACTAGTCCTTGTCCACTCAATTCCCTGCTCTAGGAGGCTGACTTGTATGGACTACATCTATGGAATCCTTTGCCTTCTGTCTTACAGTTGGGTTTGGTTAATGGAAAATGCTAGCAGAAGATAGGAGGGAAGGAGGAGAGTGAGATCAAAGCGTTTATTTCTTGGACCCTACCCTACAAAGGAACCTCCGGCTGACTGCCCTGTGCTGGTCACTCCTCTCTCAACATGGCCTCCCTCATGCTCTTTTCTGCTCTCCAGGTGTAGGTAGCTGACTTCGCCTCTGGGGGTTATAAAGCCATCCTCACTCAGACCCCTGGTTCCTGTGTATCCCTGTGGTTTCTCTACATCTGACTCTACATTTGTAAATAGTCCTTTAAAAATAAACTCTCTTCAAATTTTCCCAATTTGAATATAGTATTTCTTTCCCATTGGGACCCTAATGACAATCTGAAACAGATTTTTTTTAGCATCTGTGAAAAATCTCAATGATAAAGAATTGAACTAAGAGACACTTTTATCACAAAATACCCATTTTTGTGTTTTACTTTATGTCATTTCAAATGGTACCATAGCATTATAAAATAGAATATTACATTTATTTTTTTTTTTTTTAAGATTTTATTTATTTGACAGAGAGAAACACAGCGAGAGAGGGAACACAGAGGGTATGGTAGCGGGAGAAGCAGGCTTCCCGCCAAACAGGGAGCCCGATGCGGGGCTCGATCCCAGGCCCCCGGGATCTGACCCGGGCCGAAGGCAGATGCCTAACGACTGAGCCACCCAGGCGCCCCTAGAATATTACATTTAAAAGTAACTTTAGAATAAGGGTAGTATTAATTTCCTGATCAAGAAAGGCCATTTTTTTTTGGTGATGCATTGACTGGAAAATTTTGTAGTTCATTGGCTGATGAAAATTCATGGGAGAGAGCTCTAAGTTGGTTTGGGTGGTAGGAAAGACTCCCATCTGTGCACAGTTCTTTTTGATAAAGTCAAAAGTCTTTGATAAAGGCGTGTTGGGACATTAATGGAAGCAACAGACCAGGATTCATTGGATGGCTTACTGGCTACAGCTTTTGCAGCTAGTCTTTAGTGAGTCCCAAAAGAGGGACACCTGGGTGACTCAGTCTGTCACTTCTCTGCCTTTGGCTCACATCATGATTCCAGGTTCCTGGGATTGAGTCCCATGTCAGGCTCCTTGATCAGTGGGGAGCCTGCTTCTCACTCTGCCTATAGTTCCCCTGCTTGTGCTCGCTCTCTCTCTCTCTCTCTGTCTCTCTCTGACAAGTAAATAAATTAAATCTTTAAAAAAAAAAAAGTCCCCAAAGAATTCTCAAGTATGAGTAAGAGGCTGTTCACCACAACTAAGCAGTTCTCTTCTAGAGTTGATTAATCTTCAGGAGAAGAATTCTCCAGAAAGAACCCGAGTATGAATGCCAATCCTAGATCACTTTCCCCCTCCAAATGGCTGTGTTCTTTGAATTAGGATAGAGTATATACCACTGAAATTGAAAGGACTTTCACATGAACCTTTGCTAGGAGCAGCAAAAAGCCATTTTTTTGTTTATCATTATAACTCATATTTAACTTTTAGTGTATTATTCATATTTTTTCTTTTAAGCAAAAGAACATTTTAAATGTAGTTTTATATAAATTAATTTTCCCTTTCATGATTCTGGCCATGAAAACAAATGTCAAATTACTGATTCTTTTCTTAGGAAGGGTGTATAGTGCTCCAATATGAGAGACTAGAGAAACTGTGAAGCTTCCAGTACTCTTCTTTGCTATTTTCTGCTTGTAGATCCAGCCATATAGATATTTATATATCTATCTATATATAGCTTTGCATCCCATAGAAGCATGTGCTTTCCTTTTCCTGAGGAAATCTTCTTTTGGAAATGGCAATGCAAAAAGCATTTCCTTTAGAGTTTGTAGAGGGGGTGGAAGCCTGTGTATTACAGCAGTGATATCGGGGGCATGTGTAGCCAAGGATAAGAACCACACTTTCCACGGGATTAGAAGCGAGGCATTCCATTTGTGGGAAGATTTGGAAATGAGGGGTCAAAAGACCAATCTAATGTGCAAGCAAACCTTGTTGTGCAGGTCTTCTTGGTTTGTACGTCCTGGACTACCAGTGTTGTGATCAGTGGTTCACGCTTGGGTCATAAGATTAGGAAGGGCCCAGGCAGTCTTTTGGATATGTTGTCTCAAGCTGTGGTTTGTCATTGTTGCATTTCCTGTACTTCATCCCAGAGAGAAGTGTGTATCATGTTAAGTGGAAAGGGGCTTTAAAAACAGGCACAGCTTTGGAACCTTGATCTGTGTAACTCACTAATTCCCACCTTTTCACCTCTGTCTTCACAGAGGGAAACATTTATTTTTCTACTCTGGGACTTGAACTGGAAATATTGGAGATTTCTATTTTTAAAGAACTGGTAAATAGACTGTGGATATATTTCATATGTAAAATCTTCATTTCCTTTAGCTGAGATTCTGAGGATATTAAATTTGATAAAATTCTAATAATTCAAGAACTCTGAAGATGCACCTTATTTTTTTAGGTTATTAAATTATGGTAATGATAGAAAGTTAGTACCTTTCTTTAAAAACTGTAACCTAGTATTTATATCTGACTGTGCTGTCTCAACATGTTAGATCTCAAGCTCTATTTTATAACTACTTGGATCTTTAAAAGAAGGAAAATTGTCTTGATATTTATCGTAGTGTCTAAGTAAGAGTTTTTTCCCTAACGTGAAAGTTCCTCATCATGAGGAATGCAAATATAAAATGCATAAACTCGAATATCCTCAAAATACCTTTTAGATGAAGCAGTGTATTTGGAGGAGGGAAACCACGGTGAGTCAGCTGTCTCTTCAGGTTCTGCTCTCAGAACAGTTACTGACTTGTTTAGTGACCTTGGCCCTCTTGGTCTAACTCCATTTTCATTTTCCCTCTTGACAAATGGAATTTCTTTCTATTAACCTGCTTTCCCTGAACACGCTTTGGAAGAAATATGCTCTGAAATACCAATTAACAGTGTTTCCTTTCTCAGGAGCAAACTTTGAATTAGGATAGAGTTCATAAGAATGAACACAATTCATTCTTATTTTTTGTGACCTTGTAATGGTTAGCAAAAAAAAATTAAGTATATTTTAATGAAGTACTCTAGGATAAATGACTGAAAGTTCATTACCCTATAAGAGTTATATTCAATATAGATTCTTTTATATATGAAAATCTGGCTTAGCAGGTTGGCAGCTTGAAAATTCTTGCTTTATTAGTTAACAAATGATTCTGGGTTTTATCACATTTATTGTCAATCTCCGTTTTTGGGTGCCTAGGAATTCAAAATTATATGCTCAGCTGACCCTTTAATTAGCTCTCATTCTGTCTCACATGATTTATAGTCTGGCGGCTCACATGTAAAAATGATCTATGATTTAATGAAATGGAAAGGCAGAATAGGTTCCTACCTCTGATTGTTTGATGCTTTCCTCTGGCTGGCATGTGGAGCGCTGGGGCAAACGGAGCAGGGGTTCCATCCCTTTACTCATTTAGCCTCATGAGGAAGGGGAAGTCCAGTTTGCTATGATTCGTGATTGTTTGCAAATATACTTTTGTTTCACTAGAAAACCCAAGAGCGTTGATTCAGGTTATCTTGAAATTGTCTTTTAAAAGAAATATGAGAGAGGCTGTTGAGTGGAAGTCTCTTATTTTGCATTTTTGTCTTACTGTTCTAAATGCAAAGATCTCAGGGGAAGCAATATGGCATTTCCTCCATAGGGCTGTGTGGTGTTTTAGCACCTGGGTCCTTGAGTCCCTAAGTGTTTACAGAGTACATTAGGCACTGATCAAGGCCCTGGGTTACAGCAGTGGCTGAGAGAGACGAGGCTCTCTCAAGGGAGAAGAGAGAACAAACTGATAAATAAATGCATAAGTAAAATGTCTGACTTGTGCTTTGGGGTAAGTCCATGAAGAACAACTCTAAGCAAGGTGCCCTGGGAGAGCGTGTGGAAATGAAGGGCTGTTCCAGAACTGCTGGTGTTGGAGAAGGACCCCCTGACCGGGGCAGGACCCCTGGCCAAGACCTACATGATGTGAAGACTGTAGCCCACACGGATCTGGAGGCAGAGCTCCCCAAGCAGACACAGAGAACCCAAGTCCATGGTGAGAGGAGCTTAATGGTTATGCTGAATAGAAAAAGGAGGAACACGTAAGGGCAGGAAAGGGAGGGATCGAGAACTGAGGCAGGTGGATAATACAGGGCTTTGAAGTCCACAGTAAAGAAGGGACAGTGTTCTGGCAATTGCTACATTCCGGAGACCTTTGCCAGGGTTCTCCCAGCTCCCTCCTGCACCAGCCACCCCCCTCCCTCCCCCTGCCGGCACTGCAGTGCACCTGTTCATACACAGCCCCACTGAATAACATGGATTGTATAGAGAGTTCTGGGGCCAAATACATATGAAAGTGTCCCATTACCTCAAGTGTTCCCACCCTCCCCCAATGATTTTTTATTTTGAAAAATTGCAAATACACAAAAGAGTTGCCAGAACTCTTCATGTGCAGCCACCAGTTGGTAATAATTTGCTGCCTTTGCCTTATCTCTTTTCTCTCCATTAAACATTTGATTTGTTTTGTTTTGCTAAAGCATTTCAAAATTAGATGCAGACATCGTGACATTTCACTCTTAAATACTGCACTGTCTGATCATGTCCAGAAAATCTAGCAATGTCATACTTTTATCTACTATATAGCCTATATTGAAATTTCCCAAATAGTCCCAGCCATGTACTTCGTAGATGATTTTTGATGGTCATTTTTCTTTTTCTCCTCTAATACAGAACAGTCCCCCTCCCCCTCCCCTTCCTAGATCCCTCCTCCCCCTCCTCCCCTTCCTCTTCCTAGCTCCCTCTTCTCCTCCTCCCCCTCCTCCTCCTTCCCCACCTCCTCTCCTCCTCCTCTCCCGCCTCCGCCGCCTCCTCCTTTTTTTTTTTTTTTTTAATGGTATTGATATTTTTGAAGGGCACAAGCCAGTTACTCCAGAGGGTCTCCTGTGATTTGGATTTGTCCTACGTTTCCTCATAATTATATTTACATTAAATATATTTGGCAAGAATGCTCCATTGGTGATGTTGTGTCCTTCATAGTGCATGATATCAGGTGTTTTATCAGATGTTAGTTTGTTCTAACATTGATGATATTAAACTTTATCATTTAAAAATTATTTTTATTTTTATTATATTAGTCACCATACAGTCCATCATTAGTTTTGGATGCAGTGTTCCAAGAGTCATTGTTTGCGTATAACACCCAGTGCTCCATGCAATCTGTGCCCTCCTTAATACCCAGCACCAGGCTCACCCTAAACTTCATCATTTGGTAAAGGTATATCTGCTAGATTTCCCCACTGTAAAGGTACCTTTCCACCTTGACAATCAATAAATAATCTATGGGGAGATACTTTGAGGCTCTGAATATCTTGTTTCCTAATAGCCTTTCATCTAATGATATTAGCACCCACAGATAGACATCTTTCCAGAATCAGGTATTGCTGTGGTGGTTGAGAATATGATGATTTTCTATTTCTCATGGTTTTTCCATCCTCATTAGTTGGCTTACTTTTGTAAAGAAAATTTTTCCTCCCCTTCCCCCCTTTAAAAAGATCCATATGAACTCGAGGATTTTTAAAGAAATTCATAATGTTTTAATCCACTTCTATCATTATACACTTTGATGCTATAATTGTCTCAAATTTGACTACAGAGAGCCCTTTTAGGCTGACATTTTCAATCAGTTTTTGAGTGTTTTTTCTTTTTCTCTGGCATAGAAAGAAGGTCCAGGCTTAGTTTGTTATTTCCCCTTCTTCAGACCAGGAATCAATGATTTCTCCAAAATTTCATGGTTTCTTTTAGTGGAGCATGATATTCAGAAACCAGCATCTTGGAACTAGATGTGTTTATTGCTACCAAGATATCATTGCTTTCAGAAGGAGGGTATCACTGCTTCTAGAACCATTTAGTGGACAGAGCAAGTAAACACACACACACACACACACACGCACGCACGCACGCACATGCGCGCACACACAAGCTTTTACCGTTATCTGTAATTCCAATCCAACACTACTGCATTCTTTTTTTCTCCTTCCCCTCTTCTGTTTCTGAATTCCTCTTCTACAGAGGGAAGTCTAGGTCCCAACAACATCAGTATATTAATAGTTACTCATTTGTAGCTAACAATAACGCCTTCCCCAAATTTTAGAACTGTTACACCAATACCAGCATCAGACAAAGAAGTTCAGGGTATTTTTGCTCTTCTTTTTGTCCTTAGAATGTATCTCATTGAAGATATAAAAGACATATACCGTGTTCAGAAATTACCTGCATTCTTTTTGTATTTTCTTCTGTAAGGGTATGTTATCTACTTAAGATACAGTTAGGTTTGTTTCTGTTTAAAATCAATTTTTGTTTTCTCTATCCTTTCTTCCTTAAATTTTTAGCTTATTAATATGTAAAACATTAACATGGTTTAAAAGCCAAAGCTATATAAAAGGTATATTCATTACTTCTGAGTTTTAAAAACACCATTACCATTTTTAACTTTAAGCTCTACTAAGACAGCAGTGTGTGTACTGGCCATTAGTAAATAGGGCAGCTTTATCAAAATGACATAATGAGTATCAATACACTTATAAAACTTTAAAGGACCATGCAAAGAATAATATTTATTCTTGTTTTCATTCTAGCATTAATACTTTCCCTCTTCATTTTTAGTCTTTTAACTTTGTATCTGAGAATGGTATCCTGGTTTTTAAACCAGATACTGTGTGTGTGTGTGTGTGTGTGTGTGTGTGTGTGTGTGTGTGTGTGGTTTCCATTGTGTGTTTCCATTGGTTTCTTTTAGGTGTGCATCCTCTGTAGAGTGGTGTTTCTTATTGTGAGGTCTAGAAATAGCTTCAAAGAAAAATAAAAAGATCATTTTATTTCTATTATTTTCCTTTGTATTCTCCTGAAATAGTCAAATAAGGGCACATTTGGGGAAACAAAAGACTAGAAACTGAAAAATGCAGTCAAATATTTAATTGTGGCTATACAAATGAAAATTGCACAAAACATTTGATTGAAAAGTACACAGACACACACCCACACACACATGCACACACACACATTCTTCAGTGTGTCCGAGGTGGTATACCTAGAGAAATTTAAAATAATGAGTTGTGCAGACTATAGAGAGCCCATAAAATGATTTTGAAAGACTTTTTATGTAATGTCATTTTGGATCCAAACCAGAGAAAATTCAAATGAATGAAATATTTCTTATTGAAGATAATGTCAACACACCTGCTGTTTGCATGGTGCGTTTATTCATGCAACAAAAATTAACTGTAGTTATATATTGAATATTTTCTCTAAGTATATCTTACTTTAATTCTTGGGTGCCTTGATTACCAATATGGAATGTGATAATTATTATAAAATGTACACTTGACATCTAGGCTGATAATTTAAGTTGTTAGCCTAAAGAACACACACATCCTGGCACCTTACAGGGTGGCTTGGGTTCGGCTTGGCCATCTTTCAGAAGTGGGGTGGTGGGTTGCATGGTGTTTGGTTTTGTTTTTCTGATTTGGTCAGCTAAAGTGGGCTGAGTAATAAAGGAAGGATGTCTTAGAATAGTGCTTTCCTTTACTAAAAACTAATCAAAAAATTTTAAAGTCTGCAAAACTTCCTCTTTTCCAAATTCCTCCTTTGGAAGGTTTATGTATATTAACATTTTAAAAAATTCAGATAACAACCAGGGAAATATTAAGCTCCTTTCAGCCATTTATTCTGTTGTCTGATTCATTTTATTATTTATTTATGTATTTATTTATATTCATTCATTCATTTATTAGAGAGAGAGAGAGAGAACATGCAAGTGGAGGGAGGGGCCGGGGGAGGGGCAGAGAGAGAATCCCAAGCAGACTCCCTGCTGAGCATGGAGCCTGGTGGATGCGGGGCTAGATCTCATGACCCTGAGATCATGACCTGAGCTGAAATCCAGAGTCGGCCACAAAATCAACTCAGCCACCCATATGCTCCTGATTCATCTTAATTTGTTTGCTTTCCTTCTAGATCCTAGAAAAGCTGTAGTGACAGTGCCTTTTTAAAAGAAGAGGTGAATATTTTGTAGCACATAGGAAACTTCAAGGAATATCCTGGGATGGATGCCCAGTGAAGTGGGGAAGCAAGGGAGTAGGCAGCTGAGGAAGGCATTGCTAGGAGGAGGGAGATTCCTTTGTAAATGGAGCATAAGGCCAAACGTCCCCTCTTCTGTTTTGCATAGGGTCTCGGTTATCTGAAATCATCCGAGATACCAGGTGGAACTCATCTTCCTAATGCTAATGCAGGTTGATTAATCTGACTGCTCAGCTATTCCAAGACTGGTCTGTAGAAAGAGGCTCTACTACAGAACCGCAAAACCCACGGGCGATGTTAGGCTAAAGCAGTCTTGCCTAGGTTAAAATGAAACTCTGCCCTCTATCATAATTGGTTCCGGATTTGTGACTGAGTTATTTTTCTCTGTCCTAAGACTTAGTGATCTACAAGGTACCAAATCGATGAATCAGAGAACTGGAAGTTACTCAGAGATTTTCTCTATCCATCTCTTGAAATTGAGTTCACAAGAGACAGATGTGTTTGGCACAGGACCTGCAGAGCTGAGACCAGCTCTGGTCTTCTGACTCCTGGCCCACGGTGTGGATTCGTGGCCTTTGTGCCTTTTACTTGGCCATAACCAAAATGACCACTCTTTTCCCTTGGAAGGAGCATTTGAGCAGACTTCTGGGCCATGAAAGCATTGGTATCTGCTTGAGAGGAAGTCTACTTCTAGAAAATTGGAGATTATGCTTTCAGTTCATACGAATATTACCAAATATTTGTAGGTCACAGATAGGTTTTTTTTAAAAAAATACATAATTCAGGGGCGCCTGGGTGGCTCAGTGGGTTAAAGCCTCTGCCTTCGGCTCAGGTCATGATCTCAGGGTCCTGGGATCGAGCCCCGCATCAGGCTCTCTGCTCAGCAGGGAGCCTGCTTCCCCCTCCCTCTCTGCCTGCCTCTGCCTACTTGTGATCTCTCTCTGTCAAATAAATAAATGATCTTTAAAAAAAAATACATAATTCAAATTAGAAGCTCATTTTTACTTATTTTTTTTTCAAGTGAATGAATCTGATAAAGTTAGAATCCTTGAGAGAGATTCATGTAATTTTATTGGATCTATACTTTGTAGTAAAATGCAATGTAGCCCTGTGGTCTGAGGTGGGTAGTGGGGTCAGTCAGCCTGCTTACCGTGTACTAGCTAAGTGAATGGAGAAAAATCCCTCTTCCTTATTTGAAAAACAAGGATAACAATACTTAGACGAAGGTCATATGAGGATTAAATTAGCAAATGAGGAAAATCCAAAGCATAGTGCCTGGCACTTTGTAAATGTATAGTAACTGTTATCCATCATTATTATTATTACTAATACTGCCAGAAAAGGAAGTCTGTGTAGACCAGGCACCTTAAGTTCAGGATTCAAGTGCAATTTCTCTTGTTTTTCATTTCATGATTATTATATTTTCCAAAATGTTAACTGCCTAAGAATAAAAATCAGTTTATTTAATTTTTTAAATTAATAGGCTTTATTTTTTTGAGCAGTTTTAGGTTTATACAAAGTCAGAGGAGAAAGTCTATGGTTCCCTATATTCCCTACCTCAGTTTTCCCTATTGTTAACATCTTGCTTTGGTGTGGTACATTTGTTACAACTGAGGAACCAATATCCATACACTACTATTAATTAAATTCCATAGTTTACATTAGAATTTACCCTTTGTGTTGTACTGTTCTATGAGATTTGCCAAATGCTTATTGTTACCCACCATTATGGTTCCCTCCAGAATAGTTTTACTACCCTAAAAATTCCCTGTGCTCCACTTATTATCTCTCTTTCCCTTGCCTCATCCCAACCACTGAAAACCACTGATCTTGTTTATTATCTCCATAGTTTTGCCTTTTCCAGAACATCATATATTTGGAATTATATAGTATGTGGCCTTTTCAGCTTGGCTTCTTTCATTTAATAATATGCTTTTAAGGCCCCCCCCCCCAATTCTCTTTTTGTGGCTTGATAGCTCATTTATTTTTATTGCTGAATAATATTCCCTCATCTGGATATAACACCATTTATTTATCCATTCACCTATTTGAAGGATATCTTGGTCACTTCCAAGTTGGGCAATTATGAATAAAGCTGTTGTAATCATTTGCGTGCTGGTCTGGACAGAGGTTCTCAACTCGTTTGGGTAAGTACCTCAGAGCATGATTGCTGGATCATATGGTAAGACTGTGTTTAGCTCTGTAAGAACTGTGTGTCTTCCAAAGTAGCTGTGCCATTTTACATTCCTACGAGGAATAAGTGAGCGTTCCTGTCGCTCCACATCCTCTGCGGCGTTTGGTGTCATCAGTGTTTTCGCCGTTATAATAGAATCACAAATTCACTATTTGTGGTAGTAGTAGATTCACAAAATCACTACCATTCTCAAAGGTATGTAGTAGTATCTGTGGTTTTGATTGGCATTTTCTTTTTTTTTTTTTAAAGATTTTATTTATTTATTTGACAGAACACAAGTAGGCAGAGAGGCAGGCAGAGAGAGGGGCAGGCAGGCTCCCTGCTGAGCAGAGAGCCTGATGGGGGGCTTGATCCCAGGATCCTGAGATCATGACCTGAGCCGAAGGCAGAGGCTTTAACTGAGCCACCCAGGTACCCCAAATGTTATCTATTTCTTATGAATTTATATTTTATTTATTTGACAGAGAGATCACAAGCAGGCAGAGAAGCAGGCAGAGAGAGAGAGGGAAGCAGGCTCCCTGGTGAGCAGAGAGCCCGACTCAGGCTTAATACAGGGCTTGATCCCAGGACCCTGAGATCATGACCTGAACTGAAGGCAGAGGCTTTAAACCACTGAGGGACCCCAGGGACCTTAGGGGACCTTAGGCATCCGTAATTTGCATTTTCTTAAAGACATAGGATGTTGAGCATCTTTTCATATGCTTATTTGCCATCTACCTATCTTCTTTGATGAGGTGTCTGTTTGGATCTTTTGCCCTTTTTAAATTGGCTTGTTTCTTTGCTTACTGTTAGGTTTTGAGATTTCTTTGTATTTTGGGGATGCATGTTCTTTGTCAGATACGTGTTTTGCAAATACTTTCTTGCAGCCTGTGATTCGTCTTTTTATTCTCTCAGTGGTGTCTTCATGGAGTAGCTTTTAATTTCAGTGAAGTTCCACTTGTCAAATTTTTTTTTTGTTTGTTTTTTTGTTTTTTTTCAAATTTTCTTTTATAGATTATGGTTTTGGTGTTGCATCTAAAAACTCATCGCCCAGTCCAAGGTCACCAAGATTTTCTCCAATGTTATCTTCTAGAAGTTTTAGTTCTTTGTTTTATGTTTATGTTTATGATCTTGAGTTACTTTTCATGAAAGGTATGAGGTTAGTGTCTAGATTCAGTTTTTTGCATGTGAACATCCAGTTTTTCATTTAATTTTTCTCTGGTAGGTGAATTGACATTTTCTTGAAGATACTTATGAGAAGATTTTTATTTTATAAGAAGATATTTTAATCACTGAAAACCTGGGAGACTATTGAATCTTTTTTCAATGAACAAAGTGTCTTCAACTTTGTGGAGAAATATTATCAAGGACATTGAATTGTTCATGAGTGAAGCATTTTGACATTTGGTCTTTCATTATATTTTAGAATGACTTGGAAAGACTGTGGAATGGTGTATATGATTTATAGCTGGATGTGTTTCTTTCTTTCTTTTTTTTTTTTTAAAGATTTTATTTATTTGACAGAGAGAAACACAGCGAGAGAGGGAACACAAGCAGAGGGAATGGTAGCAGGAGAAGCAGGCTTCCCGCCGAGCAGGGAGCCCGATGTGGGGCTCGATCCCAGGACCTTGGGATCATGACCTGAGCCAAAGGCAGACGTTTAACAACTGAGCCACCCAGGCGCCCCTATAACTTGTTTTTAATTTATTTCATTCTTTGAGCTACTGTTTGAGGGACTGTTGAAATGCTTGACACTTTTTCTTTCTTTCTTTTTTTTTTCTCTCTCTTTCCCTCCCTCTCACTGTACTTGGCTAGGAAGCCTTAACATCTGCTGACATTATTGATCCTAGGAATAAAAGCGTGAGATGATCTCTGGGAAAATTTCCAGGCTTAGAGCACAGGCAATCCATTAAACCCATATATTTCAAATCATTGCAGTCTTATGAAATATTTTCAGAAATACAGTTGCCAGTGATTTGGTTACATAGGCCTGTTTGAAAGAAAACTTTTAAAGTTCTTCTTGATGTGTATTTCTTAAACTCTCAAGCTTCAGGAAAACCAAGAGCCATTTCTTCTAGAAGTGTTTCCTGTTAGATTCTCTGGGTATGTTCTTTTGAGCGGTAATGTAGCCACTCACAGTATGACGGTTTGCTTGATGTTGAAGCAAATTACCTGAAAGACAAAATTGAATAAAAGATTTATTCTTTTAAAAATTTTACTTAATCAAGCAACAAAGCAGAATTGGGTTTATGTTGTACCTTAAATAAAGAGTTGCCCAAATAAAAGGCCATTATCCCTAAATGATGTGTGATAGAAACATCACAGTGGAAGAAATACACAATTAAATAAATAAGATTTAAATTTTGGTCTAGATGGTCTCTGGAGAATATGTTTTTACCTCTTATGTTCTTTTGTGGTTTCATACATATCCCTATCTTATATTTGCTCCCTATTTGAAAGTATCAATGTTACAAACAGTAAGTGGATAAGGCAAACCTAGTAGTTCCACGGGTATGTATATATATATGCCCCCAAAGCACAGAGTATTCATAGCAGCACCCTTTGTAATAGCCCCAACTGGAAAATACTCAAATACCAATTTGTAGTAGACGGTGTTCTCAATGAAGGCAGCATTTAATAGGTAGCACTTAATACTAGGGGGCCAGGAAATGTGGGAACTTCTGGTTATAAGATATGTGTTTAGGTTAGTTTTTTAAAAAGAATATTCAGTATTATTTAAATAGTACTATGAATTATTGATATATATTTTGCGTGTCAAAACTCAGTATTTCAAATTAATTATTTATATTTTTAAAGATATAGAATACTGATTTCCCGCTGAGTCATGATTTCCTTAAATGCTATATGTGCTGTTATGAAATCAGCTATTACATTTTTGGAATTGTGGAAGAGAGATATTTTCTTAAAAGTCTTTAATGACTTACCATTGCCCATTGGATAGAATTTTAATTTTGAGGGGAAGCACGTAAGGACCACTGTGATCTAGACTCTTCCTGAATCTCTGTTCACCCCTCCCTCCTAATAACTCATGTCATGCTGTCTTCAAAATACCTAGCTGTTTGCAATTCTCTGAACGCTATTTTCCCCCCAAATCTACAAGACTTGCCTCTGGCTATTCCTTGGCCTTCCTTCACCCCCAAGCTCCCATCGTATTTATGTATTTTTGGCCACTCTATCCCTGGTACTTAACACTGTATGGGGCACATGGGGGGCTGTAGTGAATTGAGGGCGGGTTGAAGAGTTTATCATTCTTTTATAGTGTGTTATATCATTTTATCTCCTTAAATAATTATATATTTCTCTTAAACATCATTAAAGGTAGGATGAGCTTCTAATTTGTCTTCTGTTCACTGTAGTACTTAGAACATGGTAGGGACTTAATAAGTGTTGATTGGATGAAGGGTTTGAATGTTTTGAATTGATACATAAACCAGAAGTCAACTAAATTGGTCTCTAATGTATGCCTTATGAAATTTTAGCTTCAAACTTACCTTTCTTATTACAATATCAATGCAGGAGCCGTTGCTATTTATTTTTAGCAGATATTTTGTGGTAGGTGCTCGGTACTGAAAGGAATCTAGGCAAGAATTTTAACCTGGACGATATATAAGGCAAAGAAAAAGAAACCCAACCTGGGGGCGCCTGGGTGGCTCAGCCGTTAATCGTCTGCCTTCGGCTCAGTTCATGATCCCAGGGTCCTGGGATCGAGCCCCATGTTGGACTCTCTGCTCAGTAGGAAGCCTGCTTCTCCCGCTACCATTCCCTCTGCTTGTGTTCCCTCTCTCGCTGTGATTCTCTCTGTCAAAAAAAAAAAAAAAAAAAAAAAGAAACCCAACCTGTTCATTTTAGGTACAGATCCATTCTGTGTATCGTAAAGAAATATTTTGCTACTGACCCCCTACTCCAAGGGAGCTAAATACTCAAGGCTCTACTGAGGAATATTTTTGCTTTTCGGCAGAGCTATCAATAGAGCTCTTTGCTTCATAGAGATGGATGGGGCTGGGGAAAGTGGTGTCTGAGTATTTTAACAGGAATGAAATCGGTCATCAAGTTAGAGTGGAAATGTCTTTTTGTTCTTATGAACGAGCCTGCCTTTCCCCTCCATCTCTGAAGAAGAAAACCCACGAGTGTGCCAAAGCCCATGCGAGTTTTGTTGTTGTTTTATTTGTGGCTCTGTCAAGTTGTGTTAAGAACGGAGCACTCTCAGTCTTTGTGGAAATACTCTTTCCCTTCCTAATGCCCTAGCAAAATTTCTCCCTTGTTCATTTTAACATTGAACTCCATTCCTGTTTGACAGCTTCAAATCCCAAAGTCTGATGAGTGTGAGGGTGGTAGGTACATTCTGGATAACTGGTTTCCATACTTCAATTACTTCTTTGTCTATCTTTTCTCTTCTAATTTTAGACTCTCATTTTCAGGTCGTGAGAAAATGGCTCATAGAGACCATGTAAAATTTAAACAGGAGGATTTCCCCAAATTCAGTCTCACTGCAGCCTGCAGTGCTGAGGAAGGAGACGGCG
This sequence comes from Procyon lotor, assembly GCA_028646535.1. Taxonomy (NCBI): domain Eukaryota; kingdom Metazoa; phylum Chordata; class Mammalia; order Carnivora; family Procyonidae; genus Procyon; species Procyon lotor. The sequence goes on from CM053605.1 coordinate 45,174,227, forward strand.
TCAGCGCACTGTCAGTGAATTCTAGGGTCCCAGGAGGAAAGGGGATGACAGTGAAAGAGAAGGTTGGGGCTGGCAGATCATGAAAACCAGGACTTACTTTACCCCCACATGTCCTTGAAAATAGCGCTGAATCTCAAGATTTCAAGGTCAAGCGGGACTTGATAATGATGTAAGGAAACAGCAGAAGGCAGAAAGGTCTGTTCCAGAAAGGTTTGGGGAGTCCTCTTCTGGAGACTTCGGCTTTAAAACATTATTACAGCTTACCTGAGAAAGTATAGGTACAGCTAACTAATCTGAGTTTTAAGATAAACTCTCAAGTAATTCAGAGAACGGGAAATTAGATGCTTTTTAAGCTTTGCTTTATTCTTTTAGAAGAGTGGGGGTAGTTTATTTTGTTAATCTCTATTCTTTAGGAGGAAAAGAACCAAGGGACTGTGTTTTGTAATGGCCTGTTTGAGGCTATCAAAACAGTGCTCGACCCACAGCTCAAAACCTCTAAATATTTAGACTAAATTTAGACTGACTGAATTTAAATTTTAATTTCTGTCACTTAAAAATTTTTAAAAAATGTAAATGACTAGGTAGTCATCAGAGACTGCACTGGCTTTGCTTTTGTAACTGAGGGATTAGGATTTGTCTGTCCTATAAAGGACACCCTGCATTTAGATTAGACATAATCTGATTGTATTGTAATACAAAGGCCATTCAAGTCCGCTCAGTGTCCAGGGTCTGTAAACACCATATGACCACTGATTGGTCCAGGGAAGGGTATTAACAGAAAGATAATGATGAGTTTTAATCCACATCCCTAAAGCACAACAGCTGTGGCTTTAAATGAGTTTTCTTTCAGACTTTAGAAGTGATGCTTTATTTCTCACAACGTGATAAATTGAATTACTTTTTTTTTTTTTTACTCGTGCAAAGAGTATATACTATCTGACATTATTTTGATTTGATTAGGTAGATTTCTTGTTTCAATTTTATGTAGAACACAAAATAGATGTTTGACATTCATTTAAAATTAGACTGACCATGTAATTTATTGTACAAAGCAGTACTCTTTTTAAAGTGGAAAGTCCCAGGGACAAAAGGCATAAACCAGGAATCTTCTGGATAAGCCAGTATGTACGGTCAGGCTATTTAAAAGCCATATTTTAACTTTTATTTTCATCTTCCAATAAAATTATAAAATCACAATTAAAACATTAGAGAACCAAATGTCCTTTCCAAGTGTGATTCAAAATGTGTGGCGCTTTGGGAATAAAAATAAGGAAAAACCAAAACATGGGTCTCTGGTCACAGTGAGTTTTTAATTATTTATTTATGTATTTTAAAAAGATTTTATTTATTTATTTATTTTAAAAATATTTTATTTATTTATTTGACAGAGGGAAAGAGATCACAAGTAGGCAGAGAGGCAGGCAGAGAAAGGAGGAAGCAGGCTCCCTGCTGAGCAGAGAGCGGGATGCGGGGCTTGATCCCAGGACCCAGAGATCATGACCTGAGCCGAAGGTAGAGGCTTTAACCCACTGAGCCACCCAGGTGCCCCGACACAATGAGTTTTTTAAATGACAAGTTTGTTTAAATCAGATTTCCAAATTTTATTTTCTTTGCATCTTGAGATTCTCAAATGTATTGAGTTTGAACAGCAGGCATGTCTTCAGCATTTAATCTCTAATTAATATTGGAGATTGTTCTAATATCATTTAGAGAATATTCTAATATCATTATTTATACTGTACCTGCTATGTAGAAAATGTTACGCTATTCTCTGTGGGATGTTGCAAGGAATAAAAAGTACAGAAGAATCAACACCTGATAAATGTCACGGATTTAGTTTTGTAGTCAGCATTTGCCGGCTGACTCTCAAACATCCCTTCTCTCTTCCAAATACAGTGTCCCAGATGTCCTAACCATGAAGTCTGGGTAACACAGACCTCTCCTTCAGCTTCCAAAGGGCCCTGACTGGTTTAAGCAATCCGTCTTTCCTATAGCCTCAATCCTCCAAAACCACAATGATTTTTTTAGGGATGGTCATGAGGAACAGATGCGTACAACTATGTTGGATACTGGCATTTTAGTTGAGCTACTGGGGAAACAGACTATGACTTTCCTCCTGAAAGTAATTGAAGCTGTAGCCGTAGGAGGTTCTACAGATCATCTGAAGATCAAAACAAGTCTTAGGGTGCAGAGGACATCCAAGGTCAGAGGGTTGGCATAAAGCTAGTGGTGGTGGCATTGTTCAGCTGCTGGATCAAGCCAAATCCTGCCACTGGAGTTCTTGGTTACATGAACTAATAACTTTCCTCACTTTTGAAAAAAAAAAAAAAACCTTCTGTTGCAGTAACTTCTGTTAATAACTTTTATTGCTCAGGGCTTTGAGTTGCAGTTTCATTTACTTGCGATCAAAGACTTCCTAACTAATACACAATTTAAAAATAATTGCAAACCATTTTGATTTGAGAACCATTATTTGACAAGAGGAATAGCATGCTCTTTGTATAATCGGTGCAGGAACATCTTCAAGTCTGGGTGTTGGATTAGGGGGGTGGAGACAGGATGAATAGTAAAAATGCAAGGAAAACTATCCAACTCAGGATGCTTCGGTACAAAGAGAAACAACGGGAACAAAGAGAAAGCAGTGCTAAGGAAAATGTTTCAGACTCACTTGATAGTGGGAAACCGAAGAAGTTGTTAAAAATGAAAGCAGCTTTGTGGCCTTGGGTGTCCTGGAAGGGAGAGCTGGATATAAAAGTACACTTGACAGGGGCGCCTGGGTGGCTCAAGTCTTCGGTTAAGCATTTGACTTTGACTCAGGTCATGATTTCAGGGCCCTGAAATCAAATCCCACCTCAGGCTCCTTACTCAGTGGGGAGCCTGCTTCTCCCTCTGCCTGCTGCTCCCCCTTCTTGTACTCTGTCTCATTCTCTCTCTGACAAATAAACAAATAAAATCTTAAAAAATAATAAAGTTCAAATCTAGAGAAGTTAGAGTCATTCTTTGGAGATGACATTCAGAACTCAAATGTCCTTTATGGCTTCAGAACAGCACCTTCCATGAGTGCGGGACTCAACCAGACCTTCTTGACCCTATGTTGCTAGTTAGGAATATGCTGAGTCACACAGAATATTAAAATTTTCATCATTATGACCTTTATGCTGTTTTTGAGCTTTAAAATACTTTATTAAAGGAAATTGATTTTACATGTTAGTCTATTACCTTTAGTTCAAAGTTAGTTTTGAATAATGTGATGTACTAAGCTCCATTGGTTTAATACCTATAAATTGTAGAATGGCCTCACACTTGGTAAATGTATGCTTCATAGGAGTGACAGGCAATCCTCTTTGAAGAAGAGGCATAAGAAACCGGGAGAGGAAGGACAAAATCCTATTAGCTCCCTTGTTCCCACTGTCCTTCATAAATCACTGTTTAGTAGATTTTTTACTTAACTCATTACCTCAGTATAATATGCAGTTTAGAAATCTATTGTGTAGGTTTTCTTTCATGAAAAATCAAGAATTTAATTACTTAATAAGGATTCTGTAGGCTTCTTTGGAGGTGACACAATGTGTGTGTGTGTTGCTGTTACTTTTTTTTTTTTTTTTTACAGGAAACCTTGTGTTATTCAGCAGAACATGGTGAATTTCGAGTACATTTTATCACTAATGAATTACCTCAGTTTTGTCTCTTAGGACATGATAGACGCACTTTTTTTTTTATTTCCTTGCAGCCTATTTTGTCACTCCAGTCAGATTAATGAATTATGAACTCTACCGTTTCATTAGGGTAATAAGAACTAAGAGAAGATGTTTTCCTGGGGGACCTCTGCTTGGAATATATCATTAATCATATTCTGTAAGAGCTATAGTCAAGCCTGAACTGGGAATGCTATTTTTTCTGGTTCATACCAACTGGAGGGAGCAGGTTGTCCTTTAGTCTGTCTTGGGTAAATTATGTCTGAGGAAAATGGCCAGGTAAGGAATGACCTCTTAAAATTGCCTCTTATTTTGATATCTGTCAGAGGTCTGAAGAATTGCATGTGAAACTGTGAAGTATTCTCAGAAAAAGTAGAAGTTATTTAACAAGTTTGTTTTTAGTTCCATGTGTGGTTTTTAAACCAAGAAGGATAAAATGTAAAGATGACTGAACTCGGGGTTGGAGGTTTTACTTAGTTTCTCAGCAGCTTCTACTCTGGTCCTAACCCCCTGAACTTCCTGTTCTTCCTTTGTTGGAGGAAACCCAAATGTCTACAGGATATTTTAGAAGATGAACATGAGCAGTTCTGATATTGAATGGTTTTAAAGAATTTAAATCATGAGGATCTTCTTAATTGCCCACAAATGACTCATTTTGTGATTACTATTTAAAAAATGGTATAGCTAGGTGGAAAGAGGAGGAGGGAGTGCCGGGGGCGAGAGAATGAGCTGAGCTCTGACAGTACAAAGTTTGTGTCTACTTGCCAGTTGCAGGGCCGAGTAACTGAAAAGATTTTTTTAAAAAGATTTTTATTTATTTGACAGAGACACCACAAGAGTGGGAACACAAGCAGGGGGAGTGGGAGAGGGAGAAGCAGGCTTCCTGCCGAGCAGGGAGCCTGATGTGGGGCTTGATTGCAGGACCCCAAGACCATGACCTGAGCCGAAAGCTGTCGCTTAAGGACTGAGCTACCCAGGGGCCCCAAGTAACTGAAAAGATTAACAGTCTTTCCTCCAATAAGTACTTTGAATATAAAAAAGGGAAAAAAAAAGCTTTGTAGAAAACTTTTGCAAAAATTCCATTTGAAACCCTTGGCCAGACTTATCAAAAAGAAGAGAGAAAGGACCCAAATTAATAAAATCATAAATGAAAAAGGAGAAATCACAACCAACACCAATGAAATACAA
>CM053605.1:45179609-45204578 GCA_028646535.1 Procyon lotor
GAATCCTTAAGTGTGTCAAATAATAGTAAAGTGGAAAATAACATGAAGCCTGTGAATTGACTGCTGCATTTGCAAATGTGGAGGGTTTTAGTGACCTGCTTAAGGGCTTGAATGGTGTCACATGAATAAAAAAGTCTGAATCAATCAAGTGATCAATCAAGATATGACATAGATATGTAAATAGAATTGTTCATTGATGAACAAGATAGTAACTGCAATGTTCCCCAGAATTAAACGATTTCACGATCTCGGTGTGTATTTAGGAAAGCAGAAATACCAGGATAGTTTTTTTCCACTATTTTTAACTGGCTCTCTCTCCCCTTTCATAATCTTTAGCATTCTTCTCAAATTCCCCAACCACCCTCAGCCTGTTTGTCAGCTTCTGAGCTTGCCTCATGCTTGATTTAGATAGTAAAAGGGAACATTTGTGAGCTCCATGAATGTCCCGTTCCCATTCCCTGCTTATAAATCTACCTGTATTTGCCCTTATTGGGTACTTCTTACTTACAAATACCAAAGGAAAGATATTCTTGTTAAACAAGTCTCTACACATGTTCTTTGGTTGCCTCTTCCTCTCAGCATCCTTCTTGCATCCATTCCCTTCTGTTAAGCCTTTATCCTGTCTCTTTAACTGCTCCTTTTATCTCATAAAATTGTTTGTTCATAGTTTTCCCATCTTAAAAATACTGGCCATTTTTATATTTATATTCTTATCTAGCTAGATAAAAGCAATAGAGACATGTTGTAAAGTATTTTGGAAATAAGAAAATGAAGAAAATAAACACCCATAATCTCCCTTCGCAGAGATAACCATTATATGTTTTTACATTCAATTATTTTTCTTCGTGCCTTTTAACTGACCAAGATCCAACCATGTGTAGACTTTTTAAATCTTTCTTTTTATTTGACAAACATTACATTGTAAGACTTCATGCATACAATTAAGCAGTTTGGGAACTATTTTAAATAGAGTATTTAATACTATTGTCATGCTATGATTTGTATATTTGCGATTTCATTGGACTTTTACCTAGTTTCTATTTTTCATATAAATAAAACTAAGGTGAATATCTTTGTACATAAATCTTTTCTACATTTCAGATTATTTTCTAGGCTAGAGTCTAAAGGAAAATGCTGCATCAAAGGACATGCACTGTTTTATGACTCTTGTTAGAGATTGCCAAATTGTTTTTTAAAATGATTCTGTCGATTTATATACCTACTGGGAAGTGTAAGCATTCCTCTCTCCTCAGATTCTTCTGAGGGTTTTTTTTTTTAAGATTTTTTTAAAGATTTTTTTAATTTATTTGACAGAGAGAGATCATAAGTAGGCAGAGAGGCAGGTACGGCGTGGGTGGGGGTGGGTGGGGGGGCGTGCGGGGAAGCAGGCTCCCTGCTGAGCAGAGAGCCCGATGCGGGGCTTGATCCCAGGACCCTGAGATTGTGACCTGAGCCGAAGGCAGAGGCTTTAACCCACTGAGCCACCCAGGCGCCCCATGAGGGCTTTTGAAACAATTATTTTATAAAATAATCTAATTGAACAGTTTAGGGTTATCTCATTTCTTAAACTAATGTGTGATTACAGAGAGGTGGAAATCACTTTTTAATCTTTACTGTTTTTGTTTTTCTGGTGTTCAATGTTTTTCTTTTCTTAGGACTTTTCCCTCATGTCCTTACTCATCTTCTGTGCCCTCCGTTAGATCTTCAGCAGTTTTTTGTTGACTTTTATGATCTATCATATTAATGTTATTAGCCACTTGTCTTTCATATTCGCTGCAATAATTTTTTAAATTTGTTGCCTTTTATGATTTATTGATTTAAAATTTTAGTCAAGTGACAACTTAAAATTAATTAGTGGCAGGATGGTAAGCCCCAGAACAGACCCAAGCAGATATAGGAATTAGGCATATGTTCAAGGTATTTAATTCACTGGGGACAAATGTCCAAAATTTGAGGCAAACATTGTTAGAATTCTTTCTCATACCTCATATCAAAATAAATTTCAAGCAGACTGAGGCTTCAAGTTTTTTTTTTTTCTTTTTAGATTTTATTTATTTGACAGAGAGAAACACAGCGAGAGAGGGAACACAAGCAGAGGGAATGGTAGCGGGAGAAGCAGGCTTCCCGCCGAGCAGGGAGCCCAATGCGGGGCTCAATCCCAGGACCCTGGGATCTGACCTGGGCCGAAGGCAGCCGCTTAATGACAGAGCCACCCAGGCGCCCCACTTCAAGTATTTTTTAAGAAATCAAACAAAACATAACAGCATTGGAAAGTGTTTAAGTGGAAAGGTGATCTTTCTAAGCTTGTCAGTATAGGTGGAAACCAATAGGGTAAATATGGACAATGGGACTAATTTACAACCTCTACCCAGCAAAAAATTAAGATTAAATACAAATGACACACAGAGAAAATGATTTATAACATATATGGAAACTATTAATTTTATAAATATTCTAGAAAAGATCTCTTAGAAATGAAAAAAAAAATTTCAAGAAGGAACTTGATCAAAGAACATGAAGGGATAACTTAGAAAAGAAGAAATACCAATGACAAATAGCCATTTAGAAAATCCAACCTGACTAGCTTTCAAAGAATGTAAAACAAATGTGTAGATGTAATATTTGAAATTATAAAAATCTGCTTGACTTCCCAATGCTTTTTAGTATATGAGCAACCCTACTGAGCCAGAGTCACCCATTAACCTAAGGAATTTTTACACGATTAAAAGTAGAAGAAAAAAAAAATAAAGACTTCCAGGATCAGCTTTTAAAGCCATGTAGTGGAAAGAGGAAACTTTGCACTTGTGTTTGTTTTTAATTCTAAAATGCTCCTTTTAATGGAGTAAGATATATTCTAACCATTGACAATAATGATGATGACAATGTACGTCAATATCTGTTGACATGGATAGCTCTGCTTGATACAGAAATCAAAAACTTTAAATTACAAAGCAACTGTGATCCCATTTATGTAATAATAGAAAAGGAAAACTCGTATACATGCATACTAGAAAATAAAGAAATTACTAAAAATGTAATAAAGCTTTTCCTGGATGGTGAGGAAAATCAATAATCTTATTTATTTATTTTTTCATGCATTTAAGATTTCTGAATGTCCCACATATTACTTTTATAATTATAAAAATAAAGGCATTTACATTTTGAAGACAATCTTTTTTTTGGTGATTTTTCTCCTTGCTCCATTAAATTGGTACATTTTTAAAAGTTTTTTTTAATTCTTCCTGTTGGAAATTTATTTAATATATGGTTTGAAGTAAGAATATAAATCCTCTTAAATAGCCAGTATTCCAAGTAGTTGAACAAGTGTTGTAGTCTAGTTTATTAGATAATTACTTATTGATTGCTGATGCTACTCTTATCAAAGATCATTAACTTCTATTTCCTATTATCTGTTTAGAGAAAATTCTATTCCATTAGTTCACTTGTCTGTTGTAACATTATCTCTTTTAATTATTATTTTATTATACACTATTTTATTACTGATAGGACAAATTCCTTCATTACTTTTTTTTAGAACGTTCTTGCATTATTTATTTTTCCAGATGAATTTTAGAATCAGCTTAAAATTCACTTCCCCATGCTTTTTAATCAGTTATACTGAATAAACATCACATTTTTTTCTTGAAAATCCAGGGCCATGACTATGGATGGCCTAGAAATAGTGTAGCATTGTTGTGAATTCTTCAAATATGATAGATCTTTGCTTGCATTGTGACTTAAGATTTAGGTTTTATGAAATTTCTGTGATAAATTATTTTTCCTAATATCTTCCTTTTCTGATCCCTCCAGATGATGTATCTATGCTTTTAAATCAACTTCCATTCGTATCATTCTAGAATATCTCATGATTACTTTTTTAAAAAGATTTTATTTATATGACAGAGAGAGAGAGATCACAAGTAGGCAGAGAGAGGCGGGGGTGGGGTGGGGGTGGGGGAAGCAGGCTCCTTGCTGAGCAGAGAGCCCGATTCGGGGCTCGATCCCAGGACCCTGAGATCATGACCTGAGCCAAAGGCAGAGGCTTTAACCCACTGAGCCACCCAGGCGCCCCTTTATGATTAAATTTTTTAACAATTTATGAAAGATAAGACTAAATGATTTTTTTCCTCCATACTTGGTTTATTAGTAGTTCCTGGGCCCTTCAAGTATATTCTCATTTTGGCTACGTGTCACGTAATGTAGACTGCCACTTTAATGACTCTGGTTCAATGTGGTGTTACTATGTTTGCACATGAATAAAAATACATACAATTTGAATAAGTTACAAAGGGAAAAGGGGATACCTCAATGGTAAGAAATACAATGATAAAAAAGAGTTTTTCTGAAATCTTGAATTCTCTTCATGAGACAAGGTTTCTTATGTATTATGCTTCTTCATCTGGTCTTCTCTATACCTGAATCTCAGAATTTATAACTGGATCACTGGTTATCCTGGAATTAATTAACTAGTTAATTAATTTTTAAAGACTCTATTTGAGAGAGAGAGTGAGAGAGAAAGAACGAGAGGGGCGAGGGTCAGAGGGAGGAACATACTCCTTGCTGAACAGGGAGCCCAATGCGGGACTCAATCCCAGGACTCCAGGATCTTGACCTGAGCTGAAGGCAGTTGCTTTACTGATAGGCCAGTGAACTCAAGGACGTAAAGCTATGACTTTGTCCCTAAGCTTTTTTTTTGTCCCTAAATTTTTACCTTTTGATATTTCAGAGATATTAAGCACACCTCCACAATTATCAACCTGATTCAGAATTATTAACCCTGAATATTTTGTCTTTTGTTTGAAAGAAAAACTACCAAAGTTCTGTAAAAAGGTGATGAAAATATATTTCTCGTATTTCAACCTGCTGTGATCTGTCCTGTGGCATATTTTGCCAAGTGAGGACAAATGTGTTGCTGATTTTTTCATAAACATTTTGTCACCAATTTTATTATCCTGTTAACCACATTGTGTGTCTTGGGATTCCTCTTTCCTTGTCATTCTGTATAAAACTGTAATGTTACTGCTGTAGTAGAAACCATTTATTTTGTTAAGTCTCTAAAGGGAGGCAGGACCCATCAAATTTAAGGACCCAGACTCAGAGCAACAGCTGCTCCTATAAAGCAATGCATTTCTCAAAAAAGGACTTTGATGAAATATATGTAAATCACCTCTTTTTTAATTTATTTTTGAAATGTTCTGTTATGCCATACTTTATTTGTTTTATATTTTTATTATGAGATACTTTAAATGTAGAGACAAGTATACAAACTAGCTTACACCTGCCATGCACCTGCCACCCAGTTTTATTAAATGTCAACATATTTGCCTTAGCTAATTTTTTTTAAAGCCAGAACTGTATTACAGATATAGTCCTGTGTGCCTTGCCTTATCCCTTTCTCTCTGAGGCAACCATGCCTTGGAATTTAGTGTTTATCATCTGCATTCATGATTGTGTCCTTCTTTATACATTCATATATCATTGAAAAATATATATGCTATTTTTTCATGTTGCTTATCTTTATATAAATGGTAGCCAACAGCATAATTTTTTTTTAACTTTTTAATATGATACATTTGTTTAGGATTTATTTTTTATGAAGCTGGGAGTTCCAGTTTATCCTTACCAGCTGCTGAATAGTATTTCCTTTTATGTCTATACCAAATTTATACAATTTTTCATTTGTGGACATTTAAATATATCATCAAATATATATAGTTTTTACTTTTATAAACATGCTTGAAATGAGCATTTCTCTACTTACCTCATTGGCAAATATTTTCTCTACCACATATTTGTAGAAGTACAACTGCCGCAGCATAAAGAACACACATCTTCCATTTAAGTAAGACACTAACAAATGCCCCTGAATTGGTTTGCACCAATTTGTAACCTTCTAAAAGATCAATAGATTGCCATTGCTTTACATCCTCATAGAGTCATCATTGTCAGACTTGTAACGTTTGTCACTCTGCATATACTATGAAATGCTATGTTGCAAATTTGTATTTCCCTGGTGACTAGCAACACCAAACATCTTTTTTGTATGTTATATGTTTAGAGGCAATAATAACATACGGTTCAGAGCTAGATATAATAATAATGTATGGATGTTGGAGCCAGATAACTTGGGTTTGAATCCTGAGTCTTTTATGTGAACTAGGGCTTGTCACCATTTAGTGGCTCTGTTGGTAAAATGGGAATAATCAGATGGACCTTGTGGGATTGTTCTGAGTTAATATGTGAAAATTTCGTAGAGCCCTGCCTAGCCTTTACTAAGATGATGATGTTGTTGTTGTCAGCAACATATCACCAAAACATGATAAGTGAGATTCAAAAAATTCAACAATGTAGAATGTCAGATTACATTATTGAAAGGTTAATGGCTCTGATCAGCCTCATCTGCAAAGGTTGGGATGGAAAAATTCTGGAAATTGGAAGACCCAGCCTTCTCATCCCCATCTCCCTGATTTACCCACATTCTTCTCTTCCTTTGCAGAAGATAACACTAAATCAGAGCCCAAGCAGAGGATGAGGAGCCCATTACCAAATATGCAATATCCTATTTTTTTTTTAAGTTAAAGGGTATGGTATCTGGAAGTTTTATTGAATTATATGAGTAACCATTTGCATTTCGCTTATGCAAGCTTGTTTATCATCTTGCCCATTTTGTATTGAGTTATTTGGTATTTATTATTGATTAGTAGGCATTCTTTATATATTTTGGACACTAATCCTGACAGAATTCTTTTTCCCAGTCTCTGGCTTGTCCTTTAACTTTGTTTATGGTATTTGTTTGTTTGCAAAGAATTTTAAAAATTTAGTGCGGTCAGATTTAACAACCATTTCTTAATAGTTTGTCCTTTTTTTTTTTTAAGTTTGTCCTTTTAATATCTGGCTTAAGATTCTTCCTCCCAACCCACCCCACCAGCCAAACCAAGCTATTAAAGACACTCTCCTATTTTTTTTCCTTCTAAAAGTTACAAAGTTTTTGTGTTTTATCAGCAAAATTTTCTTCGGAATTTTTGTTTCAAACATAAGTTACAGAGCTAGTTGTCAAGTTATTTACTCTCTAGTTCCAGTGTCTATCTCTCCATGATCTCAAATGATATAACTTCCTTACCTTGCCTTTATGGTAGTAGGAGGAGGAGGAGGCAGGAGGAGGAACAGCAGTATCAGCTAGCTGGCCTTACTGAATATCAGGCACCATTCTGTGTGCTTCGTATATACTGACTCATTTGATCCTGAGCAGTGCCTTGTGCAGTAGGTACACTCATTATCTCCATTTTATCAACAACCGAGGCACAGACAAGTTAAGTGACTTGCCACACAAACGTGTAGGGACAACTCAAACTCAGACTATGAGACTGAATTTAAAACCCAGTCAGCCTGACTCCAGAGTCCACATTTATAATTCCTCCAGTATCTAGCCTCCAAAAAATCTTTCTGCCTAATAAAACAAGTTTTCCCTCCTTAGTGTCTTCTTAAAAAATAAACAAATAAAATAATCCTGGTTAACTTTGACCACTTTCTCTACTTTGTTTGTTTTTATTTTCTCCCTCAGTTATCAGAAGGTGGTATATAAATAGACTTCTAGATAGAATTATAATATTAAATCATCTGCTTATTGTTTTAGGGTGACAAGTCTCACCCTTTCTATAATTTCAAATCTAGTGGTTAGATATTGCCAAAAGGATAGGCTGGGATGACTTCTGATTTTTTCTAGTGTGTTACACCTTTGTTCTTTATAAATTTTGTTACTTTTCTTGGAATTTATTCTGAAAAAATATTTTTTCCTCAAGTTCGTAGTTACTAGTCTTGACTTTTAGTAGAGAAGACAGACAAAAAAAAATAATTATACAATTTACTAAATTACAGAATAGAATTATGAGAGCTTAGCCCAAGAAATACCTATTCTGTCCAGCAGTTTCATGAATGATGTCTTGGTATTGCTGTAATAAACAACCTGTATTATTGATATAATAAAACAACCAAAATATAGTGGCTTGAAATAATTTTATTATCATTTCAAGCCACTATCATATTATTTTGTTATCTCTTATGCTTCTCTGGGCTAACTAAGCTCAGCTGGGTATATGGTGATGCCTAAGGCTGTAGTTATCTGGAGCTTGACTGGGCTGGACCATTTAAGCTGGTTCATTCCCATAGTTGAGGGTTGAAATGAGCATCAACTGAGAACTAAGTTAGGACTGTCCACCAGTGTGCCTGGTTCCCCCTTGTGTAACATCTCCATGTGGCATGGGTTTCCTATAGCATGGTAGCTGGTTTCTAAGAGCAAGAAGTGAAGGCCTGGATTTGAGAGTTCCAGAATGCACTTCTGCCACTTTCTGTCTGTGATCCAAGCCAGTGCCAAGGCCAGTCCAGATTTAAAGGGAGGATATTACTGAATTGCCCACCCTTGGAATGAGGAGTTGCATGAGCATACGTGACCAGAGGAGTTGCTGGAGACCCCCAACTAGACTATGAACCAGAGAGAGCATCACTCAGAGAATCCACACGTTGGTATTATGTTGATTATTTTTGTTGTTTTTTGTTAAGATGAAAACATTATTCTGGAAATGTTCATATTTACTAAATATGTATTACCTTAGCAGATATATTTCCTATGTCACAAAGATGAATCTCCTGAACCATTTACAATATAAGTCTTGATTAAAAATATGGACTCCAGAGCCAGATGCCCCGAATTTAAATTCAAGCCAAAGCATGTGTGACTTTAGGAAAGTTACTTAAAATCTCTGAGCTTCAGTTTCTTCATCTGTAACATGAAGATGATAAAAAATGTGTCCCTTATAGAAGTATCCTAAAAATTGAATGAGTTAATAGAGGTGAAGATGATAAAAAATATCTCCCTTACAGGAGTATCCTAAAAACTGAATGAGTTAATAGAAGTAAAATATTTACAATAAGACCAGTATCAATACCACTGTCAGTACAGTATAAGGGTTAGCTATTTGTATTGTTGTTTTATTATTTACTATTGGTTTCTAAGGTTAAAAAGGCATTTTCGGGGTGCCTGGGTGGCTCAGTGGGTTAAAGCCTCTGCTTTTGGCTCAGGTCATGATCTCAGGGTCCTGGGATGGAGCCCCGCCTTAGGCTCTCTGCTCAGCGGGGAGCCTGCTCCCCCTCCCCCCCAACCCCCGCCTCTCTCTGCCTGCCTCTCTGTCTACTTCTGATCTCTCTCTTTCTCTGTCAAATAAATAAATAAACAATCTTTAAAAAAAAAGGCATTTTCATTTTAGTTCTGTTTTACCAGTAGGTTTATTTGCCAAACCTTTTGGGTAGCAGTAAATGAAAGCAGAATAACAGATCTTCTAATAAGCGGTATAGTACTGTGAACACTCTCCTGGCCTCTTTCCCTGGGACCACTTACCTCACCTTCCAGAAACAGTTCTCAGATTTGTAAGTCATAAACAAGGGCCGTTTGAATCGATATCATTCAGCTTCAAACTGGCTCTGCCGTTCTCAAGTATCACAGGGTGACATGACGGCAGAATGCTTGTAGAAATACTTGAGGAATGATTTTGTTGAAGTCTAATTTGTGCTAAAAATTCATCAACACATTTCCAGGAAGGCAAATCTTCCCAAAGCGTATGGAAACTCTTTTAAGGTTCGTTTCATGATTCTGATCAGAACTGTTTTAATTTTATCATTAGGCACTTCAGAACAAGAAATGAAATGTAGATTATTTTCTGTCTGTTGAGATGTAGAAAGCAGAATGCTAGTTCAAGAGGAGAAACACTTAATGTAGTAACTTGAACTACAGACATTAACAGAAGGGGCTTGGGGAGAGGTAAAGTTAAGGAATGTAGCAAAAAAAAAAAAATGGATGATTTAATATGATGAATTTCATAAAGGATCATTCCCAACAGAATGCATAAGGAAGAGTGTGAAGAGAGCTGCATTATTTAAAGATTGGAATAAGCAGTGCATATTTGGAGGGTCTCTGAGTATATAAAGAGATCTGCTTAGCATGGCGGCCAGCTGCTCACCTCTCATGATGGGAAAGAAGAAATGTGCTTAAGCTGAAGTGTAAGGGATTTGGGTTCGACTTTCTAAACAATGAAGATTGTTAAACATTGATCTGAATTGTGTTATCTCAGCCTTGCTAATACTGAAAAATGGCTTATGTGCTAATCAACCGGAGATGTTCCTGCTCAAAGGCAGTTATGGATCCGTGCCCTCTAATTAACTACAATTTCATTTACTCTGTGCTTTAGTATTTCAGAAAAATTTCTTACTTGAAAGTATAAAATTTCTCCTTGGACTCCTGCCTTCCGCCAGCTTTTCCCTTTGTTGCCTTCATATTCTATAACTTTATGTGTCGCCACTTTTCATGCCTCAGTTCCTCTACAGGGCTGTGATTTTGTCACGGATGTGTTTGAGGAATTCCTCTCAAATCAGTGATAACCTGCCACTTAAACATTTTCTAAGAGTGGGATGTATAATTGATTCTTTTTTTTTTTTAATGGCACAAATTGTTGTATGTTAGGCAGTGTGGTAAGCCCTAGAGATTCAAAGTTGAATAAGGTGTAATTTTCTGTTGGAATTTACCGTATAGTGGGTTGAAGATAGATATGACTACAATTAAAATGCAAGAAGTGTTATAATAGAAATGTGACACAACATCATAGCACAGAGAAGGGAATTAAGAACTTTGTCTTACGAGGATATGTTTGTCAACAGATATGCCCACAACTTACATTGCATATTCCTAGGTGAGGGGAAGTTACTAGGGCATCTATCACTGGGAGATACTTTCAACCAGCCTTGACCCACCTGGCTCAGACTCCTTGGTAAAGCCTCAGTTGGCAGCTGCTTCTCAGCAAAACTCCATACTGTGGGGGAGAGAGAAAGCCCAAATTTTGGTGAACAAGTACCTGTGACTGTCACCTTATCTCTGAAGTTATTTTGAGATCAAATTAGGTTATAAATGCAAAAGTATCTAGCAAGAAATTGGCACTTGAGAAATGTGTATTTTTTTTAAAGAAGGGTTTCTCATGTGAGTGGCATGGGGGGGGGATATAGAAGTGGCACATTCCTGGATTAAAACAGGCTTTGGAGATGTAATAATCAAATGTAATGTGTAGACATAATTTGGCTCCTAATGTGAACATACCAACCCTAAGATGACTATTTTGAAGCAATTGGGAAATTTTTATTAGGGACTGGGTAACAGATGAAAAAAGGAATAACTGGCAATATTTTTACGGTGGAAATTATGTGGTAGTTATGTGAGAAAATGCCTGTCTTTTCTAGAGATGTGTGCTGACTTGTGCCTGAAGTCTGAGATTTGCTTAAAAGGCTTCCCCAAAGCAATAAAGGAAAGGTGAGATCAATGTGGCAAGTTCTTGATATTGTTAAATCTGGATGATGGATAAGTGGAGGCACATTGACCTATTCTCACTGCTTCTGCATGTGTCTGAAATTTTTCATAACTAAGCTCCTCTGCCCTCCCTCCTGCGGAGAGCTGTTCATGACTGGATGGGTGGCTTAGACAAAACTGTTGGCAGCATGTGGGATTTCAGCGGAAAGAGGAAATAACATGCAACTGCAAAGTTGAGAGTCAGAAAATGTATATGTGGCATTTTTTAATTGTTACATGCGAATTTAGGTCTAACTCTTCAGTGTACACTCCCCAGAGCAGATTTGGGTTAAAAGCAGAGAACCATGCTCAGAGTTCATTGGCAAGAATGAATAATTTCAGCGAGGTATGCTTTGTAACAGCCAAAAAAAGGCCAGTAGTTGGTTTTTAATCCAGTGTTATAAGTCTCTTACTTATTTTCATTGCTTTATCATTTGCTGACTCACATTCAAAAAGTTATGTCATGTAATATTCTTTCTTTAATGAAGTTTATGTCTAAAAAGTTTCAAGAGAACAAGTGATTAATTTTAGTGTTTTATTTTCCCTCAACATAAAATATAGGTCCATTTCCTCTCCAACTTAAATTATATAAAAGCTTTGGAGATGAATTTTCAGCAATGAGTTTCTATCTGAAGATATGTTACTATGTTGAATAATCAGAGTTGGAATTAAAAGTCACTTGAGATTAACAGGTTGCTTTTTTCCCCCCAAAAATGTTTTATCTACTTTCAAGGAGTTTTAGCTCTTCGATGTCAGATTAAAATTCTAAAGCATGTTCGATTCATCTCAGAATTGAATGTCAAATCCAAAGACAGATATTTATAACTGAGTTCTGTTCAGGCAAAAAGTCAGTTTCCAGACAGCAGCTTGGATGATCATAAAGCTCTAATTCACAGTTGGATGTTGCCATCATTTTAAACAAATAAATTAAAGCTTTAGGATTGGATTTTATCAAACCAGCCATTCTATTCCCTATATACTATGCTTTACATTTGCAGAATGTCGTGGTGTTTATATGTTATATGTTATATTTCTTTCTCACAGCAACACTCTGGCATTGGTAGTATTATCTGCCCTTGACCTGTGAGAAAATTGAAGTTCTAAGAGGTGAAGTGATTTACCCAAAGTCATCCAACTAGTTACCAGGTTAGCTAAGATTTCTAATCAGTCTTTCTGATTCCAAATTTTTCCATTATAAAATTTCTACAAATAGGATATGGCAAAAAAGAAAAATAACATATGCATTCTCAGACTTTTTAAAAATATTTTACGATTCTAACTGATGAGATACAAATGCCTAAAGGGGGAGAAGAGAATTAATATCCTGATTTTCTACAGGTGTTCACGTAAAAGAATACAACACTAACAAAAATAGCCAACTTTTGAGAGGAATAGGTTTATGAGTATTCCTTTTTAACAATGACACTTTAAATGAGGGTGCAAGGGGCACCTGGGTGGCTCAGTGGGTTAAAGCCTCTGCCTTCGGCTCGGGTCATGATCTCAGGGTCCTGGGATCAAGCCCTGCATCGGACTCTCTGCTCAGCGGGGAGCCTGCTTCCCTCTCTCTCTCTTGCCTCTCTGCCTACTTGTGATCTCTCTCTCTCTCTGTCAAATAAAAAAAAAAATCTTTAAAAAAAATAAATGAAGGTGCAAAGTATGCTTTTTTATAACTGAAGTATAATTGACAATTTGACATACAACATTATATTAGTTACAATTTTTAAACATAATCATACAATATTTGTATGTGGTATAAAATGATCATCACCATAAGTTTTGTTACCATCCATAGCCATATGCAGTGAAATTTTTTCTTGTGATGAGAAATTTTAAGATCTGTTCTCTTAGAAATTTTCAAATAAGCAATGCAGTGTTAATTAACTTTAGTAACCATGCTATATATTTATCCCCATGACATATTTATTTGTAACTAGAAGTTCTTTGGATCTTGAAAGTTGGGTGAAATGGGTGAAGGGAGTCAAAAAGTATGCTTTTTAAAAAACTAATCATGACTGGTCTTTAAGCATGCGACAGGATGCCTATTTCATTTATCCCACACGTGTGACAGTAGTATCTGATAATCATTACATTACCTTAGCCAGTATAAGCAATTGTTCCGGTATGATAATTGAGGAAAGTTATGTGATGCAGGAAATATTGAGTGAAATAAAGAAGATGGATAAATGTATGTCCAAGATATTACCATTATTCTTTTAACAAGGAGATGTATTTACTTATATTGTAAGTAGAATAGATAAACTATTAAAAATAAGATATGAGTCTTATAGAGGATGGTGGGACAAGTAGATAAGCTAGAATTTCCCAAGTATACCTATTTATCTTAGATATGATTTTGGAGCAATGTAAATATTTTAAATACATACAAAACAAAATTAAATGTGAAAACAATCCCTTAAAGTCAAAAGCAAAGTGAACCTGTGCAAGTAACCTGTGCAAAAAATTACCGGCATAACCACATAGAAAAAACTTCTTAAAACTTTAAACCACTATAATTTGACTATCTGAACCTTGGGATATACACCCCAAGAACAAAAGAAATGCAAATAGCATTTAAATTATTTACTCCAAGTGTATTGTTGGAGGTAGGAATCATATTGCTGAAACTAAGATTACGAGATAAAACAAATGAGTTATTATATTGGAATCTTTAAGAACTGTTCCAGTTCCTTAAGGACTAGAATTTGGACTTTGGAGGAAGAAGGTGAAGGTGCAGATCCATGGGGACGAGTAGGGTTCACAGAAACCTTGTAGTACCAGATTTGAATTACAATATTAGTAAGAACCTGTGATAAGTTTTATTTATTTTTATTTATTTATTTATTATTTTTTCATTATCAACTTTTTTATTTTTTAATTTAAATTCAATTAGCCAACATATAGTTCATCATTAGTTTTTGATACAATGTTCAATGATTCATTAGTTGCATATAACATTCATTACTTATCACATCATGTGCACCCTTAATGCCCATCACCCAGTTTTTTTAACTAAGTTTTATTATTATTATGTTCAGTTAGCTACTGTATAGTACATCATTAGTTTTTGATGTAGTGTTCCATGATTCATTAGTTACATATAACGTCCAGTGCTCATCACAACACATGCCCTCCTTAATACCCATCACCCTGTTATCATACCCCCACAGCCCTCCCCTCTGAAACCCTCAGTTTTTTTCCCAGGGTCCATAGTCTCTCATGATTCATTTCCTTCTCTGATTTCTTCCCCTTTGGATTTCCCTCACTTCCCCATGATACCCCTTGCTATTGCTTATGTTCCACAAGTAAGTGAAACCATATGATAACTATCTTTCTCTGCTTGACTTATTTCACTTAGCATAATTCCCTCCAGTTCCAACCATGTTGGTATAAATGGTGAGTATTCATCCTTTCTGATGGCTGAGTAATATTCCATTATATATATGGACAACATTTTCTTTATCCATTCATCTGTTGAAGGGCATCTCAGCTCCTTCCACATTTTGGCTATTGTGGACATTGCTGCTCCAAACGTTGGGGTGCACATCCCCCTTCTTTTCACTACATCTGTATCTTTGGGGTAAATACCCAGTAGTGCAATTGCTAGGTCATAGGGTAGCTCTATTCCTAACATCCTGAGGAACCTCCATGCTACTTCCAGAGTGGCTGTACCAGTTTGCATTCCTTCCAAAGTGTAAGAGGGTTTCCCTTTCTCCAAAACCTCACCAACATCTGTTGTTTCCTGCCTTTCTCATTTTTGCCATTCTAACTGATACAAGATGGTATCTCATTGTGACTTTGGTTTTATTTCCCTGATGGCTAATGATGTCGAGCATTTTTTCATGTGTCTGTTAGCCATTTGTATGTCTTCTTTGGAGAAGTGTCTGTTTGTGTTTTCTGCCTATTTTTTTAACTGGGTTATTTGGTTTTTGAGTGTTGAATTTGAGAAATTCTTTACAGATCTTAGATGCCAGCCCTTTATCAATAATATCATTTGCACATGTCTTTTCTCACTCCGTGGGTTGCCTCTTAGTTTTGTTGACTGTTTCCTTCGCTGTGCAGAAGCTTTTTGTCTGGATGAAGTCCCAAGACTTCATTTTTGTTTTTGTTTCCCTTGCCTTTAGAGACGTGTCTTGAAAGAAGTTGTTGTAACCGAAGTCAGAAAGGGTTACTGCCTATGTTCTCCTCTAAGATTTTGATGGATTCTTGTCTCACATTGAGGGCTTTCATCCATTTAGAATTAATCTTTGTGTATGATGTGACAGAATGGTCCAGTTTCATTCTTCTATATGTAGCTGTCCAGTTTTCCCAGCACCATTTATTGAAGAGACTATCTTTTTTCCATTGGATATTTTTTCCTGATTAAATCAAAATTAGTTGACCATAGAGTTGAGGGTCCATTTCTGGAGTCTCTATTCTAACATGGAGGACATTAGGAGAAGGAAAGAAAAACTGAATTGGGGGAAATTGGAGAGGGAGATGAACCATGAGAGACTGTGGATTCTGAAAAACTGAGGGTTTTAGAGGGGAGTAGGTGGAGGGATGGGTGAGCCTAATGGTGGATATTAAGGAGGACACATATTGCATGGAGCACTGGTGTGGTACATAAACAATGAATCTTGTAACACTGAAAAAAAAAAAGGTAGAAAAATATCCCATGCTCATGGATTGGAAGAATAAACATTGTTAAAATGTCTACCTGCCCAGAGCAATTTACACTTTCAGTGCCATCCCTATTAAAATAACATTGGCATTTTTCAAAGATCTGGTACAAAAAGTCCTAAAATTTGTATGGAACCAGAAAAGAGACCAAATTGCCAAGGGAATGATAACAAAGAAAAGCGTAGCTGGGGACATCACATTGTCTGACTTCAAGCTATATTACAAAGCTGTGATCACCAAGACAGCATGATATTGGCATGCTAACAGACATATAATAGATTAGTGGAATAGAATAAAGTTCTATTTTTTTGAACTACTTCTGTCCACTAAAAAGGCTTATAGTAGTGACTAATGGAATAAAAATAAGCAGCCCAAGCTACCAGACCATGATATCTAAGTGCCATTTCTTTCCAAAAGGAACTAAAGTCCTTGGAGAAACAGTTGATTCTCCAACCCTGGGCTTGGACAGGGAATAAAAGATGAGATGGTAAGCAAGGAAGCTATAAAGACTACTTGTTTTGCATAAAAAGGAGTCAACTTGAACAGGTTCTTATTAAACAATGACAGAGTAATCAACAATTAGAATAATATCAATAATAGATTGAAACACATCAGATATGTTAAATACAAAGTTAATAATGATACTTAAGGAAAAAAGGGTCCCTCGGGGCCACCTGTGTAGGATGCTAGCAAACAAACTCAGTATTTTGAAAAAAAGAGAAGAAATGAAGCAATTTTCCTTTCTTTTTGGGAAAGCAAGACTTGATAATCAGGACTTGATGATTTCCTTTTGTAGGACTATACAGGCTAATAAATGTAGAATGAATGATCGAGTATTTCTGTTTTGCAGCAGTGGATTCAGGTAATGCCCATCAAGCAGCTGCTGATGTCACAAAAAGACAAGTGTCATATCCCTCCTGATGGAAGTCCACAGTATCACCTGTGAATTACTCATGACAAAGATTGGACTTCAATTTGACCAAGTCTCTAGATCTGATTGTCAGTTTCAGAAAGAAAAGAAAACAAGAAGAATGCATTAAAAGATACCATAGAAATGCAATGAGAGGAAGTGTAACGTTAGGACTCCTCTAAAGCATGAACAACATCATTATCTCAATAAATACATTGAAAAAAAAAAAAGAACGAAAGGGGAATTATAGCTTGAAAGACATACCAACAAATTTTAGTGTGTGGATCTTACTCAGATCCTAATTCAACAAGCTGTTGGGGAAAAAAAAATGCATACAACTGTTGAGGAAATCTGAACACTGGCCAGATAGTTGATGATATTAAGGAATTATTATTAACTTTAAAAGTGTGGTAACAGTTCTGTGGTTTTGTGGAGTTTTGTTTTTAATCCTTGTGTCTGAGAGACATACTGAAATACTTATGGATGAAATAATATTATTTCTGGGATTTGCTTAAATAATCGGGGGGGAGGAAGGAAAAGTGGAAGGGAATATAGGTGAAATACAGGATCATAATTATCAAAACTGGGGAAGAACTACGGTATCTTCTCTACTTTTCTTTATGCTTTAATTTTTTTATGATAAAGGAACTATCACTTGAGATCAATCTCAGAGATCATATTGTGGAGAAAAATAGTCGTTTATGTGAAGTAATTACTATAGTAAGAAGGGCTTCAGGTTAGGGGTTTTTTTCACTCCATTCCCAAAAGTACATTCCTAATGAGATGCAATTAACATTTGTCAAATATTAAGTTATGTGCCAGACCATTGTTGTAGTCATTTTACAGGTGTTATCTTCAAATTTACCAGAATCCTATAAGAAATTCCACTGTCCTCACTTTTCAGGTCATGCTGAAATATTAAATATCTTAAACCAAGATACAGCTAGCAGAGGATAGAGGCAGGCTTGCAGTGCAGCCTGTTTGGTTTTTATTGCTGGCATGCTCCCCATACTTTGTTCAGTCTGAACGGTTAACAGGAGCAGAGATTTTGAGTGACAGTGTGTGCTGGTACGTATGTACGTACGTACGGAAATATATATATGGATGTATATTTTTTCCATTTTCTTCATCAGCATTCTTTGCCCAAATTCAAGCCTTTTGAGGGAGATTGTAATTTGCATGTTGGCTAAATACAGATTCCAAAACTAGTCAGCCTGTTCCGAGGCAATACTAGCCATTCTGAATCTTTAATGAGGCAAGCTGCTCCCCTTCCCCACAAGATGGGGGGGGTGGGAAGCACAGTTTTATTTTAATATTCTTCTTAATCACTTGTTCCAAGGCGGTTTTCCTGGGTGTAGTGTATTTGCATGGCGCATGGCTGGCAGGAAAAAGGAGGATAGTATGTCCTAGAGTGAGAGATTTTCCTTAGCATGGGGATACACAAAGGACGAGGGAAATCCATGGCAAGTAAGCAATGGCGCTTTCAGTATGAAGAAATGAAAACAACCCCTGGATCAAACTCTGATGTTTCCTCATGAGGATAACTCTCTCATCTAGGATCAGGGGGAGTTTATAAAATCTTCTGAAAGATGAACACTCAAGTCATCTGTGAACTTTAAGAACATCTTGCATAAGTAATTTCTAGGCAAGTAAATGACGAACCTCAAGTCAGTAAAACCGTTTGTAAAATGACCCTCTCCATTTCTTGAAGCAATTATAATTTGTGATAATTGAAGGTTTATTGGTAAAATAGCAGCCCAGGAGGATGACTACAGTATGTTTTTGTGCTTCCAGCATTTCGCTGACTGACCTCAAACACACAAAACCGGGGGTTTGGGAAGCCTTGATTGACCCAGGCATCTTTAATCTCCCACTTCGTTGAAATGGAGGCAATTTGAACACTGTTTCTGAAATAATATGTGTAAAACATAATAAAGCAGTCCTTTAAGGAAGATAAAAAAATACTAGAAATGCCAATTCCTAGTTAGCCAATGATTATTAGTTATTGGCTACAAATTTCCCTAAGATTGGTATAAGTACATGTCCCTCAAACTTAAGGTTAGTTGCTTCTCTGCTTTTCCGTGGATGGATTTCCCTATATCTCCAGCAAGAATAACTAATTAGACTCTTCATAGTTTCTGTCTTAGGGAGAAAAATGAGAAATAAATTAGCATGCTCTATCGCAATCTGTTTTTTGGTTTAAATCTAAAACTTAATATGCCCAGAGATGCTTCTTACTAGGTAGTTGTTGAACATCTTCCTGATATATGGAAGGTCATAGAAATTCTCGATTAAATTAGGAATTACTTCATACTTTAAAATATGGTTACTTTTATCAAGAAGTTAATGTTAGCTCTCTGATATTAATGATTTATAAAGTTTGTATGTCACTTACTAAGCTATGCCAACCCAAGACACAAACACCACTGCTTTTTCATTTTGAAACATTGTGTTATAACAACCTAAATTAGCTACTTTTTTAAAAAGTTGGCTGACTCATGGAATATAAAGAATTTTGAAAGAATGAAAACTGGGATTTCCTTCTAGACCTTGAAATATATCTAGACTTTATATTATTTACGCTTTATGATCTTGAGGGAGAAGCTGTAGCTATACCTTTATATAAAATATGAAATCTTACTCTATAAGAATAATTTATATAAGATATAACACCCAGCACAGTGTCACCATGGATGACGAAGATGGCACGGACACCCTGTAAAACTCACCATCACAGTTAACCAGACATTCTCATCTACCCCCACTTCCCTTTGCCTTCAGGAGCTGATCTCACCTCCCACATGAGGAACATGATGGAAACCAACTGGGGTGGGCTCCTTCCTTGCCTCCCACTTTCCCCAGCAGTTTTCTGATCTATATATCCCTTCTGAGGCGTTTTCTCCCCCTTGAAGCTTTCCTGGCCACTAATATTCTACACCCTAGCCCTAAATCCTTCTTCTGGGAACTTACTGTAACTCCTCTCTCCTTTCATTGCCGCCTCTTTGTATTGTACCTTCAAAGTCTCTTCTCTCTAGAAAACATTTTTCAGTTGTCCTCCATAGTTTTTCCATTGTTAGCCAGACTCCTTTGGTGTGAGATTGATAACTAATCACTCTTATTCTTTATTCTTTCATTTATTTTCTTTTTAAACTTCCCTCCACACATAGTCTCCCCATTACATATCTTTTATGACCAAGTCCTGTTTGGGCTGATGACATCCTTGCATGGACCTCCAGCGCTCACTTCTCACTCTGTTTTAGGACAAATTTCTTCCCCTTTCTACCCAATCAGATTCTGCCCACAAGCGTTCCTGTCTCATCCAAGATGACTTTTGAGGTCCTGTTGATCTCTCCTTCCTCTATTCTGATTGTAGGTTCAGTGCAACTTGGTGTAAAACTATGGACATTGGTTTTTATTTCCTCAAGATTTTAAGTTTCTTGAGACTCTACTTACACTTCTCTCTTCCACCCCTACTCCCAACTAGACCTAGAAAAATAGCAAGAGTCTAATGGTTATTAAATATTTTTAAGTCTATAAATGTATTCTTTTGGGGGAGAAAACTCACTTCAGTGACAAGTGACTGATAACACTGCAGAGCTATTGCCTTACAAAATTATGTTTTATTTTTATTCTCTTTAGTAAGTGCTCATTGACCTTTATCATGGTATATAGCATTTTTCAGGTGATAGAGTTTCAGTAATCAAATTTTAGAGTCTTCAGATACCTTCAGAACCTGAAAATCAGTTTATAAATCTAGCCATGATCTTGATAAATTATTAAGCCAAACAATACAGGGTATATAAATAATAAGTATGCTATCCACAAAAGTGTAAACACAAGTGAAGATTGGGTGGACATAATGGGAAGTTGTCAAATACTGTAATGATATGGAGTTAACCAGAAAAATTTCCCCATGGGAGACGGATTTCAAGTAGATTCTGGCTTAAAAATATACAAATGTTAGACTGGCCCAGTAAGAACTGTTTGAGTTCAGGATTAGAGACAGAAGGCACAGAAGGGCAGAATGGGGATAAATCCAGTGGTGTAGTCTTAAACTAGAAAAAAGCTCAATCCAGATTTTGTTCTTCTCTTATCAAACTATATTATTGTCATATCTATGAATATATTATATCATTTGCTCATATAATAGCTAACATTGACATAATTGTTGTAGTTCTCATTGTGAATTTTAAACTGCAAAGTAAAACCATTGTATGTGCAAAACATTACTTGCTTTCTTCATCCTGAGTTGCTCTGCCTCCCTCTACTCCAGCATCTTTTACCCTTTCTTTTCACCTCAGCACACCTTTGACATCTGTCCCAGCAGCCTGCCATTGCAGCTGTTGACACCACCTTTAGCTCATTTAGATTCCTTGATAGGATCTGGTGTCCCTGGTACATGAGAGCACTCACCTGACAGATGTGTCCCTTGCCTTTCTCACGAAAGTCTCCGAGGACAGTGGAAGTGCCTGAATTTGGAGTTAGATCTGGGTTCAATTTTGGTTTTTCCACTCACTTAACATGTGACTTTCCAGTTTTCCTATCATCTTGGATTTTTTGCCTCCTATGTAAAGAAAGAGGCATTCATTCTTAACCTTGAAGGTTATTTGAAGGTGGGGGATTATGAGAAAATGTGTTTATCTAACCCAGTTTCTGCCGGAATGGGTGCATTTCATCCATGTTTCTCAGTGTGTGGTTCCTAGAACACCTGCATCAGAATCACTTAAAATGCAGATTCTCAGAGTTTCCCTAGGTCTTATTTAATTCAAATATAATGGGTCAGCCTGAGAATCTACATTTTAAACAAATTTATCAGATGAGTCTATATACTTTCAGTTTGAAAAATCCCTGGGATTTGTGTTCATCCTCCTCTTTTCTTCCCTTTCTTTCCCTCTCTTTCTCTCTCCTCCCCACCCCCGATCTCATTTAACAGTGCAATGTACATGAGGTATGCCCCTTGTCGGGTTATTTTCACCTTTCAGAGTTTCATTTTTCTTTGATGTAAAAAGAAAATAGCCTACTTCTCCAGTCACTGCTTAAAATAAATTATTAAAATGGTATCAATCACTTAGAAAAGGCACATATGTAAATGGTAACTGTAATAGAAATCATTAGAGTTATTGTAGGGGGCCCTGTTTATAAAGAACAAGATGCATTAACATTCGTGTATGGCTTATAACAGAAGGTAAGTTATTTCAGGGCTAGAACTTACCTGAAGTGAAGAAAGAACTTGCCTTGGGTGCAAACTTTAAAGGGATGCCTTCAACTTCATAATCAATACAAATAATATTTTATTTTAATATTTCAAAAAATGTCATATTTGGGGTGCCTGGGTGGCTCAGTCGTTAAGCGTCTGCCTTCGGCTCGGGTCACGATCCCAGGGTCCTGGGATTGAGCCCCGCATAGGGCTCCCTGCTTGGTGGGAAGCCTGCTTCTCCTGCTACCATTCCCTCTATTTGTGTTCCCTTTCTCGCTGTGTTTCTTACTGTCAAATAAATAAAATCTTAAAAAAAAAAATGTCATATTCAATTAAATCCATTGTGAGCAAAATATTAAAATTTTAAATAAAGATAAGATCATTAAAAATTTTTTTCCTTTTGTGTCAGATTGCACTATGGCTTCCCATGGCACTGTTATTGATCTAAAATGCCATTTTAATATATAGTTTATCTTAATAATTGAGATAATTATCTTAATTATCTTAATTTTGGTGCCTCCTTAAATTCTGTACCTGAGACGAGTGCCGCCCTTGTCTCACTGTAGTCCTGGCTGACTTATCTCCATGCTGAATCATTTCAGTGTTTAATTAAGTAAGACAGAATGGTCTGTTTCCATCCTTTTTTTTTTTTTTTTTTTTTTTTTGCCGGAATCTCCACTTAAGCTTTTAAGTGACATTTGTATAAATACTCTATTTTAAAAATATTACTAGGAAATACCCACGTTTTGAGAATGTCTGTGTATATATGAGGGGTTCAGGTGAGTAACAGAAAGCCACATCATTTTGCAAACACCATGTCACCTTAAAATTCCATTACATAGAGGAAGAAGTAGCAAATCTATAAATCTAGTGTTAGAGGCCCATTTATGATTATTCTCAATAAGAACTGGAAAACTAGGAGTCAATAAAAAAAGGAAAAAATGTTCAAGTAGATCAGAATCAGCCTGGCAAGAGAAGTGATTGTGGAAAGAGACTTTTATATAATTAAATGTCAGTTTGCATTTTGAAATATTGCCTACTGCCTCCCACTCAATCACCAAATGAGATGAGAGGGAATATTCTCTACACAAACCTGAAACTGACAGTGCAATTGTTGAGTTCTCTGTGAAGGATGAGCTATAGATCAGAAGGATCAGAGCAGATCATCTTCCCAAGGCAATAAAATTTTGCCGAAAAATTAAGTTAGACATTATAATTTCCCCCTATAAGAAAAATAAACTACAAACAAAAATGAAGCTGTATAAACATCTGGAATTTTAGAACAGAGAGGAATTTTAGAGGTCACTCAGTTTATTCTCCTCCCTTTATGAAAGAAGAATTTGATGCCCAGGTAGACAAGTGATTTCTTAACTATCAAGTGACTGACAGAGCTGCGACTTTCTTCCACATGATGCTGGGGAATTGGTTAGGTTGAGAAGCAGGTGAGTGGTACAATTGGGAGTAGCACTGGTCTTCTGTTCCCTGTGGCAAATGGCTTAGAAGTCTTTAGAACTGATGTCGTAGGACTAGCAAGTGGAGAGATATTCTTGGGTAAATGCTCAGGATCAGCTGAACACATAAGTTTCCTAGCATTCTAAGAAAAACTTTACTTCTTTCTTTTCCATTCTACCACTACATAAATGCAAATTTACTGAATCAGAGTCTACAGAGGTAGAGCTGGGACATAAGGATTTTGGTAAAAGCTCCCTGAGTGTTTCTGTTACGTGTTTCTATTAAGCACAGTTGTATTGGAGGTTCATTTCTTTCTGACAAAGAGGTCTACATCAGTCAATAACAACTTAATGTGAACTAATTTAGAGATAGGTTCAGAAGGAAGCATAAGAGACCTAGAAAAGCAATTTATGAGAAGACAAAAGAGGGAAATTCTTGCAAAGCAAATATAGTCTCTTTTCAGTCTTGTCCAGTCATTGTAAAGATGGGAGGAGCTTACTTAGACCCATAGTTAACAGTTTTCCAGGGAATTTTCTTTCCTTCTCTCCTCATAACCAGACTAAGCTCTTGAATGCCCCTCTTGGATCTACTCGATTATCTTTTATGAGCGTGTTGTCATGGGACATAATACCTCATAATTCATGATCACAGAGTAGTTTCAACACAGAAATTGTTTTTTAACCTTTGTTTTAATATTAGATGTAGAGAGTTTACTCTCCTCAAGTCGTGGCATGTTAACGCTCATCGCTGGTTTGTGAGAGGCTCCTTTCTAGGATTTATTTATTTTCCTTTATTCCCATTTCCTTCCCTGCCATCCCCAATAGGCAAACATTTTTGTGTGTTTGGCATGAGTCCTTGTAAAATTATTCCAATATACTTTGAATGTGTTTACTACTTTAGTATTTACATTCCTCAGCTGGGTCTTTGAGGTGAAAAGAGAGAGAAAGAAAAAAGAACTTGATAGGTGCAAACAAACAACACACACACACACACACACACACATGAACTTGATAGGTGTTTCAATGCATTTTTTGAACAGACAGACATTTTCTTTTTAATTTTTATTAACATATAATGTATTATTTGCCCCAGGGTACATGTCTGTGAATCGACAGGCTTACACATTTCACAGCACTTAACAGCACATACCTTCCCCAATGTTCACACCCCAGCCACCCTATCCGTACCCCCACCCCCCGCCCCCGGCCACCCCACCCTTAGTTAGTTTCTTGAGTCTAGGAGTCTCTTATGGTTTGTCTCCCTCCCCATCCCTTCCTGTTTCATTTCTCTCCCCCACCCCCCCAAACTCCCACCTTGCCTCTCAAATTCTTCATATCAGAGAAATCATGTGATACTTGTCTTTCTCTG
>CM053605.1:45205078-45247883 GCA_028646535.1 Procyon lotor
TTTGGAAGGTGAGCAAAGGTTCTGTGGCTACAGGCCTTTCAAGGAATTGGCACCAGGGAGTGTCTGGTGGGCAGAGAGGAACAGGGTGCCCCTCAGAAACTACGGCATTGGGCTGTGGCAGGAGTGATGGCACCATGTGGAAATCCCAGCCAGGTGAGCAGTCAGCCCACAGTATTAGCTCATGCCAAGTATTCCGAATGTTACAAATTGGCTCCAGGCCCTGGTAGATAAGAAATTCCAGGTTTCCTCAGAGCGCCCTTGGGCCCTGGCATCTGCTCACTCGTGAGTCAGTGACTCTGTATTCCTGAGGGACTCGACCACATGGCTGCTTAAGCCAGAAACCTCCTGTATTTCTCCCTGTTCCTGTTTCACTTCCCCCCTGGATTTGCTGCCTTCCAGTCTAGCAGGCTCTCTCTCAGTTTAGTCCCACCGAGTCGTTTCCTTTTATACCCTCCAAAATGAAAAACAAAACAAAACACAAAAAATACAAAAAAAACACAAATTTTTTCTTATTATGCAAGTCATATTTGCTCTCTGTAACATCAATTCAGCTGATGCAAAAGGCATAATAAAGAATGTAAAATTTGCTATACATCTTCACAGACTTTCTCTACACAGAGATATGTTTTCTTAAAATTCCGTGGGACCATATTTTGTATGCTCTCTTAAAATATATTTTTTAATAATGTCTCATGGAACTTTTTCTATCAATAAATTCTTACCTAAATCATTTTTTATTCCTTAGCATTCTGTTGTATGGATTTACCATGATTTATTATCGAACCCTTGTATTGTTGGATAGAGTTCATATTTATTTGCTACTATATGTAATGATAAAATGAACATCCTTATATGAATGACTTCCATAAAACAAAAATCTGATCACATCCTAACTTCGTGTTTGCAATTCTTCAGTGGCTCTCTAGTTCATGACCTTCAGGATGAAATCTAGTTCCTTAGCCTGACAGAAGAGGTCATTTGCAATCTGGTTTAGACCTGTTTCCTTTCCACACAAATTTCTCAGTACAGCCCTGTCCCTGCCACTCTGGTCAGGAGCCCTACGTAGATTCCCCCAAAATGCCTCCATCGAGGTATACTGTTCATGTGTGTTGACCTATTCATCTTTCCAGCTGTACCAAAACTTGAGGGACTGTGCTTTCTCTTCTGTGAAGAGTTACATGTAGGCACTTAATAGTTTATTTGCATGAAAGACTGAATGCACGCATGCTTGTGTATTTTCGTCCTTTGTTCTCATGCCTCTTTACTCTGTGTGTGTGTGTGTGTGTGTTTATTTATTTGACAGAGAGAGAGAGAGATCACAAGTAGGCAGAGAGGCAGGCAGAGAGAGAAGGGGAAGCAGGCCCTCTGCTGAGCAGACAGCCTGATGCGGGGCTCGATTCCAGGACCCTGAGATCATGATCTGAGCCCAAGGCAGATGCTTTAACCCACTGAGCCACCCAGGTGCCCCCTTTTACTGTGTTTTAATGATTATTTTTTTTTCTGTGTTACAGTTTATGTTTTCCTTTGATCTTGCATACATTTATTCATCTATTCGTTTCATTTCACAAAAACTAATGGAATACTACTACGTGCCAGTTACTGTTCTAGGTACTGGGAAATAGTGAACACAACCTCTTAGACCTTACATTCTAGTGAGGAGACATACAGTAAATAAGGTAAATAAGTGACATGTACGCTAATATCAGAGAGTGGTAAGAGAAAAAAAAATGAAGTGGAGAAGGGGGTTTGGAAGGGTCTGTGTATTGCTGGGGCTGGGGGTGTTAATATTTTAATCAGGGTGGGAGGGAGAGGCTGTCTCTTTAAGAAAGGAGGGAGCTAGTCACATAGTGTCTGGGGAAGAGTATTCTAGGCTGAGGAAAGAGCCAGTGCAAAGGCCCCCAGGCGGGAACATGCTGAACATGTTTGAGAAAGAGCAAGCAGAGCCCCATGTTCCTGTGTCAGGGAGCACTAGAGGGAATATAGATAAGATCAGAATGGCGACATCAAACCAGATGGCTGTGGCACCATCAGAATGTTGGTCTTTGCCCTGACTGAAAAGAGAAGCCACTTGGGGAAGGGGTTTCAACAGAATCTTCCTGGCTACTGTGTTGAAAAGAGGCTCCAGGTGAATGGTTAGTGGGTACTGCAATATTTCAGACTCGAAATTATTCTTTGCACTGAGGGTGGTGGCGGTGAGAGTCGCAGGAAATGATTGAATCGTAGATTTCTTTTGAAGGGGATTTGCTCGTGGACTAGATATAGGATGTGAGCGAAAGAGCAGAATCACAGATAACACTGAGACTCTTAATCTCTTTAAATATAGAAACAATACGAATTCTATTCTGTGTACCCAGCAATTACTTAGTTTTGCCCTATTGGCCTAATTTCAGACTTACACTTAACCCATCCTAGCTAGATTTAAGTGGAATTGTCCCAGAGAGAATTCTCTGTATTTGAACATTTTTGCGTTTGTTTACACAATGTTACTCTAAATTACGGAGACTCATTTGTGTATCTGCATCTTACAGGAATCAGTCTCATTTATTAAGCACATCACGTTCGATAACCAAACCCAGTTTTAATATCTGTCATAAAATTTTTTGGACCGTAGTGCTCTAGTAATAAAATTTCCCTGTGTTTTGCAAGTGCATTTGCTTAACACCTGGATCACTTTTTAGTACATAATTCCAGATGACTCTAAATGAATTAATAAATAAAGCAAGCCTGCCTTCGGCTTACAAATTTTCTAGTGAATAAGTTAATAGCTATAAATGGATAATAAAGTACTTATAATAATCTAATTGTTTTCTATTTTGATTGACTTATTCAAAATAGTCAAGGTTATAAATCTTAAAATATTAAACAAAATTAATGAGTTGCATAAGCATGATTTTAAAATAATTTGAATATGGTATATTTTGAAATTAATGAGAATCATTTTAATACAGGAAATATCACTTTATTTTAATGAAAATGTAAAGTCTCTTGAAGCAGCAGATTGGCTTCTCTAAACACTGTTACACATGACTGCAATTTGCTCCCTTTTCCTCCCATTTATGAATGAAGGATTCATCTTTGGAAGGCTGACGAGGATTCAGTTTTTTGGTTTTTGTGATTTTTTTAAGATTTATTTATTTAGGGTGCCTGGGTGGCTCAGTCGGCTAAGTGTCTGCTTTCAGCTCAGATCATGATCCCACGTGGGGCTCCCTGCCCAGCAGGAAGCCTGCCTCTCCCTCTCCCACTCCCCTTGCTTGTGTTCCTTCTCTTGCTGTGTCTTTCTCTCTGTCAAATAAATAAATCTTTAAAAAAAAAAAAGTCATTCAGGCAGGACTCTGACCACCAACTGTGTAAGTTAAGTGACCCTTTTTGGAAGATCAGCAGTGAATTTCTTACAAAAATATATGCAAAAAATTGTTGAAACCCTAGGTACTGAACTGAAATGTCCAAGGGACCCAGCAAAGGCCAGTGCCCTGAGATGGCAGGAATCTCAGGCATGACTGGCAAATGCCTGGGCTTTCAACCAAACAATATACACTGTTCTTTACCTCCTTAAAATCTGCTTATAAACAGGTAGAACTGGAAAATGAAAATGAGTTACATGTGGAAAAACAATACTGACATTTAAAACTAGTGATTAAGAGTAGGATCTGGCTGTCTCTAGTGAACTTGGGTGGAGTCTAGATAACCTTGGCTAAGTGTCTTAATCTCTCTTTCACTTTCTCTACAGTGTATTAAATGAAGATAATAATTGTTGATACCTGATGGGATTGCTGAGAGGTTTAAATGAACAATTTACTGTAAAACTCTTAGGACAGTTCCAGTGTGTGTACACTCTCAGTAATTGCTAGCTCAGTGTACAATTGAACTCTTGAGTTTATGTGTAGATTGCATATTAGACTGCATTAAAATGAAGAATGAAAATAATTCCAGAGGAATCCTTACTCTTGGCCTGTTGGTGTACTGTTTTATTGTCAACAGGGGGTGAGTAATATTCCTGCCAGAATCAATGTGGGGAGGATTTCTAAACCGCATGGAAGATTTTCATAGTTTATGAGCCCTGAGATCTGTCAATATTAATAATCATATTAGAAAGTTAAGAAGGTAGCCGAAATTACCATCCTTTTTAGTTTGTTCTGAAAAATGAGGTAAGAACATGATGCGGTATCAGATCACGATTACCATGAAAATTAGGCCATGCTGTTTGGACTGGCCCAGTCCCACATTCTTCAAACTGAATCCATTCAGTTCCCCTGTGAAAACTGATGGTCTTCCGTTGCTGTCGTGCTCAGTATCTACCATCATCACTGACAGGTTCTGGGTTTTGTAGGCATAGATATCTAACCTGGAGATCAAGAGCTCACCTGGAAGAGAGCAAAATTTGCAGAGGGCAGGGATCCCAGGGCACGCGGCATATCGGGGTGGTGGTTTGAATTTGAGAGTGAGGAGGCAAAGGTAAGGGTGAATGAATATGGTACACTCGGGCATGGAAAGTTTTGGTGGAAAGGGCTCCCTGGTGTGCCCGCAATGGAATGTGGATGGAGTGGAACAAAGGTGGCCTGGGAGGATGCAGTCAGCAGAGATTTGTTTATCCTACAAGGCTACATTTTGGAATCCTGGGCTACAGAACATGAGGAGTAAGTGGACACAGAAAATTCATTTATGACAGCCAGACATATGCTTCCATCCAGCTAGGTCAGGTTATCCGAATCGGGTGCTTTTTGGAAGTTTCTTTGCCTAAAATTGTAACTCTTTTTTTTTTGTAAGATCTGGTTTATTTTCTTATTGACATATAAAAGCTATGCTTTCTTCATTTATTTTTTTTAACTCAATTTTGATGCTAATTATAGTTTCCCTGTTTATATGCCATATTATATATTCATCTATTCACAAATAAGAGACTGTCGTGCTGCCCATCTTAGTAGATGTTTAGAGGGCATCTACTCACAAATATACGGCATTTCCTGCCCACAGAGGATATGCTGTATCAAAACATAGGTGAATCCTTATAAACCCATAGCCATCCTTAGGAAAACCACACAAAATACTTTCCTGTTCTAGTGAATCAGGGTGGTCATGTGGTTATATAAATGTGATAACGGTCTACTTGATATCCACGTCCTCTGTATGTATTCTGAATCTTCTGTTAAAAGCAGGATTTATCAAATCATGTTTGAACTTATTATTCTGTAATATTTACAACATTTCTATTGGTATTTTAAAATAATTGCATAGCCCACATCCAAAATATATGACTGTCCTGTAAG
Source organism: Procyon lotor (assembly GCA_028646535.1). Taxonomy (NCBI): domain Eukaryota; kingdom Metazoa; phylum Chordata; class Mammalia; order Carnivora; family Procyonidae; genus Procyon; species Procyon lotor. Next base: position 45,210,343 of record CM053605.1, read on the forward strand.
ATCCACAAATATGCCTACAATGGCATGTGTCAATAATACAGTCATTGTTTCTAAAGCACAGACTGAGGGTTTCTGCTTAAGAGTATAATTCCAACTTACAAATGTATGTGTTTGCTAACATTATTTAAAATTGTCTCCTCCTGGGGCGCCTGGGTGGCTCAGTCGGTTAGGCGTCTGCCTTCAGCTCAGGTCATGATCCCAGGATCCTGGGATGGAGCCCCACATAGGGCTCTCTGCTCAGTGGGGATCCCACTTCCCCCTCTCCCTTTGCCTGCTGCTCTGCCTGCTTGTGTTCTCTCTTTCTCTCTCTACCCCACCTCTGTCAAATAAATAAATAAAATCTTTAAAAGTAAAATAAAATTGTCTCCTCCATTGAGGGAGAGGGGAAAAAGAGTTTAATAGGTACTGAGCTTGGGAAGATGAAAATGTTTTGGAGATAAATGATAGTGATGGTTGCACAACAATGGGAATGTGCTTCATGCCCCTGAACTGTACATGTTAAAATGCTAAATTTATATATTTTATCACAATAAAAATTTTGTTTTAAACTGCCTCCTCTAAATCTAAAGGGATTTCCAGCATATTTATAACAGTACTTGATATTATTTTCCTTGAAAGAACTCTAAATCAGATATGAATATATATGAATATATAAGTAAAAAGTGCATTGGTCCAACTTCAGTTTACTAAAATATTTAAATAAACTCACATTGGGATTGAGAAGAAAAGCACTAAAGCATCAGCTAGCAAATATCAGAAGTATGATCTCTTGATTTTATTTCTATCTTGATGACCTTGTAGTTTAATGTAATGGTTTCTAGCTTTGCTGAAAAGTTTAGAGATGACTTTTTATGGACTTCAGTCAAAGAAAGAGAAGATTATTCAATAAAGACCATAAACATTAAACTTCTGGTATTTGGAAGTTGTATTAGATTGAATTTCAGGTATTATGTGCAGAATGAAGTGCTTTTATTATGATCACTCCTCTTTCAACTCTATATATTTCCAGTTTAATGGCATAATAATAGTATGACTGGGATTTACCAGCCACAGTTATAAATATGTAACATTCATTTCTAGGTAATATATTACACTGTTCTTTTATGAAGAAGTAGTTGCCCTTGATGTAAAAATGGATATTTGATTTGAATAAATGATTCTGGAATTTATGTCATACTCTAAGTTATCCTGTCCTCTCAGATACTGAAATGCTTTTGTGAGATGTCATAGTTGGATAAATAATAATTGCCTTCAAGAATCTTCAGTATATATGATGGTTATTTTAGAACTCAGGTAGAAACCTTTGCAACAGAAATACTTTAATTTTTACCATACCTATTGCCCTAGCCATGATTTATTGAAAGCTGTCTAATCTAATAGCAAACTATGTTTCCTTCTTAAAATACTAACTGAGAACCCTCTTCATATGTATCAGTGGTTATCTGGTTAGCACGTTCTTAATGACATCATTTTTTACAGAGTTCAGCTGTACAATTCAAACATTTATAAATATTGTTTCAATTTACTGAAAAAGGGAGAGAGCACATAAATTCTTGTGATTAGAATCATCTTAAAACTGTAGCATTGGTAGGGATTTTACAGTCTAACCTCCAGTTGGACTGCAAAATGCCAAAAGACTTAGCTTACAGTCATGGTTAAATGGGCACAGGTAGGGAGGTGAGTATGAATTTTGCCCCCACAAAATCAGTTGTGCAAAAAAATAGCATGTCTGTTTATTTTCACAAACTAAGTGAAATTTGACCCCAAGGTGGTAGGATATTTAATCTCAGTTAACTGGGGGTTCCCCACCCTGAGGGTCATTTGGAAGTCCCAGATTCTTACACCAACTGGAGCAGGAGGAGATGGAAATGCTGCTTTCATCTTTGGTTCTCACCAGTCCTTGCTGTGAAACTCCTGTCTGTGTCTGTGCTAAGCTTGAACATTGTTTTTGACTACTTCTGTTCACATTTCCTTCTTCATAAGGCTAGAAGAGGACCTCTAGATGGTCCCAACACTGATAATACAATTCAAAATAAAATTTACGCTTAACTTTTAAAACTAGTCAATGAGTATTGAGTCCCATTGGATTTCAGGTATTATATGCACAAGATGCATACTAAGATGAAAACAACTTCTTTGTATTTCTTTTTCATGTAAACTTCTTTAAAAGTTCATTGCAGCTGAACTTACTTGGAAGGAGGGCCCTGGCATAGTGGATACCCTAAGCACATGCACATTCTACCTGTTAGATGGTCCAAAGCTTTTTGAAAAGTAGTGTAGAGGCCCTTCTGTATGAGAATTTCTACAAATGAGTCAACATTTTTTCTTCCAGTCTGAAAACTCTTTCCTAGCCACTTCATTAGGACATATTTTTTTGACCTGTGTTTTCACACAGGGCCAGTATAAATATAGAACCGATCAAACTTTCTCAACAGTCCTTCTCTGGAAAGTAAGTTGGTCAGTTACCCAGATGAAATGGGAGGTGACAATGCATCAACATTTTAGTCCCAGTTTATATATATTTTCCCACCATGATTTTTTCTTTTTTTCTCTTTTAATAGATTTAGAGAGATATAATTTTATACCATACAATTCACCCATGTGAAGGGTAAAATACAGTAGTTTTTAGTATGTTCACAGATTTGTTTAACCATTACCATAATTAGTCTTAGAACATTTTTATAACCTCAAAAAAAAAAAAAACCCCACCAAAAAAAGCCCTGTACCCTTTAGCTACCACCTCTGTTTCCCTATCTGTGCTCCCCACCACCTCCAGCCCTAAGGAAACACTAATGTATTTACTGCCCCTATGCATTTCCCTATTCTGAACTTTATTTATTTTTTAAAAGATTTTTTAAAATTACGGGAGAGAGAGAGAGAGATGGAGATAGAGAGGATAAGAGCTGGGAGGAGTGGGAGAAGCACGCTCTCCACTAAGCAGGGAGCCTGATGCGGGACTTGATCCCAGGACTCCGGGATCATGACCTGAACTGAAGGCAGTCGTTTAACCAACTGAGCCACCCCAGTGCCCTATTCTGAACTTTAATATGAATGGAATCATATTGTAATCTTTTGTGTCTGACTTCTTTCACTTAGCATGTTTTCAAGATTCACCCATGTTGCAGCATGTGTCGGCACTTTTTATGGACAAATGCTATCCCATTATATAGAGATTCCACATTTTGTTTATTTGTTTGTATATTAATTGACATTTGGGTATTTCCTCCTATTGGTTTTTATGAACAATGCTGCTGTAAACATTCATGTACGTGTTTCTATGTGAATCTCTTTTCATTTCTCTTGGGTATATACCTCAGAATGGAATTACTGGGTCATATTGTAATTCTGTATTTAATCCTCAGAAGAACTGTCAGACTCCTGTCTCAAGTAGCTGCACCATTTTACATTTGCACCAGCAATATGTGAGGGTCTAATTCTCTATATCCTTGCCAACAGTTAATGTTATTTGGCTTTTATATCTGGGTCCTACGTGTGAAGTTGTATCTTGTGGTTTGGATTTGCATTTCCCTGATGAGTAACGATGTTAACATTTTTTTCTTGTGCTTAGTGACTATTTGTATTTCCTTAGAGAAATGTCTATTCAAATCCTTTGTCCACTTTTAAATTGATGTCTTTGTCTTCTTTATGTATTCTAGACACAGATATATAATTTATAAGTATTTTCTTTCATTCTGTGGGTCATCTTTTCACTTTCTTAATGCTATCTTTTGAAGCACAATTTCTTTTATATAAGCATATGATGTATTATTTGCCCCAGGGTACATGTCTGTGAATCGTCAGGCTTACACATTTCACAGCACTTACCATAGCACATACTCTCCCCAATGTCCATCACCCAGCCACTGTATCCTTACCCCCCCACCTCCCAGCCACCCTTAGTTCGTTTCGTGAGTCTAGGAGTCTCTTATGGTTTGTCTCCTTCCTGATCCCGTCTTCTTTCATTTCCCCCCCACCCCTTACGACCCCCTGCCCTGCCTCTCATATTCTTCATATCAGAGAGATCTTGTGATAATTGTCTTTCTCTGGCTGACTTATTTCACTTAACATAGTACTCTCTAATTTCCATCCACGTCATTGCAAATGGCAAGATTTCGTTTCTCTTGATGGCTGCATAGTATTCCATTGTATATATACCCTACATCTTTACCCATTCATCTGTTAATGGGCATCTAGGTTCTTTCCCTAGTTTGGCTGTTGTGGACATTGCTGCTATAAACATTTGGGTGCACGTGCCCCTTTGGATCACTACATTTGTATCTTTAGGGTAAATACCTGGTAGTGTGATTGCTGGTTCATACAGTAGAAACACATTTTTTTAAAAAAAATTGATGAACTCCAATTTATCTATCTTTTTCTTTTGTTGCTTTTGGTGTCTTATCTAAGAATCCTATACCAAGTCCAAAACCATGTGGATTTATCCCTGTTTTCTTTTAATAGTGGTGATAACTCTTACATTTAGGTCTTTGACCCATTTTGTGTTAATTTTTACATATGATGGAAGCTGACATTACTAATCTTACATTTCACTTTCAAAACTGGTGGATGATTAATGATATAGATGAAGTAGATGAAATAGATTAAACCTCTCTGACCCATGATAATTAACTCTGTATAAAAGCAAGAGTCATATGTCCCTAAGGAAATTTAGAGAAAACAATTAAAAAAAAGAGAATGATTCAGAGGTTAAGAAGATAAGCCAAAGCTCACACATGCCTTCTTTCAAGTCTATAACTGCGGGACTTTAGAGCCCTGAAATCCAATTCCTTTTCCATTTATAGAATATTTTATTCAATTCCTGCTTTTAAAACAGTGTGGCTCTATGCCAACATACTCAGTAGGGTGTCTGTTAACTTAAAATATCAATTCATGGGCAACTTTGTATTTTCTCTTAAGAATTTACATATATATTTCACAAATGAATTTCAAAACTTGCTGAAATTCATCACTCATATTTGCATAGTTCCTTCAATGATATAAATCTGGGGTTTATTTACTTACTTTTTAAAGATTTTATTTAGTTATTAGAAAGCATGAGAGTGGGGTGAGGGGCAGAGAGAGAAGCAGACTACTCGCTGAGCGGGGAGCCCAATGTTGGACTTGACCCCAGGGCTCCAAGATCATGACCTGGGCCTAAGGCAGATGCTTAACCAACTGAGCCACCCAAATGTCCTAAATCTAGGGTTTTGTTTTGTTTTTTTTTTTTTAAAGATAATGCAGCTAAATTGAGGACTATTCCAAATCTCTGTAGTTTGGCAACAGACTTGTCATCTATTACCCATTCTAAGGATATCAGTTTAAGTTTCCTAATATTAGAACTCCTTCTAAATAAAGTACAGTGGTGAACTTTAAAACTGATAAAAGATCTACATGGCTATGAGTTGGTTATCTGCTCAGCTTAGTTATGAGTTGATAATACTGTGTTGTAAACTCCTGTATAGAATTTAATAATAATAATGAATTTAGATCTTAAGAAATATTTTCTCATTTATCTCTTTTATCAATTGGATATTTCTTTGAGTTTTAACCCTTGAATATAGTACTAAAATAGGTAAGCTTCTATATTTGAATGTAAATGAATCCACTAATCATTGTGTTAATATTTTTAGCCTTTATATTTAGCTGGGCCATTGGATGCTTTTTTTGACATTGCTCTTATAATAAAAAAGACAATGTTTTTGTTTTTGATTCCACAAACAGGTTATTTGAGGATTCAGTATATAGAATTCCTTTTCTGTCTTTTGGTATCTTATTATCCAAGGATTAATATTATAGTCAGACAAAAACTGGTTTCTTCATATTTGTTTGCCCTTGTCCCTTGGGGCTGAAAGAGATGTAACAACCAAATATCTGTTTACCAAGATAGGCAGTTATTGTTTTGTTGGTTCTGTCAATCTCTTTGTACCCATGATTATTTCATAAAAAGTATTTTGAATGATGTTACATGCCTGTCAATTTTAGAAACAGCTCTGTGGAGCAGCACACAAATGTAAAAAATTTAGCCAGTGGAACTCTGGATTGTTTTTATTAGTTATCAAGCTCTGAGAACTTTGAAATTGTAAAGTGCTTTTAAATTATTCAATAAGCATCTCTGTATCAGAAATAATTCATTATTGTATTATTTTCTCCATTTTCAAAATGAGTCGATTTTATTGGTCATATCAGACAACCAGTATGGATGGAAAGCCATAATTCATATTTCCCTACTGCTCATGCACTTAGGGAACAGTGTTATAGATATCAAGACATGGAGGGGGTAGTTTTCCCCTTCTTAATGCAGTCATTCAGTGTCCTAGTTGAGAGTAAAGAATGACTTGCAAAAAGGGTATGCAGGTCGGTGGGATGAGAATCACTATAGAGGTGAGCCTCTCTTCCTTATGCAGTTTGTGGCATCCTGGGAGTGTACCTTGGCAGAAACAAGATTAGAAACTAGTGCTTTTAGGATAGTCTAATTAATATAGACCAAGTGGTGCAGATCTCCTGGAAAACATGGAAAAATTGCACCTGACTAGAGGTGTCCTAAGTTAGTGCTTCTCAAACTTAAAAAGGCAAGCTCTGGTTCAATATTCTCAGGCAGAGTCCAAGACTATATAACACTGTATTTTCTAACCAGCTCACAGGGAATGGATTGCTGCTGGTGCAGGAACCACACTGAATAGTAGCCAGGACTGTGTGGTTCAGGCTTGCAGTGGGCCTCACTGGGTACAGGAGTTGGAAGGTGAAAGAAAAGGTCTGTCTTGGGAGGAGGCAGGTACTTGCTTCTATGAACAGAAGGGGCAAGGAGGCAACTCCAGTGAGCATGGAGGGAGAGTACTAAAGATGGGTGGATGATAGAGCCTGAATCCCTAGAAAATTTTCAAAGATGAGAGCAGATTTGTTTGAATTGAGAGAGGATCTCTCAGAAGGTTGCTAGTGCTCACAGGGGTAGATGAGAAGGATTATGCAGTGGCATGAAAGACAATGTCAGCAAAACTTTTTGAATGGGATGTAGGAGAGAAGTTAATGTATCAAAATGCAGTAATGTATGGGACAGTACTTTGTGAACTATAAAGTACTACTCAAATGTAGGGCGTTGAGCATTAATACTAATAGCCTTAGTCAACTCAGTCAATATGGGGCTGGAGGTCAGATCAAAATTATCACCAAGGGACACTGAGGAAAGAAGAGATTGGGGCAGTAGTACGAAAATGGACAACCAGTTTTAAAGTTCTGAATGGAGGAGAGGGAGTGGATGAATGTGATGACATGATCTCTTGCTTAGGGAAGAACTGGAACCAGGAAGTTTGAGGAGCCTTGAATGTCTCTTGGACCAGCAAGGTCCATTTATGTACAAGCAAACTGAAGTCCAGAAAAACTAAATTATGTGCACAAAGTCACTCAGCAGAGTAGTGACTTCTTTTTGGACTGTCAGATTTAGCCAACAATAAGACAGGATGCCCAGTTAAATTTGAATTTCAGCTTAAAAATAATTTTTAAAGGCAATCTATGAAATGAGAGAAGATATTTGCAAGTGACAGAACAGATGAAGGACTGTTGCCCAAGATCTATAAAGAACTCATCATACTCAGCACCCAAAAAACAACTAATCCAGTCAAGAAATGGGCAGAAGATATGAACAGATACTTCTCCAAAGAAGACATGCACATGACCAACAATCACATGAAAAAATGCTCCACATCACTTGCCATTAGGAAAATACAAATCAAAACCACAATGAGATACCACCTTACACCAGTTAGTATGGCTAAAATTGACAAGCCAGGGAACAACAAATGTTGGCGAGGATGTGAGAAAGGGAAACCCTCTTACACTGTTGGTGGGAATGCAAGCTGGTACAGCCACTCTGGAAAACAGTATGGAGTTTCTTCAGGAAGTTAAAAATAGAGCTACCCTATGACCCAGCAACTGCACTACTAGGTATTACCCCAAAGATACAGATGTATTGAAAACAAGGGGCATATGCACCCCAATATTCACAGCAATGTCCACTACAGCCAAACGGTGGAAGGAGCTGAGATGTCCTTCAACAGATGAATGGATAAGGAATATGTGGTTCATATTACAATGGAATATTACTCAGCCATCAGAAAGGATGTATACCTACCATTTATATCGACATGGATGGAACTGGAGGGTATTGTGCTAAGTGAAATAAGTCAGTCAGAGAAGGACAACTATTATATGGTTTCACTCATATGTGGGATATAAGGTGTAGTGCAGAGGACAATACGGAAAGGGAAGGAAAACTGGGAAGAAATCAGAGAGGGAGACAAGCCATGAGATATTCTTGACTTCGGGAAACCAACTGAGGGTTGCAGATAGGGGCTTGGTGGGGGTATTGGGTAACTGGGTGATGGGTATTAAGGAGGGCATGCGATGTGACGAGCACTGGCTGTTCTATACAACAAATGTATCATTAACCATTATATTAAAAACTAATGATTATGTTGGCTAAGTAAACTTAATTTTTAAAAAATGTAAAAAAATAATTTTTAGTATAAATACATGCAGTGAATACCTCTGGTCATGCAAAATATTTGTGACATACTAAAAAATATTTATTGTTGATCTGAAACTCAAATTTAACTGGACATCCTATAGTTTATTTGGAAACACTAGACTTTTTGAAAATTGAATACTTTTTGGTAAATAGAGATACAGAAAAGATGAGGAAAATACATTAACCTTGTATTTAGAATGTAAGATCCATCAGAGTATATACATTTATGCATTTTTTTATTATCTGGAGATTCCCCAGAATTTAGGTCTATGACTAGCACTCAGTAAATATTTATTGTATGTGTGAAGGAAGGTATTTTAGGGTTAAAATTATTGTGGCATATAGGATGCTTAACATACAAAACAACAGAACTAAGATTTAGATATTTATTCCAAAAAATATTCTATGTGTCCAATATTTTATTTCTTCAGCAGAAATGATCTTGAGCAAACTTCTCAAGAATGTTCACTATGGAAAATAACGTACAAAGACAAGATAAGACTTTAAAAAATGAAATTTTGAATCATATTAGGGTTAGAAAGTTCTGTATCACTAGTTTACTAGAATTTTCAAGAGTAATTCTGAGGATTTTAACTGATTAATAACTTGAGGATGTAAGTGTAGCATGTTAGCACAAAATGATGTGGTTTGGAATGTGTTTCTGAAAAGAATAAACACTTCAGAGATCATTTTCACCAAAGGGAAATATGACAGAGGAGCAGATTATTGGAAGCTGGCCACAGCTTCCCTGCCAGCAAGGTGGTTGCAGATGGAGTTTATCAGAGCCTTCTTCATCTAGATCTAAATCAGTGCTGAGGAACTGATTGGGTTCACTTCTATTTAAGCATCCTTGATAACACCACAGATTGGTTGGATTTCTTAAACTGACACTTAGGGTGGAAGAGAGTATGACAGAGCACAAGAATAACATGTACTACTGTCATTTGTTAAGGATTTATGATGAGCAAGCATGCATCCGGTAGGAATCCACTTAATCTCATAAGAATCCTGCGAAGAAGGTATTATGGCCACCATTTTTCAGATGGAAAAATTGAGGCATACAAAGATGGAGTAACTTAACACAATAAGTGGTAAAAATGAGAATTGAACCTAAATCTCTTTTCCATTGTGCAACATTGCAAACCTACTTATTCTAATAACAGAAACCTACAGAATACATTGCCTTATTTTACCAAAATCATCATCTTTGAAAATAATTACAGGTAGATCATATTACCATGAATCAAGCTTTGGAATTACATAAAGTTCATAAACATCTAACCAAAGTCATTAGTCCAGTGATACAGTTCTACTCTTGTATTTTCTCTCATCCTCTGCCTTCATCAGGAGGGCAATGCATTGCCTCTGCATTTTCTCATTATGCAGTCATCATTGTACTTGAGTCTATCTGTTGGTGTCTGGGCAGGCAGCAGATGGTACATTCAAGTAGGTAATTGAGGAGAGTTTAATGAAGGAAATATTTTCAAAGGTGTGGACAGGGTTAAGAGAATAAGTGGGAGCGAGAGAAGGGCCAGGAAATAGCAACAGCTGGAATCAATTACTGCCCCTTGACCCCAAAGCAGCAAGGAAATGGAGCCAGAAGCCCAGAGACAGGTGCAGCTACAGGAGAGGGACAATGAGCAGGCAAGGAGCTGCTTTTTCCTGGGAAGGGTATGGCCAGTTTGTTGCCACCAGGAAGAAGTTAAATTAAACAAAGTCTAGGATTAAAATGAAGAAGTAAACAAATACCTACCTTCCCTCTCTTCTTGCAGTCTAGTCTCTTGCTGGTGGCCAACATTAACTGAACTCAACCAGAAGCCAGAGGACAAGGGAGCCACTGATCTAGTCCACAAAGGTCAGTCTCCCAGGGCACAGAGCAGGGTGGAGAATGGGGAATATTGACTCTGGAAGAGCAGATGGAAAATACTCATTGCATAGTGCTTTCCTACTATGGTCGCATAGCCCAGTAAGCCTGCATTTCCTTCTCCTGCACTCTTGGTTTCTGAATTACTTTCCTCTTGTCTCCCAAGATCTCTTTCTGGCAGATGTCCCCTCTCTACTCTGCATGGAGGGCTGCTAGTTAGTCCCACTTCTTGCATTTAAGTGATGTTGTCAGTGCTGGGCCCCATTTCTATGGAGCTCCTGGTGCTTTCTAACCCCAACTCCAGGTCTACTGAGGAACATATACTCTGGGGTAGATCTCTCTGGTCACCTGATTCCTTGGTTCTCTGATATCACTTGGGAAGCCTCTCTTGTTACACCATTGGCAGTGGGGGAAGGCATCTGGGGGGGGGGCATCTGGGGGAAGCCCCAGATCCTCCAGTGTTAACGGTTCTAAAGGCATTTCCCTCAAATGGCTACCTTCCTAGGAAATCAAGTAGCTCTGTCTTCATCGAGTGTCTGATTTCCTTTGGCATTTCTACCCTCAGGAACACCCAAGTCCATAGTGTTTATTACCTGGTAGAAACCGTGACTCATTTGGTACAGCCTTAGAGGACTGGCACTTAAAGAACATAGTCCAACAAGAAAAAGGTTTTTTCCTGTTTTGTTTTTACTTACTATCCTTGAATGTTCAGAAGAGAATACATAAAACAGCATTCAGGAAATTCCCTTTCCTTCCCTTCATGAGTTTCCTCACCCTCCCTCAGCTCTTCTAGCATCTTTTCTGTCAGGTCTTCCCCAGCCCCTCTCCCACACCCAACCCACGTGTCTCCCTTCTTCCTACTCTTCCCCCTTTCTTTCATTTCTAGACCATGGAAGTCCCAAAGAATTTGCCTAACAAAAGAACACCTCCCTCCCTCAGGCAGAGAAAGGAAAGAAACTGAGTTGGTAGAAGTGAGACCCTTCTCAGTAGATAGAGGATGAGAAAGGCTGGGTGCATTTCTGCCTGAATAAGGTTTCTTCACCGGCACAAGGATCATGATGGAGTAAAATCAGCAGCACCGAAGGGTATCAAAAGGCTTTTAAACTTTAAACAAGTTGATAGTTATGGCATATGGAGTATAGTCTCATAACCAAAGTCATTTCCGTCTGTAATTATTACAATGGCCGCCATTCGTTGAGTGCTTGCCCTGTGCCAGGCATTTTACCAAGGATTTTATTATATTTATCTCTAAACTACAAACCAAATCTGTAACATATTTCGTGCCAACCTCACTTTACAAATGAAGAGATTGAAATGCAGAGCCATGATTTGAAATAATTATGACTCTAAAGCATGTACCCTTGTCATTAACAGTGGCGTTAGTGTAGTCGCTCCCAGCAGTTGAACAAATGCATTCACCAGTCCTCATGCTAACTATCGTGCAGGCAGCATTTTTAATCTTCACATAAACCCATTGAGGTGGTAGTGGTGTTAGCATCAGTCTGTGAATGAGAGTCTGAGAGATGCAGGCACCCTGTTGGTTATACAGCTAGCACTCATCAGAGTCACAACATGAACCCAGGTCTACTGGATACCAGATATGTTCTCTTAATCACTGACCTATTCTCCCATGATGTGTGTTTTGTAATATCATATACTAGGAACATGGTGGTATATTAATATAATAGCTTCTTCTTTTGCAGTGTGGGCAGAGGAGGGTATTTCTAAGAGTTGAGAAAGAGTTAGCATGACAGGACCTGCTGAGATATTGCTTGAAGCAGTGCAGGTCAGTTCATGAATGCTGGGGTGGAGCAACATAGTCCATGCCAGTCATTTTGAAATAGGGAAATCTAGGGTTCCTGAGATGAGTCAAGAGAATAACAAACAGCAACTGGCCCACTGAAACAGAAGCCAAGGAATAGATTATAAGCCACAGGTCCTTCAGGTTGATGTTTACCAGCTAACCCATTCCTTTAAGAGCAATCCAGTAAGGGATTCCCTGAGGGGTTTAGTCAGTTAAGTGTCTAACTCTTCATTTTGGCTCAGGTCTTGATCTCAGGGTGTGAGTTCTAGTCCCATATTTTGAGCTCCATGCTGGGCGTGGAGCCTATTTAAAAAAAAATCATAATGCAGTAATAGTCAACATTCCTTAGGGAAGTCTCTCTATAGTTTGGGTCATTCCCTTCATAATTGGCTCCTATTAAGACAGGACTTAATTCAAGTACTCATGTGTATTCTTGAAAACTCTCAACGTGCCAATAAAATTGGAGTGGGAAGTGAGAGGAGTATACTGCATTTGGTTGAAAATATGACTGAGATAGTTTTCCTTTAATTTTATTTATTTATTTATTTATTTATTTATTTATTTATTTATTTATAAAGATTTTATTTATTTGACAGAGGAGAAAAATCACAAGCAGGCAGAGAGGCAGGCAGAGAGAGGGGGAAACAGGCTCCCTGTTGAGCAGAGAGCCTGAGGCGGGGCTCGATCCCAGGACCCTGAGATCATGACCCGAGCCAAAGGCAGAGGCTTTAACCCACTGAACCACCCAGGAGCCCCTATTTATTTATTTTTATCTAAATGTTTTAAAAATCCAGTATAGTTAACATAGTGTTATATTAGTTTTAGGTGTACAATATAATGATTCAGCAGTTCTATATACTATTCAGTTCTCATCATGATAATTGTATTCTCTATATATGTAATGTATACACACACACATCATCTTTACTCATTTATTGATGGACACTTGGGTTGCTTTCATAATTTGTCTATTGTAGATAATTCTGCAGTGCAAATACCTTTTTGAATTAGTGTTTTCATATTCTTTGTGTAAATACCCAATAGTCAACTGTGATAGTTTTATGAAAGACAATTCCTGACATTGACATTAGCCTACACATTCTGAAATGAATAAAATATGGAGTTTTTTTCATAAAATAGTACAAATTTTGGCTTGACTAGTCAGTTGCCTCATGAGAGAATTGGCAAAAACAAAAAGGGAAGCAATTCTCAGAAGCCCACAGATGAACTGTTCCGTAGACTTTAGGTGATTTCCTAAGATGTATGATTTTAAACAAACTTTCAATTTTGTTAGAAGAACATCACTCACTTTTAGCAGATTAAGATAATTTTTAATGTTTAAATATTACATTGGTTGGGTGATTTCTACCATGATTTCATGAAGTGTTTTTTTTTTTTCTTTCCAGGTTTATGGAAGGGCAAATTGAGGGGACGGAGCTTTTGGGATGAAGGAACATTATCCTAAATTATACACTAAAAATATTGTCCTCTCTACCAGCTTAACATTCACATTATTTACCTCCTGCTTCTCCTACTATTGAACTTTTACCCTGAAGAAGTTAAGACTCAGAGATACAAGTGTATAAAAGAGTACTTCATAGGACCAGATTCTGAGCCTTCCTTTCCCCAAATCAATTTTTAATGTAAATCCTGCCTATTCCAGGCTTTTGGTGTCATTTTTCTTGAATTCCTATCTCATCTGAGGCATTGTGCCAGGCACTCAGAATACACAGACCATGAAGTACTCCGGAAGCTCCAGAAAAAACAGGCAGTTTTATCCCTGAAAAAGGGCTCCCAGTGCAAAATAGTGCAGCCAGTGTGGAAAACAGCATGGAGGGTCCTCCAGAAGTTAAAAGTAGAACTACCATATGATCCAGGAATTGCACTACTAGGTATTTATCCAAAGAATACAAAAGCACTAATTCCATTGGATGCATGCACCCCAATGTTTATAGCAGCATTATCTACAATAGCCAAATTGTGGAAGCAACCAAGTGACCATCTACTGATGAATGGATATGAGATATGAGATACACACACACACACACACACACACACACACACACACACACACACAGTGGAATATTACTCAACCATCCAAAAGAACGACCTCTTGCCATTTGTAGTGATGTGGTTGGAGCTAGAGTAGTAGGCTAAGTGAAATATGTCAGTCAGAAAAGACAGACACCATATGATTTCTTCATATGTGGAATTTAAGAAACAGAACACATGAGCAAAAGGGAAAAAAAAAAGAGGCAATCCAGAAAACAGATTCTTAGCTATAGAGACAAACTGGTGGTCACCAGTGGAGAGGTGGGGAGGGGATGGGCGAAGTAGGTGATGGGGTTAAGGAGTGCACTTGTGATGAGCACCAGGTGTTGTATGGAAATGTTGAATCAGTATATTGTACACCTGAAACTACCATTACACTGTATGTTAACTAACTGGAATGTTAAAACTTTAAAAAAAGGAAAGTGGTTCCAGGACCACACCTCACCGACACTGTGGCTGCTTGTGAAAAATTCAGATTCCTAGGTCCCTGTGGAGGCTTGCAGAATCCAAACCTTGGCACCTGGACAGGGAAGGGGAGACCTGTCTTCCTAGAGCCATTGCGAGGAACACCAACATGAACAGAACTGATGGTAACATGATGCGATGAAGGGAGCAGTTGTGTGGAAGGAGATGGGCAGGGAACATGAAGAAGAGCTGGTCTTGACTCTTTTTTGATTATTAGAAGGTGGCAAGCAACAGCCTCCTACTGGCCTTTGAAGCCAACTAAAGTAGAGCATACCTATATGCTGATGCGATGTATGGTTCATCCTGGTTAGCTACGTTTGGTTTGGAATCTACTGGACTTACTTCTTGCTAAATATAGTTTGCTATTCAAAAACATGTAATGTTTAGTATCAGAGGATGAAATTAAGTGTTAGCTCTATCGGCTAAGCCTAGCACTTTAAATTGATTCATTTATAGGTAATACAATGGTGCTGTCCATGCAGTCAGGATCATTGCAGCTCTTACGCTCAAATTATATAGTCCATGAATGCATATTGACTTCCATTTCTCCTTTTGCAAGATTATATAACTATTGGACTTTTAATTAGGAGGGTGATGATGCTGTTACCAAGAAATTCAGTGCAATGGACTTTTATTATTAGAGATAAAAATTAATCCTCAATTCCTTTGGCCTTTTAATTGTTTAACTGTGGAATCAGTGAAATGTGGAGGTTGAAGAAGCACCAAGGGATAATATAATTGCAACTCTTCAAACAATTGTATCTGTCTGGAGAATGAAGATTGATGATCTGGAAAATAGATCTCATTGTTTCAGTAGTAGAATTATGGGCTTTGTTAGTGGCTATTAAGAGAGATTCTCTGGGAAACTTTTTACCAAAAGGAAAAAAAAAATGATACTTGTGAGATGAAGGAAATTTAATTCAGACACTTTTCATTAAGCAAGGCCAGAAACTCCAATTCCCAAGTTCATAGTTGACAAGAGGCCCCAGAGCACTAATTATCCATTTTTGAAGTTTCCTGATAGAAAGCTCTTCAATTAGATATAGACAAGGGGAAAATTATGGTAAAAGGAAGGGTATTTTGTCCTTTCTAAAGAGCACTAGGAAAATAGAGACTATATAACAATGTTAAGAGATAATTATATTAAATGAGTTAAGCACTTTGAATTATCTTAAAAGATGTTATATTACTTTCAGTGTTGCTATTTTACTTAAAGTGCTTAAAATTTTAACTCAGAAAATAAACTTGGATTCAGTATTTGTTTGTGTTGCCTAAATTCTCAGAGATGATAGGCTGCCTTGGGCAGCCTCAGACATCTCCTGGGGAAATAGGTCATCCTGAGGATGAACTAGGTTGTGTTTTTTGTTCAAAGTTCCAATGAGTGTTTGAAATGTGATTTAGTATATTTGTCATGCTGCTAAGAAGATTGATTAGTTGTCTCACTTGTTGATGCTCTATGATCATACATGTATGAGGTAGATAATGGATATGGACGATGGACTTGGTAGGAGGCTATGGGCAATCATGGATTAATAGAAATAAGAGGAAATGCTTCCCTCTGTGTTCAACCTCAAAATGGTAGCCCATTAATATTTTATTTTACCATTTTAAAGTGGAAGAAGCTTAGAAGGTGAGTTGAAGTGGCCTCAATCTCTTTCGCTTTATTTATAATGTAGTGTTTCTTGTTATTTGCTGCTAAGCAGAGAGTGAAGATGTAACTGTTTACCTCAACAGGGTAAATGGAAGCAGTTCTACAACCATGGTCCACCAACAAGCTGAACTCTGAGTATGTATCTGTCCAGGAATTATTTCTAATCTGAGCACAGAGATGATACAGAACATGCATTTAGAATGAAAGTCACTGGCATTTTGCATGATTTTGTTCTGTTAATGGAGACCTCTGCTAGCGTTCAGTGAATGTAGATGCCAGGTTTCAGAAACCCAGGGCTGGAGAAACAGATGAGAGGTGCTCATTATTATTACTTGACAGTTTTAAGGTTCATTCAGTGAAAAACTATTCTTATATCTGTAACATTACTTAAAGCTAAAAAGGTGGCAGTGTCATATGAGAATGGCACTAAAAGATGATGAAGTTGGGAAATTGGGGAGAATTAAAAACATAAAAAAAAAAAAACAACTTAGGCCTTAACATGGTTTGTTCAGGATGTTCAAGATAAAGTAGCCACATTTTAAAAAGAAATGAACATTAATGTTCTCTAATGGTAAAGTAATAAATGTGGTTTCTTTGTAAACCATTTAAAAACTAAAGACATGAAAAGGTAAGAGAAACTAAACTCCAACAATTGCCCCCCCCGCTCCTCCACCCCCTCACCCCCCCCTTCTCTCCCATTCGTGGATAGCCTAACCACACTGTGCTTCCCATCTTAATTCTAGGTGTGGTTGTGGACATTTTTTTTTTTTAAGAAGAATGGGATGTTTTATATCTACGATTCGGAAGGTACTTTAGTCCCACTTAATTATTTGGCATTGTTTGTATTCATTATAAGTCATCAAAAGACTTGCAAAAAGAGAAAATGAGAGAGAAGGAAGTTGAGATTCTGTATATGGGCTGCTTCTCCACCAATAAGATGCTCTTCACTCCTTAAGGGATGACTTTCCTTCCTGATCAGGGTTTCTTAGCCTATAGATATGAGCTCTGGTCTCAGACACAAACTTTAGAGACCCCAAGTATTGATTCCACCTAATTGGGGCAGTGGAGTTAATAATAATAGTAGTAATAGTAGTAATAATAATAATAATAGATAATAGGATTGGGGACCTCTACCCAGTAGAAGGAGGGCTAATGTTTTCTTCTTGGGTTGAAAAGGAATAAAAACTCAATGAAATGATCACAAACCCAAAGGCTAAGAAGATTATTACATCTGTGCCCTAGTCAGTTTAGAGTCTAGTAAATAGGTTTGTTTAGAGCCAGTTAAACTACAGTGGGGGGAAAAAAAACCCACAATGAAAAGGTAAAAAACCTTTAGAATGTGGTAAATGAACAAAGAAAGGATTCTGAAATTTGGAATAGGAACCTGAGGTGTGGGAAGTACGATATTAAAGAGATCACTTCTTAAAACAAAAGGTGGTTACTTTGTAGTTACAACAAGAACAGTAGGAAATGGCAAGAAACCAAGAGAAGGACACACAGATGGAACACATCATGATAGCCTCATATGTAGAAATGGGCAACAGGGAAATCATCCATGAAACAGGGCAGAAGTTCAAAAATTATGTTCGGAAACTGCTTAAAGCGAGGAGTAGGGTCACAGAAGGGAGAAGAGAATGGGCAAGTGACTACTATAATAAGTAAAGTCAGGTCCTGCTGATGCAGGAGAAATGTGTCAAAAAGAACTCTTTCTGCTGTCATTGAAGTATGAAAAGTCACAGGAGCCTTGGCGTATTATCTTCCTTTGTTGGACCCTGTGACAAGCATACATCTCCTCCCATAGCAGCACAGGTGAGCGATGGCTAGCTGAAGACAGAGTTCAAGTAGTATTGTTTCGTGGGGCCAGATCGCATCGTACAACAATTCATTTACTGGGCTGTTTTTAATGGCTCCAAAGTGAATATGAATATGCCATGGGTAATTTAATATTTTTTTATTATTCGACATTTATGCTACAGTAGGTTTTTTATATTATAAATTATGCTACAGCAAATAACCCTGTAGGCCAATCTTTGTCATTAGTTGTTTCTTTTGAAAAGTTGCTATAAATTGAATACACAGCCTTAGAAATTGCCTATTTTAGACTGTTGATACCGCTTGCCAGACTTTCTTCCATAGAATTTGTAACAACGGGGGTGCCTGGATGGCTCAGTCCGTAAATGCCTGCCTTCAGTTCAGGCTCATGTCATGATCCCAGGGTCCTGGGATGGAGCCCCACATCGGGCTTCTCCCTCTCCCACTCCCCCTGCTTGTATTCACCCTCTCCTGCTGTCTCTCTCTCTCTGTCAAATAAACAAACAAAATCTTTAAAAAAAAATTGTACCAGTGTACACCATCATCAACAGTGAAACATCAGCCATTTCCCACATTCAAGGGTGAGACTCCTAGCACATCATCAGTCTTATAAACCTCTGAATTATGTTTTTCTAACACTGCAGATGATGTCAATTAAGTCATATGAACTCTTTTTACTGGTACCCACTGTGATCAAAGGTATGTAATTTTAAAATACCTGGTGGAAGTTAGAGCTGTATTCTATAGTGATCAAAGAATATTTAAGCTATGCAGAGTGATAATACTCACTATTTTACTAGCACAGTGTTCTAACCTATTTCTGTAACTGCAGTCTAAAACATTTCTGTCTTTTATCCTTCTAATTGGATAACCACTAGAAAGAAAACTAATAATTATTCCTTTCTGTAAAACTAGAAAAATCAAGTAGAGAAATTCAGAATATAAGGTCCCTGAACAGCTCAATGATACAACTGTATTTTAGTTTTAAAAGAACACCCAAAGCAGAATCCGTATTTGAAATATATTGCTGTAGTTAAGAAGGTATGAAACACTGTTCACACACATTACTTGGGGTTGAAAATATATATTAAAAAAGTAGAAAATGTTGTCCTTCCATTATTGACCTCAATAAAGGCATTTATTTTTAAAACAGGTTCAGGAGAAAATTGTCAAGACTGACAGCGGGTCTAGTCAGAATCAAATTTAAAAAACCAGCTATTTGAATCATGATCATTTATTTTAGTTACATATTATTTTAAATAGCTACATGGATAGTATAAAGAGCAACAAATTAGAGATCAAGAATTAAAGCACCTTTATTACTGAATAGTATCCCACATTTCAAATATACCATAATTTATCTATTGAGAAACATTTGAGTTGTTTCCAGTTTGAAGCTATTACAAATACTACCATGAATAAATACATATATCCAATTTATTGTATACCTCCTATATATATATCTCCATATATATGTATATATGTGTGTATGTATATATATATACATATATACATACACACATATATACATACATACACACACAAATACTAAGTGTAGAATTACTTGATCAAAAGATGGGGTGCCTGGGTGGCTCAGTGGGTTAAAGCCTCCGCCTTCGGCTCAGGTCATGATCTCAGGGTCCTGGGATCGAGCCCCACATTGGGCTTTCTGCTAGGTAGGGAGCCTGCTTCCTCTCTCTCTCTCTGCCTGCCTCTCTGCCTACTTGTGTTTTTTCTCTCTCTCTCTCTGTGTCAAATAAATAAATAAAATCTTAAAAACAAAAACAAAAGTTATGCATATGTTCATCAATGAGATTTCTTCAAACATTTTCCCAAATTGGAAAATTCATAGTTTGTAAGTCCTGGTTTTTCCATATCCTCACCAACATTTGGTACTGTTAAATTTTTTTTTATTTTAGTCACTCTCATGGGTATGTAGTGGCCTCTTATCTTGGTTTTAATTCATATTTCCTTAATTATTAACAAGTTTGAGAACCTTTTAGTAATTTCATAAAAATTTGAACATCTCCTTTTATGAAGTACCTATTAAAGTCTCTAGCCCTTTTATTATTGGTTTGTCTGGGTTTTTAAATGATTTGTAGAAGTTTTTTATTCGGAAGATGAGTCCTTTGTCAGATTTATGACCTGCAAATATCTCACACTCTGTGGGTTGGCTTTTTAATTTCTTTTTTTTTCCCCCAAATATGTTTATTTTATTTTTTCAGTGTTACAAGATTTATTGTTCATGCACCACACCCAGTGCTCCATGCAATACGTGCCCTCCTCAATACCCACCACCAGGCTCGCCCAACCCTTACCCTCTTCCCCTCCAAAACCCTCAGTTTGTTGCTCATAATCCACAGTCTCTCATGGGGCTTTTTAATTTCTTAGTGGTGTTATAGTAAGTAGAAGACCTTAATTTCACACACTTCAGTTTGTTAATCTCTTGTGGTTAAGACTTTTTATTTCTACTTAAGTTATCCTTGCTTACCACAAGGACATGAATGTTTTCTCTTTTACAATGTTACAGAAATTTTGTTTTGCCTTTCACCTCTAGAGCTATAGTTATCTAGGATTAAGTTTTATGTGTGGCCTAAAGGGGTTTTGGGAATCAGGATTTGTTTGTTTGTTTTTCCCATGTGCATATACAATGAATGCAGAACCATTTATTTAAAAAAACAATCTTTTTCCCAACTGTTCTGCTACCATAAATACAGTGTCCATATTTGTATTGGATTATCATAACTATTTGTTTCATTGATATATTTGCTTAGCTTTATGCCAATATCATACTGTCTGAATTACTATGACTTTATAATAAGTCTTGATCTGCACTTGAGCTCTTCTCCTCATCTTCTTTTTCTCCAAGTTTGTCTTATCTATTCTTTGTCCTTTGTATTTCTGTATAAATTTTAGAATAATATCTAATAAAAAAAAGAAAACTTTTGAAATTTTTATTGGGATTGCATAAAATCTATAGGTCAATCTGAGAGAAATGACATCTTTACAATATTGAGTTTCTCCAGTCTATAAGAACTGGTCATATGTTATATGCCCATGTTATTTCGGTTTTCAGTTTTCATTTTAGTAATGTTTTGTAATTTTCTGTATAAAGATCTTACATATGATTCTTGAAATTACTAGGTATTTGACAATTTTTGCTGTTGTACATAGTTTAATTTTTAAGATATATTTTTTCAACTCTTTTCTAGATATTGAATTGATATTATTGACTTTTTATTTAACATCCTTGCTAAATTGACTTTCTTTGATTATTTATCTGAAATCTTTGAGATTTTCATACATACACAAATCACATCATCAGCTAATAATTGCAGCTTCATTTTTTTTTTCCCAGTCTTAAAACATTTTTTTCTTTTCCTTGCATTAGCTAGAACCTTCAATATGGTATTGATTAGAAGTATAAAGTACATTTTTGTCTCATTGCCAATCTCAGAATTTTTTCAATATTTAAACTTTATGATATCTACCTTAGGAACTTTGTAGATAATCTTTTTCTTTTTTTCCCACCTTTACTGCAGTATAGAGGTATTTGGCAAATAAAAATTGTGTATATTTAAGGCATATGATGTGATGGTTTGATAGACATGTACATTGTGAAATGATGAACATAATTAATTTATTAACACTTCCATCACTTCACAGTTACTTTTTTTTTTTAAAGATTTTATTTATTTATTTGTCAGAGAGAGAGAGAGAGCACAAGCAGGCAGAGAGGAAGGCAGAGGCAGAGGGAGAAGCAGGCTCCCTGCTGAGCAAGTAGCCTGATGTGGGACTTGATCCCAGGACCCTGGGATCATGACCTGAGCTGAATGCAGCTGCTTAACCAACTGAGCCACCCAGGAGTCCCATAGTTACTTTTTTTGTTGTAGCGGTGGGGGATGAAAACAAAACAAATTTCAAGTATATAATACAGTATTATTTACTAGAGTTATATTAGATCCCCAGAACATATTACTCTTATAACTAAAAGTTTATAGCCTTTGAACAATATCTCCCTATTTTCTCCACACCACCCTCTCTCAATCACCACTCTATCCTCTGATTCTATGAGTTCAACTTTTATAGATACTACATATAAATTAGGTCAAATAGTGTTTGTCTTTCTCTGCCGTATTTCACTTAACATTAGTTTCTCAAGGTATATCCATGTTGTCACAGGTGGTAGGATTTCCTCCTTTGTATAGATGAATGAAATTCCATATATCACATTTTCTTTCATTCTCTTTATCCATTCATCCATTGGCAGACACTTAAGGTTGTTTCTATAGCTTGGCTGTTGTGAATAATGTGGCAATGAGCATGAGATACGATTATCTCTTTGAGATATTAATTTCATTTCCTTTGGCTATATCCCCAGCAGTGGGATTGCTGAATCAAAGTTTTATTTTTTCATTTTCTGAGGAACTTTCATACTGTTTTCCATAATAATTGTACCAATTTATATCCCCATCAATGGTGTGCAAAGGTTCTCTTTTCTCACACCCTTGCCAACACTTGTTATCTTTTGTCTTTTTGATAATAGCGATCCCAACAGGTATGAGGTGGTATCTCATTGTGGTTTTGATAGGCAGTTCCCTAATAATTAGTGATGTTGAATTCCTTTTCATCTACCTATTGGCCATTTTTCTGTTTGCTTTGGGAAAATGTTTATTCAGCTCCCTTACTCCTTTTTTTTAATTAATTAATTTATTTATTTATTTATTTATTTATATTAAATTTTTTTTTTTTTTTAGTACTAGAAATATTTATTTTGGTCCATGCACAACAAACTCAAAATTACCTTTAGCAAATTATGCAACTAGCAATTATATTTAGCTAAGAAACACAATAGAAAAATTTTTAAAATAAACTCTATTAAACATTTAAATGGGTCCAGCTATTCACAAAAATCATTTCTGTCTTTTTTTCACGCCTCACCTCCAGTCTGCCAGTATTTTTCCTATGCACAAATACTGAAATTCTAATGCATTATTTCTGAATCAATAGCATGTACAGTATTTATAATTAAATAATCCTAATTATTTGAAAAAATAGCCTTACTCATTTTTAAATCAGGTTGTCTTTTTGCTTGAGTTCTATGAATTCCTTATATATTTTTGATAGTTACCCCTTATCAGATACATGGTTTGCAAATATTTTCTCCCAATCCATAGGTTGTGTTTTTATTTTGTTGTTCATTTCCTTTGCTGTGTAGGAGATTTTTAGTTTAATAGAGTACCACTTGTTTATTTTTGCTTTTGGTGTCACTCAAAAAATCACTGCCAAGACCAAAGTGAAGGAGCTCTTTGTTTTCTTATAGGAGTTTTGTACTTCCGGGTCTTACATTTAAGTCTTTAATCCAATTTTAAATCGATATTTGTTTATAGTGTAAGATAGCATCCAGTTTCGTTGTTTTGCATGTGAACATCCAGTTTTCTCAGTACCATTTATTGAAGAGATAACCCTTTTCCTGTTGTGTACTATTGACACCTTTGTCATAAATTACTTGATTGTATATGTGTGGGTTTATTTCTGGGCTCTCTGTTTTGTTTCATTGGTGTATTTGTATGTTTTTATACAGGTACCATACTACTTGATTAAAGATAATTTTGGGGGGGGCTCCTGAGTGGCTCAGTGGGTTAAAGCCTCTGTCATGAGCTCAGGTCATGATCTCGGGGTCCTGGGATCGAGCCTGGCATGGGGCTGTCTGCTCAGCAGGGAGTCTGCTTCCCCCCCTCTCTCTGTCTGCCTCTCTGCCTACTTGTGAGCTCTCTCACTGTCAAATAAATAAATAAAATCTTTAAAGAAAAATAACTTTTTTCAAATTAAGGAAATTTCATTTTATTAATAGCTTACTAAGATTTTTTTTGTCAATAATGGGTGTTTTGTTTTTTTAAATAATTTTTCTATACATATTGAAATGGTTGCATAATTTTTCTCCTTCAGGTGGCGCCTGGGGGCACCTGGGTGGCTCAGTGGGGTAAAGCCTCTTCCTTCGGCTCGGGTCATGGTCTCGGGGTCCTGGGATCGGGATCGAGGCCCGCATCAGGCTCTCTGCTCAGCGGGGAGCCTGTTTCCTCCTTTATCTCTGCCTGCCACTCTGCCTACTTATGATCTCTCTCTGTCAAATAAATAAATAAAATCTTTAAAAAAATTTTTTTTCTCCTTCTGTTATAGTAGTAAGAATTAGATTTATTTTAGAATTCTTTTTTTTTTTTAATTTATTTATTTGACAGAGAGAGAGATCACAAGTAGGCAGAGAGAGAGGGGGAAGCAGTCTCCCCGCTGAGCAGAGAGCCCGATGCGGGGCTCGATCCCAGGACCCCGAGATCACGACCTGAGCTGAAGGCAGAGGCTTTAGCCCACTGAGCCACCCAGGCGCCCCTATTTTAGAATTCTTAACCAACTTTGCATTCCTAGAATAAGCACAGCTTCTTTACCAAAAGTAAACAGAATAAATCTAAAATTATTCCAAGGTAAAAAGCTTATTTTTAAAAAAAGCAATGAGAATGGAAGTAGAGCCATTTCTTATCAGCCAGGATTATTTGTAGTCAAAATTCACTTTAAACAAAATTAAGGCAAAATTAAGCAAAATCAGGAATGAGGTTTAGATTTACAGAGTAGCCAAAAACAGTAATAAGAAACACATAGTCAAAACTATTAAGACTTAGAAGTTCAAAATCAATTGATAAGCCGTGATTAAGAAAGGTGGATACATAAGGGAATGTAGGAACAAATTTTGTTTCCCCAAGTAAAGAAGATACTTCTAATCTGGCAAACTCAGTAAGAAGACTGAGTTCCTTATTCTCCCTCAGCAACAGTGAGAAACTGTCCTAACTTGACCCTGGCTCATAGACATCCTTGGATTGGTTTCTTGCTTTTCTTCAAACTCAGGACACAGTTTCAGATAACCGTTCTGAGCAAACTTTTAAGCCTTCTTCAGTTTCATTTCTTATTAGCAGTTGTTGCTGTTGTTATTATTATTGTTTCAGCAAAGAAGAACAACAGAATGGCTTAAGGTGATTCTTATTCTGTAGACTTTTGGGGAGAGTTATTGTTTCGAGTTGAGTCATCTCCCGCACGCAAAGATTTCCACTCAGTTATGCATTCAAAAGTGCAATTCAGGTATGTTTAACCAATAGGTGCTTAAATCGGTCCTATAATGGCCCATTAATACCCACAGGTGTAAACATACAGAAGTTTTTATTAAACAAATTTGGAGACAAAACGTTTTGCTGCATTGCTTTTAATCCTCATTGGACTGTTCTTGTCTCTGTCCCTCTCTCTTCCTTTCTCCTTTTCTGTCTCTCCCTTCTTTACTCTATCCCTCCTTTCTTTCCTTTACTTCCCCTTTCTGTATATTAAACTACTAGCAGATATGTGAGCATCTATTAACTCTAGCAAAGTATTGGGAATACAATGAAGTGGAAGCACATTTCCTAACCTTAAGGAGTTTGTCATCTAGTTGGGAGGGCATAGGGTAAGTTCAAATTAGTAAATATTTATCCACAATATTGTCAAAGCTCAAAATTAGGTGGAAATGTGTAGACAACAAGTCCTAGTTCAATGTAAAGAAAAATTTATGTGAAAGTTGGCAGTGGAAAGAGTTCCTAAAAAACAAAACAAAAACCCATACCTGGGCGGCTGCCTTCGGCTAGGGTCATGATCCTGGGGTCCTGGGATCAAGCCCCAGGTTGGCTCCCTACTCAGTGAGCAGTCTGTCTCCACCTCTCCCTCAGCCCCTCTCTGCCCATTGCTCATGCTCTCTTTCTCTCAAATAAATAAAATCTTTTTATTTTTAATTTTTTTTAAAAGATTTTATTTATTTGAGAGGGAGAGCACAGAGGGAGCATGAGAGAGAGAGAACCCTGAGATCATGACCTGAGCTGAAGGCAGCGGCTTAACCCACTGAGCTGCCCAAGTGCCCTAAAAATAAAATTAAAAAAAAAAAAAAGTTTGGAAAGGCATTGTATTAGTTGGGATTAAAGTCATTTATGGTGACAGAAAAACAAAACCAAACAGTGGCTTAAGAAAAACAAATGCATTTCTTGTTCACTTAAACGTATTTTGTTGCCCATCCATGTTTGGTATGGTATGTGTCAGGGAACCAGGCTTCCACTCTCTTCTGCTCTGCTGTCCACAGCATGGGCTTCTTAGGCGTGTCGTTACATTTACTCCCCAAGTGGCTTCCTCTCCCGTTAAGGAAATACCCAGAAGTTTCACTAGCCTGAATTTCATCACATGGCCACTCCTAGCTGCAAGAGAAACAGAAATGTAGACTTTGTTTCAGGTATCTTTGTATCTAGCTAAGGATCTATTTCTAGTCATAGGCACAGTAATACAGGCATGAGGAGTGCAGCACAGGGGTGAGGAGACAGTGCGACTGAAACAATGTGCGACTGAAACAGATACATTTTGTATCTCGTGGATCTAACACTGAAAAAGAATCTGCCCGTGAGTGGAGGAGTGTGTGTGTGTGTGTGTGTGTGTGTGTGTGTGTATTGCTCTTAAAAAAATAAAAAACACTAACGTGACTTAATTTGACTTTAACTATGAAGCTGCTGATTTTGGTTTCTTTTTTTTGTTCATGGCTTCTTGACAGAAAACAACAACAACAACAACAAAAAACACAAACCCAAACTATCCTTACTGTAGGATATTAATTCTGAACTCTTTCTAGATTCATTCTAGTGGTATATATCTGCTTAGACGATTGCAGAATGCAACAGTTGAGTGTACTTTACTAGAAGGAATCCATCTTGAAATCTTGAACTAAAGTTTCAAAAAGTAAAGCAATTTTTAAAAATCTCAGACTGCATTTAGGAGGTCCTGTGAACTGAAGTGAAAAAATGAATCTCGTTGGGTCAGTCCATCTGGGTTTTGTTTGACTAGAAGAGAGGTTTAACTGATAAAGTAAGGTACCAAGCCCACTCTGAATCACTCCCCTTCTGCAGTAAGAGGCCTAGCTCAGCTCTTTCCCCGTTCAACTTTTATTCAAGTCACATGTAAGCAATTAGTAGATTTTCTGTTCAAATAAAAATGTTCATTTGCTTTTCTAATTTACCATTGTGACACTAGAACTCTGATTGAAAGCATTTTAACTTTTATAGTAAACAGTAAAAAAGCCTCATAAAGCTCTCACAAAACTTCAGGAGTTAAGATATATTCCTTATGACTGTCTACATTGTGATATTTGTGTTGCTAATTATTTTATCTAGAATTGTTCCCTTAACTCCATTTCCTGTTTCTTCTTGAGAGTACTTTGCAGAGGACATGTTTTTAATAGGCTATAATCATCACATGGGCAACGGGGATCTTGGCAAGTAGCTATTAACAGTATAGACAGAAACTTGGAGTGTGATGGTTTTAGACTTCCTGAGCTTCTTGATGCTATTTTAATGCACTAAGAGTATAAACTAAATTTAGATCCTGCTGACTGTTACCAGAGTGAAGTGCGTGCCTCTTTTGCAGACAATGCTAGATTTAGTCACTGTGTATTTCTGTCAAGCTGGGAATGCGGTTTACAGCTCTCATCCCTTCTCAGCATTTAGTTAACTATATGTATATATTTAATAATTACTCAGAATTGCACCTGTTTGTTTAAATTTTGTTGTCCCTAAAGCAGTTGCTGACATCATGTTGTTTTTCTTTTGGTCACTGCATCTTATTTTGACAAATCAGGCATTATACATAAATTTATAATTTCGGACTGGAAGTTGGTGTTATTCCTCAAGTATTTCTCTAGTCCACGGTTTCTCAGCCTGGGTACTCCGGCATTTTGGGTCAGACAGTTCTTTGTTATGGGGGCAGGGGCGGCTGTCCTGTACACCGTAGCATGTTTGGCAGCATCCCTGGCCTCTCTGCATTAGATGCTAATAGCCCTTCCCTCCAGCCCCGTCGTCACAACCAGAAATGTCTACAGATATTTGAATGATGCCTGTGGAGCAAAATCACCTCCAGTCGAGGACAACTCCTCCGATCTGCCCACTGCTCCCCATCTCCTTCACTCGGGCCCCAGGCCAGGCTACTGTCATCTCTCAGCAAACCACCGTACGAGTTTTCTGCTGGATCGTCCTGCGTGTGCCCCAGCTGTTCTCCAGTTCATACTCCACGTTGTAGCCAGAGTGCTATCCCAAACCCAGATCTCATCACGTCACTCCCAGAGACTTAGGACAGAGGTAGAACTCTTAAAGATAGCCTTCCAGCATTCATCCTAGTTGGACCTGGAGTACACCTTGGCTTCATCTCAACCCAATTTCTCTTGCCAGTTCACGGTTTTCTGCATGCCCTTCTTCCTCCTGCCCTTGTCTTGCTCTATTCCTCTCCGTCCACCTGGCCAGCTTGCACTCACTCTTCTGTTCTGGCTCGGTTGAGCCTCAAGCTGCTGGGTTATTCTTATCAGATGACTAAGGACCAAGTCAGATTGACCTGTTATGGTTAATTCTGGGCCAATTGGACTAAAGCCAATCATCTAAAAGCCAGTTTACCAAAGGGCCAAATTACTAAACTTAGTCACCAAAATACAGATTTTAACAAACCCTTGTTTTTCTTTTTAATTATTTATAATTTGGTTTCACATGGATTGTGTTTAGAAGGCTATAAAGAATCAGTATTTGCAGATTCTGGGGTGTTCAGACTCCTTCCCCATCCCCATGAGCCCTGTCCTTCAGTTCAGGTTTTCTTCTCTGGGACTAGCAGACCAGCCCACGCAGTGTGCTGACTTGTGTCTCCATCTTTCCTCAAGTAGGCAGTTGGAGCCAGAATCAAATTTCTTAAAATGCAGTTATAATAACACATGAAAAATGGAAATCTTTGGGCACCTGGGTGGCTCAGTGGGTTGAAGCCTCTGCCTTCGGCTCAGATCATGATCTCAGGGTCCTGGGATCAACCCCCACATCGGACTCTCTGCTCAGCAGGAAGCCTGCTTCCCCCTCTCTCTCGCCTCTCAGCCTACTTGTGAGCTCTCTCTCTCTCTCTCTCTCTGTCAAATAAATAAATAAATAAAATCTTTCGGGAATTGGAAATCTTCAAAATCTATGGAAGTATCCCATACAATCTGTATTGCTTCAAAATATGTAAGAAATAAAATTTGGTAAAATTAATGAATTCAGCAATTTGTCATTTGGGATTATAATGAACAGTTCCTAAAATATCTAAAAATTGGCAGAATCGATAATGGCTTTAAAAGGATTAAATAGGTATCGGTATGAGGTGAATATTTCCAACAGAAAATTTGGGTTATATTTATAAGAATGTATCCAAAATAAGACCAAAGTAACTCGTTGCCCCTTAACTTTTGACAAGTTAAATATTCCTTAAAAGGGCTTTAAGGGTCGCCTGGGTGGCTCAGCCAGTTGAGCATTGGACTGGATTTTAGCTCAGGTCATCATCTCCATGTTGTGGAATGGAGCCCTGTGTTAGGCTCTGAGCTCAGTATGAGTCTGCTTGTCCCTCTCCCTCCCCCTGTGTTACTCTCCCACTCTCACCCATGCTCTCTCTCTCTAAAATAAATAAATAAAATCCTTTACACAAAGGGTTTTAAGATCAATGTATTTGTTGACTATAGTCAAGAATAATATGTCATAGGGGCACCTGGGTGGCTCAGTCAATTAAGCGTCTGCCGTCAGCTCAGGTCATGGTCCCAGGGTCCTGGGATCAACCCCACGTCAGGCTCTCTGCTCAGTAGGAATCCTGCTTTTCCCACTCGCCCTGCTTGTATCCCCTCTCTTGCTGTGTCTCTCTCTGTCAAATAAATAAAACCTAAAAAAATTTGAAAAAGAGAACAATATTCATAATTAGTTGCAATTCTACATTTGTTTGAGGAATACTCCAGTAATCTATGTGTCTCACTCAGTTGTAGACTCCACGAGAGCAGGAACTGTGACCATTTTTGCTCAGTAATTATTCATAGAACATATCATGGTATAGATGTCCATCTAAATGTCGTGTAATAGATAAACTATGTTAAAAATGCAGTATTAACCACCTACTATGTAATAGTGACATTGCCAGTAGTTCCTAGCCTTAAGGAAGCTGTTGATAATTCTGGACCTAATTCTATAAAAACATTAAAAATATATAACGACTTTGATATAGTATTTATTGGAACACTGTGTTTTTTTCTAAGATCAAGATCTTTTGCTTAATCTTTTGGTAGCACACTAAACATTTCATTTTTCAGATGGAAGTCTGCATGGTTGTATAAAAGCAAGTTTGTAATTTTTATTTACTACCATATCCAAATGAAATAGCATGGTTCCTTATCAAGTTTAAGTGATATACCATCATAAGTGTTTTACAATTAATATTATTTGCAAGTTTGTAATTTTTATTTACTACCATATCCAAATGAAATAGCATGGTTCCTTATCAAGTTTAAGTGATATACCATCATAAGTGTTTTACAATTAATATTATAAAACAATATCTTCAAGTAAAACTAGAACATGAGTATTACCTCCGGACTATAAAGCTTCTTGTTAATTATTGACAGTGATGTTAATATGGTTAGGGTTGGCCTTAATCTGAGTTTCGTCAGAGTGAACATTCCAGGCCCTCGAAAGGGTATGGAGAAGAGGGAAGGCAAGAGAAGGATGTAGAAAGGATGAAGGCAGCAGGGGGGCTAGAAGGAAAAATTGCCTTCTCAATTCTATTCAGGGTCTTATTTCAAAATTCCTTTTATTCCAAACACATTTTCCTAAATTCCCTCTGTATTTGACCTCCACATAGAACATAAATACCACTTATTTGAATCATTTAATGACCATTATATGATACACCACAATTTTTCTAATATAGATTTTATAATTTATATTTAATAATTCTAAGAGACCCATGAAAAGGTTTAAAGCATGCTGTTTGTTTCTTTCTCTTGTGTATAGTGGCTTATTTCTCTGTATTTTATAATTTCTGACTGTTAGCTCGTGTTTTGCTGGGCAAAATTTCTGAGGAAATTCTGCAAGACTTGGATTGAGCGTGCGCCCTTCCAGACAAGATTCTTTTAGCTTCTTCTAGGTACTCTGGGAGGGAACCAACCCTGGCCCATATCTATTATGTTTCTTCTTTTGGGGTTTCCTGGACCAGGCATGTAGAGAATCTAGATCCCCAGCCATGTAAGGATAGGACTATGGTTATGAACTCTCAAAAAACCACCCTCTCTCCTTAGTTTCTGGCCGAAAACAGACAATTTTCCCTGCAGTCTCCATTGCTAGTGAGCAGGCTTTTTGCAGGGTTGCTCTTCAAAGAATGTGGCTTTGAGTTTCATTTTCAACTTCCCACCTTGCAGAGGAGCAAAGCTTTGATTTCCGCTCCTATTCAGTGGTTAGAACCGAAGACACTAGGACCCCCGAGCTGGCAAATGCTCTCAGGGCAGCATGGCAATGGTATACCATCTTACAAAACTGGCTTTCCATTTTTGACCTTTGAAAACGTCCCTTCGTTTCCTTCTAAATCTTCTATGCATCTAAAAGGATTCTTAAAATAATCTTATCCATTTTGCAAGAGGAGGGTTTTTTAAGACAATTTGGTCAATTTATTATATCGATGGAAATAGAATGCAATGGTGATTCTGTATTTAAAGAGATACTTCTTTTAAGGAAACAACAATTTGCTTTCCTTCTTTCCTTTCTTCCTTCTTTCTTTCTATATAAGACAACTGATCATTTAGATCATTTAGATAAAATCGCAGACCTGGGGCGCCTGGGTGGCTCAGTCGTTAAGCGTCTGCCTTCGGCTCAGGTCATGATCCCAGAGTCCTGGGATCAAGCCCCGCATCAGGCTCCTTGCTCGGCAGGAAGCCTGCTTCACCCGCTACCACTCCCTCTGCTTGTGTTCCCTCTCTAGCTGTGTTTCTCTGTCAAATAAATAAAATCTTTAAAAAAAAAAAAAAATCGCAGACCTACTCTTGGAAGGAAAAGGAAATTTATAGTTATGTAACTTCCTTTATAAGCAAATGATAATCAATTGACAGGAGACAGCAAAGCTATTTTTCAAAGTTTTTCCTAAACTTTGGGGTTTTTTAATGCTTACAGCAGCCCGTTAAATGAAAGTAAATACAGCCAACATTTATTGATCACCTAGCACATACCTGTGTGGATACAGATTGAAGTACAATGCCTTTAAGACTACCAGAAGGAGGGGCGTCTGGGTGGCTCAGATGGTTAAGTGTTTGCCTTCGGCTCAAGTCATGAGTCCCAGGGTCCTGGGATAGGACCTACCTACCTGCTTGGAAGGTAGCCTGCTTTTCCCCCTACCTTTGCTACTCCCCCTGCTTGTGTTCTCTCACTGTCTCTGTCAAATAAATTACACAATCTTAAAAAGACTACTAGAAGGAAAACAGGGACAGCATAGATACATAGAGTTATGTGTAGCCCTTAAATTTAATAATTTTCGCTTTAATATAAACTTCACTTGTGCAATGCTTAGAGGTCCCCAAACTTTACAAACCAGACTTTCATGCACTGAATAGTTTTTTTATATGGTTATCCAGGAGGATTTGAGCTATCACCTGAGAAAGCTGCTCATGTGTATGCAAGTTCTGGTAATGAGTGGTTAGTCCTTGAGGAATGAAGATTCCAGGAAGCAGACCCACTCACCCTACTTCAGAATGCCTCTCTTCAGCCTTCAAATGTTGCCCTGAGAACATGTTTTCAGGAACTTCTTAACTACATATTAAGAATAAATTAAACCTGTTCCTACACAAGACCCTTGAATCATCAATGGTGCAAACCAATCAGAGAAAGTTAAGAGAAATAGTATAATCGGAATTTAAGAAGCTGAACTTAAAAAGACGTGGCAAAGGTTTATCATATCAAGTGCAAAGAAGAGCGTGGGAAAAGGCAAGGATGCTTGAAATTTATTGGTGTGTTCAGGGAACTTTAAGTAACTACCTCAAATATACATAGTTTATATATTTGAAGGCACTTTTTTCTTAATTTGATAGTGGTAGCTAACATTCAATGAACATTTGCAGTGTGTCAGATGCTGTTGTACATGCTTTACATATATTAGCATTTAATTCTGTCAACAATTCTTGGCGGTGAGGACTATTATCATCCCATTTTACAGATGGTCAAATTTTTTAAGTAACTTTCCTGAAGCTATAGAGTTATAAGTGGGCAAGGTAGGACTCAATTCCAGGTGTTCTGACCCCAGAACCAACACTCTTTAGCTATATGTTCTGTTGCTCACAATGAAGGCTGATTTATCTTGAAGGATTTAATCAAAAGTTCTCATTCTTGAGAAACTCAATAAATGAAGAAAGATTATTTTCTCCCCTCTAGACCCTATGTACGATAAAAATTGGCTTATTATTATTTACTTTATTTGAATAAATATCATTCCTCTCCAAGAAAAATATATGATTGAATGGATGCCTTTTCAGTGGTATGCTGGCCAGGTTTGCAGAAGCTGATTATTAAATTTTGCAAGCCAGTTATTAAATATAATATTGTTAATAATTAAATCATATACATATACATTAAGTGAATCATATTTAAAACAAAGGTGATAAATATCCAAAAGCCATCACTTCTTAATTTTTTAACTACATTTTACTATTATCTTTGGTAATAGGATAGTGAGGTTTTTTTAATGTCGATTGTATAGATATATGGAAATACTGTGTGATGGTGTGTTACTGAGCTCTGCATTCAGTAATGCCCATCACTTTGGTATCTTGATATTAGAATCAAACTTACACTATGATTTGGTAAACACTGCAAATCAGGGCTTTTCCCCAAGGAGTTGGCTGTTCAACATTTACCACAGCACCTCCTTCATACCTTCTTGAAAACATTTTGCCTTAAGTTGTCAGGAAGGCTCTTTATTGTATAGAGAGTTCAGATTGTATAGCAGAGACCACTGGTGTCTAAATTACATTGGTGCTACAATGTTTAAGAAAGGGAATTTGGAAATGTTCATCAGTTTCTCATTAATACACTTAATTATCTCAGAAAATTGATAATCCATCTTATTTTGAATAATCACCAAAGGAAATCCTATCTTTCATGATCCTCCGTGATCTAACACTTTTTGATTTGAGACATTCAACTTCATCTACTCAGAGTAATATTGTGTCCTATTTTTCAAACTGCTGAAAGTAGGTGCTACTCTAATGTATAGGAACTAGTCAAGATACCTGGATTCGGCTCCTGTCTCAACTACTAAACAGCCAGGTGCCCTCGGCTCAGTGTTCTTGCCTCTGACTTGAAAATCACCTTAGCACTTTCTTAGATATACTGATGACAGGTCCCACCCAAATCCATTATATGAGAACTCCCAAGGTGGAATCCACTTGGTGCTATCCCTTGAAATTTTCTTGAGACTGTTTTAGTACTCAACTGATTTGAAAACTACTGGTCGGGTTATTTACATAGAGGGTGAACAGCCTATGGTTAAAGGGTTCCAGTTGCAGGACTAGAACTCTTTTCAAATCCCCGCCCTTCAACTTCCTAGCTGTGTGACCTCAGATAAGTTACATACTCTCTCCATGCTTCAATTTCCTGATGTGTCATATTAGAATAATAGTACTACCTTAGTTAAGGGATAGGATGCCTGGGTAGCTCAGTCTGTTGAGTGTCTTACTTCAGCTGAGGTCATAATCCCACAGTCCTGGGAACATGCTTTGCATTATGCCTTAATAACAAAATGGAATTGCCTAAGGTTAAAAGTTGTAGTACATGTTCAGCACGTGGTTACTGCAGAATACTAGTGAATGTTAAGACCACTAGTTAGAATTCTTCCTGATTAACTGCTGCATTTCTAGACTGTTACAACATCACTGGATATTATACAGATATTTCTCTTAATCATTCACTCAAATCATAACATGATGACTGCTGATTGTTAATGGAGTTCCCTAAGATTAAATTGGGAAAGAAATAGCAAATCATTATCTCTGAAACTCAAAATTTCCCCTCCTGGGGGGCATAGAGATTAAAAAAAAAGAGATCTTTCCAATTGTATGATGCCATTATATCCTGAATATGTTCACCTGATATAACAAAAAACAATACAGATCTTATATAAATTGCTCATTAAAGTACACATAACATATAGCTTGGGGGGGGTTTCTAATTAATATGGATAAATGTGATCACCTCCAAGGAAACTAGTATAGATGAATCTAAGCAGAAAAACACAACAACAAAAACCCATAGGCATTTTTATCAGATAAATTGTATAGATTAGCCCTTTTGGTGAGAGAAGTATGTGAGCAAGGAGCTTACTGATAAGAATTGAAGAACATTGATCTAATGTAAGTTTCATGAGAGCAGGGTCTCCTAGAGTTTCAGCACTCAGAACAGTTCCATGGCATGGAATGGGATTCCATAAACATTTAGAGAATGAATAAATATTCCTATGATTTTTTTTTCCCTTTATCAACTGGATAACAAGCAAGGTAACTTGTCCCTCTGGGTCTCAGTTTCTTTGTTAATAAAATAAGATGATTTGGAAGTCATTTTAAGTATTTAGATTCTGTAATTATATGACATGTATTTAAAATTTAAAAACCCCTATTTGTTAAATGTTTTCTTAAAACTGCATTTTAAACAAGTAAATACATTCCCCAAGACAAAGCAAAATCTTTCCCTTTTCCTTATTCATATGGTTTGGAGTTTATATATGTGAATTATCTTAGAAAAGTATATCACTGATACAAATGGTTTGGTAACTAATCTAACCATACAGATCAGATGCAGGGAGGCTGTGTCCATGCTTCTCAAACTGTACTACAGCACTGGCTCCAGTGAATTTACCTTTCACAGAATATTTTAGAAGATTTTCAGTCTTACTGTCAACACCTACTGTATGTAATCATCTCTTGAAAGGAAACAAATCCTGTTGACAGGTTTTTTTTTTTTAAAGATTTTATTTATTTGACAGAGAGAAACACAGCAAGAGAGGGAACACAAGCAGAAGGAATGGTAGCGGGAGAAGCAGGCTTCCCGCTGAGCAGGGAGCCCAATGCGGGGCTTGATCCCAGGACCCTGGGATCAGGACCTGAGCTGAAGGCAGATGCTTAACGACTGAGCCACCCAGGTGCTCCTCTGTTGACAGGTTTTTAAACGTTTTTTGTTTTGTTTTTCTTTCTGGATTCTGTGCTAATGGAGAGCAAACCTTAAAATCCCTTTGGCTTTCATCTCTCAGAGTTGGATGTACCTAAACATTTTTGTTTGTAGAATATCATTGCACTTCAAAATTGGCCAACTTGTTCCACGTTTTATGGTCTCATCCATCTCCCTCCAAATATATGCCATAAGCAGACTAAAAACATCACATTTCTCCCAGCTGGTGATCACTCTCCCGGGATTAAGAGTTGCAAAGCCTTATGCTGCCCTAAGCAAACTCAGCCTCAGAGGACAAGCTGGCTTTACATTAAAATAAGCAAGGTGGACTGGGTGACATTTAGGTAGGTAGGTTGGTAGAGATTATTATTTTTTTTAATGAACAAAAATTATAGCATTGCTAATTTAACCCTATTGAAAATCTTAACACATCTGAGCATCTGTCTTAAGAAAACCTGTATGGCATTATTCGAACATCTGTCCTCCAGTGCAGGAGGGGAGCAGGTGCTCTGTCTGGTAGCCTCATTGATGACATAACAATTCTTTTGATGTGTCCAGTTGTGCAGGAATCTGATGTGTCTGAACCATGTCAGTTATGTGTCATGAGGTCATCTTGGAAATTTCCTGATGACACTGATAAGGAATAGTTTTATTTGGGCCATGCGATAAAAAGTTTCTGGGAGCCGTATCTTTTCAACCTGTAAATTATTTCCTTTATATAAGTTAAACACGTGGGTAAAAATGACAGTGCTACCATAGTGGTTAAAAAGATTTCATGCCTTGAAAGAAATCATGCCTGTAAGCCTATTTGTGGCCTGCATTCCTCCCATCCCCTCCCTGCTGGTTCTCTAGGCTCATCTATATGGGTGCAGGTATTACAGGTAAAGAGCTGGACTCACTGAGGAGCTGTGGGAATTGATGCATGAAGTTCCCTATAAATATCGTATTACAATTATCCTCATTCCCTTTTATCATGTTTATTTCACACCACTTACTGTACACTTCCAGTGTGACCGTGATCAATGTGAGCCTCCTGTGTGCTTGCCCAGGTCTATAACCTTATCAGTTTTATCAGAGGATCATCGGGACCCAAAGGAAACTTGCGAATTTAGCTTGTTCTCAATATTTACCTACTGTAAGGTTTTTAAATGAGATTATCTAATTTTGCTAATCCTGCCTCCAGATTTTTATAAATTACTACATTTTCTTTTAAAGAACAAATCCCTCCCACTGCCATTTTTTTAAAAAATTTATTTATTTGACAGAGAGAGAGAAGCAGCAGAGGGAGAGGGAGAAGCAGACTT
>CM053605.1:45248383-45286339 GCA_028646535.1 Procyon lotor
TTTTTTTTTTTCAGTTTAGTACAAGGCTACAGAAGAAAAATAAAATTTCCTCTAAACCTGCAAAAAATGTTAACATATTTTGGAGTATTTTCTTCTAAACATGGTTCTGTAAATATGCACGTATTTAAACATTCATATAGATAAGGAACATGTCTTTCTTACATATGTGACCTTTACTGTGTAACCAATTCTACATATTTTCCCCCACTTGTTACATAATGAACATTTTCCTATGTCACTTAGTGTATTTTATATTTCATAATATTGACACACCCATTCCTGTGCTGTTGAGCATTTAAGATGTTTCTATATGTTTGCAATTATACAGAATGTAATGAGCATCTTCACTAATACAGTTTTAATTCTTATTATTTGTCTTTTTTGGGTCCATTCTGGATTCTCAAATTCAGAATTCATATAACTCCCTAAATGTTTACTTTATTCAAATATGTGGCAGCCTAGTTAATAGTAATGATCTTTCATCTACAGAGAGCTGTACTTGCAGATAATTGAAAAGCTGATTAGGCTACATTTTTTTTCCTCAGCATAATTTCACCAGAAATAATAGTAATCAATGCCTTCAGGTGATCTTAAGTAAAAACTCAGCACTCAGTATTAAAAATGAAAGGGGGAGGTGAACCATGAGAGATTGTGGACTCAGAAACAAACTGAGGGTTTTGGAAGGGAGGGGGGTGGGGCAATAGGTGAGCCTGGTGATGGGTCATAAGGGGGCACATATTGCATGGAGCACTGGGCATGGTGCATAAACAATGAATCTTGGAACGCTGAAAAAATAAAATTAAATTTAAAAAAATTTTTAAAAATGAATGTCACTGGGGGCGCCTGGGTGACTCAGTCGTTGACCATCTGCCTTCGGCTCAGGTCATGATCCCAGGGTCCTGGGATCGAGCCCCGCATCAGGCTCTCTGCGCAGCAGGGAGCCTGCTTCTCCCGCTACCATTCCCTCTGCTTGGGTTCCCTCTCTCGCTGTGTTTCTCTCTGTCAAATAAATAAAATCTTTAAAAAAAAAATGAATGTCACTAAAATATTTTACATATGTTTTAGAAACTATAAGAATTCTTGAATTGATATGTACAGTGTGCTAGAACTTAATATTAAGCATGAGAGGAAAATAATGGTATAACTCAAAGCAAAATGATTACTCACCAATATTTTCATTTTCTCCTGGAGGAAAACAAAAAAAGGAAAATCTAATATTTCCTCTGAGTTCAAAAAAAAAAATCCAAGAAAAACAGAAAGACCACTTGTTTTGTTTTGTTTTTTGAAACACATTTACTTTAAAATGATTTACACTTTTCGGTGGCACCTGGGGGGCTCAGGCAGTTGGGTGTCCAACTCTTGATCTCGGCTCAGGTCTTTTTTTTTTTTTTTTTTAAAGACTTTTTTTATTTGAGAGAATGAGAGAGAGAGAAAGAAAGAGGGGAGAGGTCAGAGGGAGAAGCAGACTTCCTGCTGAACAAGGAGCCCGATATGGGACTCCATCCTGGGATTACATCCTGGGACTCAATCCTGGGACTCCAGGATCCTGACCTGAGCAAAGGTAGTTGCTTAACCAACTGAGCCACCCAGGCGTCCCCTCGGCTAAGGTCTTGATGTCCGGGTCATGAGTTCAAGGCCCGCAGTGGACTCCACACTGGACATGGAACCTACTTAAAAAAATGATTTATATTTTCAGTTCCCCCCAAAATATGAAATATTCTGCATTCCCTGGAAATCACTGGGAAAAAACTTGAGTTCCACCCTGCTGTCTCAATACACTGGTTTATAAGAAGGGAGTTTGGAAGGAGCACTGGACTGGAAGATTTGTGACCTTGGGCAATTTGCTTATACTCTTAATCTCCGGGTCTGCATTTGTTTAATAGCTGTTATGAGAACTTAATGTAAATTACCTGAAAGAGTGCCTGACTCTCAGTACATGCTATCTCCTTTTT
Source organism: Procyon lotor (assembly GCA_028646535.1). Lineage (NCBI taxonomy): Eukaryota > Metazoa > Chordata > Mammalia > Carnivora > Procyonidae > Procyon > Procyon lotor. The sequence continues at coordinate 45,250,336 of CM053605.1, forward strand.
CTCCTGTTTTTGTTCTCCTGTTTTTAAATGATAATGCACAGTATTTCAAGTAAATCAAGAGATAGATTTTTAAAATTTCTTTCCTTGGTTGAAAGTCATCAACTAAAACTGTACTAGTAGGTGAGTGATTGCCATTTTGCTATAAAATTATAAACCTATAGACAATTTGAGAGATAATAATACGTCGAACAGAAATGAAAAGTTAAAACTCCAGAGTAAACCATTCTGATGTCCCCAAGGGTACCTTGTTTCTTTATGTATAGTTAATTGGTCAAAAATAATTAAAACAATGACTTAAATTTACATAACAATTTATAGTTTCAAATATTGTCATTTAGTTGGTTTGATTCTCACACAGACAACATCATAGAAGTTCATGGAAGGTGAATGATTGGCCCAAGGCTGAACTAAATTAATACTAAAGACAGAATAAAAAATAATGTTATGTCTCCTATTAGTTTTATTAACCATTAAGTAAAGAGAGAAAAGGAAAATCAAAACTAAAATGATAGATTATCTAAAAGTTAATGGAAGGGAAAACTTATTAAAACTGTTCTTAAAAATGGCTTTTAGTGTTAAAAGATAAAAATTGAAAATAAATGAGCCATGTATATGTCTTAGAAATGAGGAGAATGAATCAAAATTAATCAAAGGAAGCTAAGAAGAAGAAGACCTTAATAAAGACAAAAGCAAGACTGAAAAAAAATCAACAGCTAGTGTTTTTGAGGGGGAAATCTACTTGAATAGACAAATGCATGACTGACCTGATTAAGGAAAAATTAATGGAAGTACAGATATAAAAACCTGAGTTTAACTTTCCAAAATGGCTGCTCATACTGCTTTTCAGACTTCTCAGAAAAGATAGCAGTTCTCTGCTCTCCAATCTCTTTATGAAGTTAGCAGATACTTAATATCAAGCACCTGGTAAAGATGCCATATTTGTTTGCTGGAGCCACTGTTAACAAAGCAGCACAGACTGAGCAGCTCAAACAACAAAAATATTGTCTCACACTTACGGAAGCTAGAATTCTGAATTCTCGGTGTTAGCAGTGTGGGTGCCTTCTGAGGGCTGTGAGGGAAGGATCTGTTCCCAGCTTCTCTCTTGGTTTTTAGATGGCTGTCTTCTTCCTGTGTCCCTCCACATCATCTTCCCTCTGTACCTATCTGTATCCAGATTTCTTGGTTTTATAAAGACACCAGTCATATCAGATTAGGGTCCAGTGTGATGGACCCATGGTAGCTTGATCTGCATAAATACCCTACCTCCAAATAAGGTCAGACTCTGAGATACTGGGGGTTCATATCCTCAACATATGAAGTTGTGGGGGGAATAATTCAAACCATCACTGATGCCCTTTGTTTTTGATTACTTTGCCATTTGCTATCATGAGGTTTTCCTAATAAAACTTTGGAAGAGGCCATACCCTTTTATGAAAGCCTTTGGAGCTGGAATGGGCCATGGAAAGCTACTCTAACAATACCTTTATTTTATTACACAGTAAACAGGCTCAGAGATATTGGGTGACTTCCCAGTCAATTACATCTGGCTTTCTGGTGTGACCTCTTCCAAATTCTTCACACCGCAAGAGAGCTACATGGAGACTCCAGTTGGTACTGGGCCGCTCTTGGAGTCTCTGACTTGGTGATGTGATGCTCCTCCTATGTACTTGTTCTTCTTAGTATCACGCCTTCCTATTAAGCAGGATTGCTTTGGGACCAATCAGATGAGCGCCTCCGCCATTGCCTCTGGTGACTTCTCTGTCTTTACATAGGTCCATTGGAATATTTCTGCAGTTTGGTGTTTGGGTTTGTAAAACTTCCCATGGGGATAAGCAGAGTTGTTCTTGCATAGTTTTAACCATCTGGGCACTATCAAAGGTTTATTGTAATTGATTTGGAATCAAAGGTGATTTTCTTAAGGAATATATTATCACCAGTAACACTGAGGATTCCTTCGGTCTAACCATTCTTATTTAATTGTTATTTACTTGAAGGTGAAATTGTCAGTCATTCTCCAACCAAAGATACTGATTCCGTAGATCTCAGGTAGTCCCAGACACCTAAAATCTAAAGAATTTTAGATTCTTTAGGTAATTTTCATACCACACTTTGAACAACAACAAGGAAACCTGCTCTAAATCAACACATTGCTCATCAATTTTTAAATAGTTTCTACTAGGAATGATTGTTTTATTTTCCAATAACATCATATTTTACCAAATCTAAGGGTTTTGGTGTTTTGTTTTTTTTTTTTATTCCATATGTCACTAAAAAAGAAAAAAAAGTAAATGAACTGTGACACAGAGCCTTAAGGAGAGTTGCTCTTGACTTTTGTGAATTATTCATACCAGCAACTTGTCACTTTGAAATTTTTGTTCAGAGGGATCTGGCAATTTCTTTTACCTTAAGTCACATTACCAGGCCTGTGATAAGCAGAACTTTCCCGTGTACCACAACTTCTTCCACTTAAGGTTACCTTTCTTATATCCTCTAGTGCAATAGAATGTTACTTTCCAAGAAAATCTCAAATTGCTGTCATTCCTCCAGTAGTGAACATCTGCTTCCCTAATAACGAATACATACTTCACACCTGTTTATGTGCCATCTTTGTATGCACCAACTTGTATGTTTAAAGCCAAATCATACTGCGGCTCTTAAAAAAAAGTACATGTTTAAAAAATAGTGAAATGGCAGTTAAACTTAATACATGATATCACCCAAAAATTATATCACTCAGCTGAAGAGACCTTTTTTAAATTTATTTATTTTTTTAAAGATTTTATATTTATTTATTTGACAGAGAGAGAGAGATCACAAGTAGACAGCGAGGCAGGCAGAGAGAGAGGGAGAAGCAGGCTCCCTGCTGAGCAGAGAGCCTGATGTGGGCCTCGATCCCAGGACCCTGAGATCATGACCTGAGCCGAAGGCAGAGGCTTAACCCACTGAGCCGCCCAGGCGCCCTTTGAAGAGACCTTCTTAACAGCTCTTGACCAAGTCCATGCACACTCTGACATTGACCACTACAGTTATGAGTGCTGCCTTGTTAGAGTTATCATCAAATATGATTAATTCGAGACACATCTCCATTCAGAGCTGGGAAGATGTGGTGGGGTTGGTGGGAGTGATCTCAGAATCCATATAATATGGTAATACAACAGTTTGCAATGGAAACTAGCCTCATGCTAGATGCTAGGGTAGCATAATGAACTAGAGCAGCAGTTCTCAAAATGCAGTCCTGGGACTAGCAGCATCAATATCAGCATCACCTGGGAATTTGCTGTAAATTCTCAGGTTCCACCCTAGAGAATCTGAATCAGAAACTCTGGGAATTGGGCCCAGCAATCTGTTCTAACAAGCCTTCCAGGGACCTCTGGAAGGTGTGCGAACTACTAGTTAGGAGTGTACAAGTGTGCGAACTTCTAGGTTAGAATGAATGGAAAGTCAAAGGCAGGGAAGAAAGCCTCTCTCCACATTTATAGAGAAATATTTATTGATATAAATACACACACATCACACACACACACCCACACACACACACACACACACACACACACCCACACACCTCTTATTAAAATGTGGTTTACTCAACGTAAGAATTTATACATGTAGTCCTTCAGATGACCACATTCAAATAGACATATTTGAGAGATGCCTGGGTGGCTCAGTCGTTAAATGTCTGCCTTCAGCTCAGGTCACAATCCTGGGGTCCTGGGCTCGTGCCCCATGTCTGGCTCCCTACTCAGTGGGGAGTCCGCTTCTCCCTCTCCCTCTGCCTACTACTACCTCTGCTTGTGCTCTCTCTCTTTCTGTGTCCAATAAATAAATAAAATCTTTAAAAAAACAAATAGATATATTTGATATACAAAAAGCCTACATTTTATAATGGCCAAAAAAAATCCATGGTATATTTTTAAATTATTATCCTTAGTTATCTCCTTTCCTTTGTCCTCTTTGCTCCAAACTGTCCTATCTTCACAGTCTTTTCCCACCTTCCCTGTATCACATAGATTCAGAAAAATCTGCAATATCAGCATAATTCAAAATTTTCTATTTTACATTTTTCTCACACCGTCTCTCCCTCTCCTTTTCCTGTTTTTAACTTTTCAGCCTTAAAAATAATAGTAGCTAATCCTATAAAAGTTGAATCCCCAAATTAAGAGGTAGGGAAATACATTTGAACAAACACCTCTAAAATGTCACTGCTCAAGTATTTGGATCTGAGGAAGGTATAGTTTATCTGCTGTCCTCTGTCATTATAATATATAAATGGTAATATGTGTTGTAGGAAAACTGAAAAACAATTGCTAGAATACGTAATATTTGGACATATCATTTCATTTTCTGCATTAGCAAATATGGTCTCAAAAATCACATTCAATTTATTGGCTTTAGTGTTATCTGACATGCTTCTTTTGGGCTGAGATACAGATTTTTCTCTTTTTAAATTGTTAATATACCTCTGGTAGAAAAATAAAAAGAAACGAGAGGTTCCTTTGTTAAATGTTCATTGCAATATCCTTATTGATAAAGCTGTAGGGTTTATTCTCTCAGGAGAAACTGATTTCAAAAATAATTACCTTTGTATTGGAGTCAAACAAGTAATCCATTGTGAAGCTGAAATCACATTGGAGGTTCAAGCTCATAACATCAAATAATAAATATATTTGCATTCCAAGATCCTTGATGAGTGATATAATTTTAATAATCAGTCTTCTCTAAAAACATGCATATTGTACAGTTTATTTTGTAGCAGAATTTCTTTTAAGTTTGTAGTGAAATGTATTTTAAATTTTTAGAGGAAAAAAAGGGAAAAAGAGGACAGTAACATTTTTTAAAACATGATTTCATAAGCTTATTTGCGTAGGTTTAAGTTTTGTTTCTTTGTGACTTTAGTAGGAAATATTACTGGAATCTTAAAGAAACAGCGTAATCAATTAAGAATTTACATCTCCGACCCCAGTGAAGTAGCCTAGTTTTCCATCATTTTTTTTGGCTCTGTCGGCCGAGGAGGCAGCGTCTACTGACAGTCACTGTATTGTTTGTTCGTTTCCACTGAGGTGCACTGGGAATGAGTGAGTGGAATCCATCCAGAACTCCAGCAGGCAGAGGGTACAAGGAAGAGTTTGTGAAGGCTCACACTATCTGTAACAAAACGTGTGGCAGGTTTACATACTTCTCAATTCTTCATACCTTTATTATACAGAAATTAAGAGACTGGCTAAACTGACTATTGCTGAGAAACATGCTTCTCGGTAAGTAACATAACTTAGAAGAGGTAGATTTGTTCTCAGGTGATAGGATGTGTGTGTGTGTGTGTGTGTGTGTGTGTGTGTGTGTGTGTGTAGGTATACTTGACTTTGGCTGTAATTTTCCATGTTTGTAAAGATTTCATACAGTACTGTGCCATACCATGATTAGTATTATTATTTGTCCTACGAGGATTTTAGTTGATGAGCTACTGAGACTTAGAAAGATCTTGGACATGTATGTGTAAATTAAAGAGGCAGCATGACTAGCATAACTATAATTTTTTCCCTTTCATTAAGATAAGCATAACATTTTGGGGGTTAATCAGTAGTTATTATAGACGACAGAGTCTGTGCAGTCTAAATGTTAACATGACTTCTGGTTTAAAAATATGTTGAACTTCCATATGCTGTTAAAAAAGAGCTCTTTCTACATGATTATTTTATTAATACTTAAAATATATGGAAATGCCTAGATTGTCAGTTTTAAAATTAGTTTCAACTAGGAGAACATTGAAAAAGTGAAGTAGTAAGCATATTTTAGTAATATTCACAATTATATGTTATACAATATTTTTAAGACAGAATTTGCATGCATTAGTCTTAATAGAAGTTTGGCAAAACCTTTCACAGAAGATCTGATACAGGAAGCTTTCTCACTTTATAGGAGAACGTAATTTAATTAGAATTTCATTAGAAGCTACATAAACATTTTAAAAATGCTTCATAGATAAATTGCTTCATTTATTGTCAAGTTAATATTGTGACGCACTGACTGAATTTTATGTCTTAGATTATTTATTTGGAAAACAAACATTTTCCGACTAAAATATGCCAGTAAGTGCACAATGCATTAAGGAATTTTCCAGTTAATAAAGGCTAAACAAACATCTGAAACTTCTAGGAAATTAAGCAAAAACATCTTTTATTGCAATGGTTATACTTTGACCAGTTGTACACATTACTTCACATGTGAGAACAACTTTAGCCTTTATTTGGAGTTATTCATTATGTCACTATTTAGGGATGTTTGATAACCCATTTGGGACATAATAAACATAACTGTGTTGGTAGTTTAAAAGATAAATTATATTTGTACTTCATTGTCAGTGTGTTTAAATAATTTAAATATTAGGTCAGTCTCCATAGAGAAAGCCTAAAATTGATGATGTATTTTGGAGGTCAATTTTTGCTGTAATTTCAGGCCTATTTATTATTCTTTTTTTTTTTTAAGCCTATTTATTATTATACTTGGTAACAGTATACTGTTGTGAAGAAAATACTGGTCTAGGAATCAGGTGACCCAAGCTTGGGTCCTGACTCCTCAATACTGCTCCTAAACATTGGGTTAGCTTTTCTATAAATCAATCAGATTATTTCTTAAAGTTTTACTTTATTTTTGCTATTCTACTTCTGCTCTCCTTACTTTTATTATCCTGTCATATTGGTGGTGGTATATAGGTGTATAAAACAAACTGAAAATTTTAAACAAGGGTTTTTATTTTATTTTAATTCCAGTTAATTAACATATAGTGTTATATTAGTTTCAGGTACACAATATAGTGATTGAGCAATTCTATACATTGCCCAGTGCTCATCACGGCAAGTGTACTCCTTAACCCCCATAGCCTATTTCATCCATCTCCCCCTCCTTCTGGTAACCATCAACTTGTTTTCTATATTATAAAGAATCTGTTTCTTGGTTTGTCTCTCCCTCTCTCTCTCTCTTTTTTTTCCTTTGCTTATTTGTTTTGTTTCTTAAATTCCACATATGAGTGAAATCATATAGTATTTGTCTTTCTCTGACTTATTTTGCTTAGCATTATCCTCTCTGGCCCCGTATATGTTGTTGCACATGGCAAGATTTTGTCCTTTTTTATGGCTGAATAATATTCCATTATAAATATATATCACATCTTCTTTACCCGTTCATCTGTAGATGGACACTTGGGCCGTTTCCATAATTTAACTATTGTAAATAATGCTGCAGTAAATATAGGGGTGCATATATCTCTTTGACTTAGTATTTTTGTATTCTTTGGGTAAATACCCCAGTAGTTCAATTACTAGATTGCAGAGTAGTTCTATTTTTAACTTTTTGAGGAACTGCTTTAGTGTTTTCCACAGTGGCTGGCATTCCCACCAACAGTGCAGGAGGGTCCCTTTATCTCCACATCCTCGCCAACACTTGTCATTTCTTGTATTTTTTATTTTAGAAGAGCCATTTTTTCATATAAGGGTCACTTCATATTATAAGGTTCAATACCATTGATGGGGAATGAACGATGGAAACAATTGACTACAGTGACCCTGGCCTCTGGAAAGTACACCTTTGCTTGTGTGAAGTAGCCACCATTTTGTCATTTACCAAGGTAGGTATATATGCAAATATGCATATTTGCATATATACGTATGTGTATTTTTCACAACCTTCAAAGTCAGAAAATCCTTACCAATACCCATCTTGAAGACATTTATTAAAAAAAAATGATCCTTCAGGGGCACCTGGGTGGCTCAGTCATTAAGCGTCTTCCTTAGGCTCAGGTCATGGTCCCAGGGCCCTGGGATCGAGCCCCTACATCAGGCTTCCTGCTCTGCGGGAAGCCTGCTTTTCCCTCTCCCACTCCCCCTGCTTGTGCTCCCTCTCTCGTTGTATCTCTTTCTGTCAAATAAGTAAAAAAAGAAATTAGAAAAAAAGTTGGTCCTTCAATCAAAATCTTCTAAATAATAGCTTCTCACATGGAATATCACACACACACAAAAAGGGTTGTACACCATATCCTTTACCTCTCTATTTATCCAGGATTTCTCCATCTGATTGGAAACTGAAAGTTTACAGACTTGATCCTTTCCATCTTTTCACTGAGATAATTTCACTATGACTGAGGTGGCAAAGCTTGAGTTCAGATGACAGGAGTTTGAATTCTTCTACTTGTTCTTCCACTTCTGAGTGGTTTCAGGAAAATTGCCCATCCTCTCTAAGCTCATTTCCTCTGTAAATGTGGATACAAACATTCGTCTTACAGGATTGCTGTAAGGATCGAATAGGTGGTATTTATAAATGTCAACTGTGGTACTTGAGCCTTTAAAATGGTAACCAATAAATGATAGAGATTAAATGATAATTTAATAATTCTTATTAAATTATTAACTGTTGAGTTCTATTAGAATTCACCCTACTTTCTAGGACTGGTGAAACTGTATGAGTTTTATGAAGTTATTCACTCCAGTGTTCCAACAAGATGAGTGAATTATTTTCCTGTGTGAATTTAGAGTCAACCAGAGCGAATGCTAAATTATAGTCATGAGCTATAATTACTTCAATGGTTAAGACCATTTTGGCCTCTGGGAGTGAAAAGTTATATTTTACAGTGCTTGTGAAAGAAGTATTTGTGAATTCATCTCTGTCTTCTATTCATACCTGGGTTAAAATGAGCCACGGTGTCGAGCTCTTTCTTTGGAACACTACATAAACTTACTTGTTCTTGGCCACATAGCAGTTGGAATGTACAAACAGGCCTCAAAGGACCCAAAGAGCAAATTCTTCATGGGCAGGAAACCCAATATTTACACATTAATCAATAGGGTGATGGTCACGAAGGTGGCTTATGACTAAGATTTCTTGTTCGTCATGAATGGGAGCTGACATTTTAAAGTCCTTCATGTCACTGCATTCAACGGGACTAGACTGAAGCGGGTTGTACCTCAGGCATTCAGGCACCAGAGGCTCTCTGTTCGTCTCCCTCCCCTGCTCCTGTATGGAGTGCCCACACAGTCTTCTTTCCCTCTCAATCTGGTTTTCCCATCTTCTATTCACACCAAAATGTAAACAGCTTATAGTGCTTCACCGATATTTTCTACATATTTACATTTTTTTTTTTTTTTTAAGAATTTTATTTATTTGACAGAGAGAAACACAGTGAGAGAGGGAACACAAGCAGAGGGAATGGTAGCGGGAGAAGCAGACTTCCTGCAGAGCAGAGAGCCCGATGCGGGGCTCGATCCCAGGACTCTGGGATCTGACCTGGGCTGAAGGCAGACGCTTAACGACTGAGCCACCCAGGCGCCCCTCTACATATTTACATTTTAACGTACTGAAAATCTTGAAGCTAAAAATCTAAAGTCCTAATCCCATATGATTTTAAGTAGTAGCCGGTGGGTTGGAAAATGTTGGAATAATAAAGAAAAACAGAGAGATACATCCTCTAGATTATACATTCTCTTTGCCCTCCAAAGGGGCAGAAATTCATTCTAGAAGGGAAAAAAAATCTTAACTCTTCCTATGTATAAAGCATGGATGTACATGTACTTCATACATACATGGTAGAGCAATGTCATTAAAATTTTGTGGGAGGGGTGCATAAGAAAAAAGAAACGTCAAGAAGGGGGAAGATAATGAAAAAAAAAGTTGAGAAATGCTGCTCTAAATGAGAAATTTAAAGGACTTGGTTAAGCCTGGAGAGCTTGTAGAGTACAAATTCCACTGAATTGTTGCTGAATGTTTTTGGTATGAAGTAACTTATATACAGCTTGGTACTTACATTGAGATCCAGTATTTATGTTCTAAGCAGTCAAATATGCTCACTTGTTGTACATTTCACTCTTTTTAATTCTAAAAGTAAATAAAGAAGAAAGACTTGAGAACAAGAAGTACTTGAATTTGAATTCCACTTCCTCTCTTACTTGTTTTGTGACCCTTAGCAGATTGCTTACCCTCTTTAAGCCTCAGTTCTTTTGTCTTTAGTTTACTTGGGGATCATAATGTCCACATCGCAGAATTCCAGCATCATAAGTATTAATCAAAATAAGATACAATAGAACCATCTGCACATTGCCTAGTACATGATTAATGCATGCCAATTACTAGCTATAATTCTATGTCTTGTACCTTTTTGTATCACTTACTATCTTAAAATTGTTATAGAAAAAAAATTTAAATGTGGGAGATAAGAGTTTTATTACCTATAAAATAGAGAAGTCTCTCTAGGAAATATATTAATATTATCCATAAAAGGAAAGATAGATTTTTAGTTTTCCTTTAAGCCAGTGATCACACCTACTGACATAAGTCAAAAATAGATAAAATCTATGGGACGCCGGGCTAGCTCAGTTGGAAGAGCATGTGACTCTTGATGTTGGGGTCATAGGTTTGAGCCACATGTTGGGTATAGAGAGTAATTAAAAAAAAATGAATGAATAAACTTGGATTTTTTTAAAAAGCAGATAAATTTTAAATAAAACCTTTTTTTTAATTAGGGGCAATCCTCTGCTAAATTAAACTTTTAATATCTATAGTTGCTAGTGTAGTCTGTTAAATGTAGAATGATTAATTTTTCTGGCAGTTTTGTTGAAATACGTTTCTTTAAATACTATTAAGCTATAAAGTCATTGTTTTATTTCCCTTAGTACCATGAGAACTCAGTATCCTTTGGAACTGAGGTCTGTTTGTGACATCACTTTTGCCTGGAATGTCATCATTTCCTATAGGCACAGATAATATTTGCTTTTAGATATTCACCAACATGTATGGAATTGTAGGCTAGAGAAGTTAATTGAAAGGAAGTAGTGAGAATCAGCCAGTATTTCAAATTTGAGAACTCAAGCGAAGTTGTGTGAAATTCCATATTGATAGACCTCTTGAGAATTCATGTAGAATTAGGTGAATTTCAGTATTGATACAACTTGGAAGATTATATTTGTGTTCTTAAAAAAGGTGTCCATAATTCTGTCTCTCTCCCTACCCCTCCACAAATGATTGTTGTGCTTTTGTGATAACTATTAAAACTCTAACCTACTGACCTACTCCCTGATTGTTTTGATTTCTTTTACTTTGTGAGATTAATACCCTTTAGATGAAAATCCAGTGGAGAAAGAAGAGTGCTTTCAATATAAGGATTGCAATGTGGCAAAACAGAATAAATAAGGAACTCTGAGATTCATGGTATCCCTCCTTGCCTTTGCAAGTTATCTTCTTTTGAGGTAATTTATCTTGTCAATGATGTTTCCATTTTTCTGTGATAGAAGTCCCTTAATAACAAATAGCCATAGAGTAGTGTTCTCCATTCCAGAGTCTGGCTTTGTAATTCTTGGATTTGACAGCAGAAAATAGGAGTTGGAGGAGCAGAATTAAGAGAATGCTATAGATAGGCAACACATGTATCCAGCAGAAATAGTCCCCAAATAGTGGAATTCAGAAAGCACCAAGGATACAGTTATTTAAGTCTCTTCCTAGCTATCCTGGGAGCTGAGAGAACACAGTTTCACAAGGTAGACAGATATCACATTTCATAAGCAGATGAGAAATCAAAGAACCTCATTTGGAATAAAATATATTGGCTCAGATTGTCTCCATATGCTTCAAAAATCATACTCCAAGACGGTTTTGGAAGAAGTTTTGACTTTAAAAAGTCATTAGGCTGCAACGTCGGATTAAGAATACATACATACTAAATGACACCATGGAAGTTCAGGGGCACACTAGGTTTTCTCTAACCCACACAGAATCACCTCATATCTACTTTCTGCCATTCCAGTGGAAGAAACTGAGAGCTTTCAAGATAGTATGTGACAAATGTTTCAGCAGAAATGGCGAGATTTTTAAGACAGTCCCTTTCAGGACTGACCGGTGAAACAGTTTCCCCAAACCTGGAAATTGAAAAGTGTCATCCCCAAAAGATTAGAATAATCTTTACAGACTTCAGATCACAACATGACGAGAAATTAATATGGAACTTTTCATCTTCCCTACCTCACTTAAAACAGCCAAAGTGACTTAACCAAAATGTTTCTTCTAGGAAAGTTGGAATTAGAATCCAACCCACTACTTCTTCCCATTCGTTCGTTTCCCTCTGTTCCAGGTAAGGTGGGCAAGAGCTCTAGCCTAGGTGCCAGGCTGCTATCTACCTATGCTGAGAGGTCACGTAATGCCTGCTGTTCCATCCCTTAATTCTGTTTGCATCTTTAAGTCATCAAATACAAGATCTGCCTGTGTAGTCTACTTCAAAATTGGTGGAGCTAGACCATCTACATGACCTTTTTCCATTAAAAATATTTTTGCCTCCTTTCACTCATGTGAAAGGAGCTTTCTCCAAAAATATTTCAAAATAATTTAGAGAAGAAAGAATAAAGTGTCCTTGACTTATGCACAGAAGTCACTAGCCAGTCTGTATTTGTTCACCTGCCTGGGTATTATTGAAACCAGAGAACCCTCGCCCCTGCTGGTCACAAATTATCTTTGTCTTTTCTTTCTTTACCACTCCCTTGAGAGCCTTATAGGGCACTTTCATGAGGTAGGAGGAAACAGAGATGGGTTGGCTTGATAATTGACTTGTGCCTGACATATTAGCTGTAAGTCTCATACAAAGAAGCCCCTGACTGTTCTATGGTGGATCAAACAGTTTGACTGAAAGCACAATCAGCTGGGTTTTGCATAGAGAATTTAGTGAAAGACCAGTTTGCTGAGGTGTGGTAAGATTGAAGGGAATCAACAGTAGATGTCAAGGATCCTGTTGACCAACTATAAATGCTCCCATTCCTAAAGGAGAAGGGGGAGACAGTTAATGGAGATGTCTAAGTTTGGTGAGAGATGAAATTGGAGGCTGAAAGGGAGACTACTCAACAGAAAATGTTACCCTAAAAAGTTGCCATCGCCACATGCAAGCAAGGAGGGAGACTGAAGGAAATATTCCAACTTCTCCCTTCTTCCCATACAAAATGGGCAAAGAATAGAGCCAGGATCTAGGAGCAGAGAACAACCAGAACACATCGTCTCCTGAACTCTTTTCAGAACATCTTTCCTATCCAGTATTTAATTTGAACAGTAGTGGATGGAAGTGTTCCTTTAGTGCATCATATTCCTTAATATTCTAGACATTGATTGGCTTTTAAAATTTTATTTGACTCGGAATCCTTAATGCAAATGTTAATTGTTGAACTATGTAGTGATAATGCACAGGGTCTAGTGGGGGATTGGGATCTGTTTGCTCCTAAAAGAAATGGTTCCAACTTGTCATGTGTCTGCATTTTTGACCATGCTTTTCTGTGGTCTGCTAGTATTCTGTGACATCAGCTGGTATGTGTCACAGCTGTCCCTGTCTATAGTAACTCCAGCTCCTGGTTCTGAATTCAACTATTCATTTCTCTGTTCATTTAGGAAAGACATAACCATCATTGTAGTCATTTGTGCAAAACTTCTTTATCGAGCATCTATCCTGTTCAGTAAAGGCTCTAAATATATTGAGGTGAGCAAAGCAGAAAAGCTTCTTGCCCTTAAGGAGTTTATGTCTCAGTTTTTTCCTAAGCTTAATCTTTGAGACCTCAGGGAATCTCTTAAGAATCTTTAGGGGCACCTGGGTGGTAGAGTTGGTTGAGTACCTGACTCTTGTTTTCGGCTCAGGTCATGATTTCAGAGTCATGGGACTGAGCCCCAAGTCAGGCTCCGCACCCAACACAGAGTCAGCTTGGGACTCTGTCCCCCTCTCCCTCTGCCCCTACCCCTTCCACACACACTCACTCTCTCTCTCTCTCTCAAATATATAAATAAATCTTAAAAAAAAATTAAGAACCTTTAATCTTCTGATGCTTTTTTGAGGGGTAGGGATGGGGGTGCGAAGAGGCACATTTTCTGGGGCTTGGCTGAATTCTGAACTGTCAAAGTTACCAGATAAATATGTGAGGTATTTATGGTAGTCTAGTGGCATTGTTGTCAATTGTTCAAAAAATTATTCCTGAGTATTTACTATATGTTTGTATATGTAGATATTGAGAAGTTAATAAAATATCTTAGTGTTCAGGGTACTGCTTATCTAGTTGGGAAGCAGATATGCAAATAACTATGATGGCTGAGTGTCAAAGGCAATGGGTTTAGCAAATGATTCCATTGTTCTGGGTGAGGATGAGAGTTAGAGTAGTAGCCATAAGGCCCAATTTCCTGGCTGCCCAGGCGAGCATCTTAAAGCCTCACTGTTAGTAATGTGTTGCTTTTATTTAATATGAGTCCCATAAGTACTTACTTGCAAAAGTAGCATTTCCCAGAATCAACTGGCACAAACTGTTCAGCTCTTTTAAACACACATGAAACAGTTCCAAGCTCAGTGTTAACACCGGGGATAAACCGCATGATTCTCAATCAGGAGATTCTTTAGAAACTCTGGTTTTAGAGATCCTTGAACTTGTACTTTATAACCAGTAGTGTAGACCTGGACTCTGGAAAAGTACTCACCAAAACTGAAAAGTGAAACCACATTATCCTGACAAAGTTGTCCTAATAGTAGTTGGCATTATTTATATGTCCAAACAGCTGTAACCGTGGACCTTGTAACTCTCACAGTCCTTGCCATATTTCTAAATCTCTGCCTTAAAATGCTTTGTCTGGGCCAGAGTTGGCTGCTCCCTGACATGTTGAAAAGGATGCTCAACAACCCTAGTGTTAATCTCACTAAGACTAAAATTTTCTCTGGCAATGCAGTTTGGCATTGGCATGCCCAATGAGGCTTTATGTTTCTAAACAATAGAAATACTCCTATGGACTGTATTTTTTTTTTCTGACTCTCTTTTCTCTTACTTTTTTCTGAGATGTCCCTCATAAAGAAAATGGAAACTAAATTAGCTACTTCCCAGAGAAGTAGCTAATACTTCCTGGAGAGCTTGTAGAGTACAAAGAGCTTGTAGAGTCTCTCCTAGAGAGACTTCCCATGAGGAAGATAATTTCTCCACAGTGTTCATAGTGTTAGCTCCTACTTTAACCCCAGCCTGTACATGTGGTTTTGTGATGTAGGCTTAGCACTCAGGGACGTAGGAGGCCTTTACAGAGTGATATTCACATCCTACTTTACCAACTAACTTATAGGTCATATTTGGAGTTCCTGTAAAAAACTTAGTCTCAGAGACTGTTATTAGAATTGGGGTTTTGTATGTATGTATGTATGTATTTATTTATTTATTGTGGTAAAAAAAAGGTTGAGGGGTTTATGTGCTATATAATATAGTGTGTCCACGAGATTGGAAAAAGTATAAACTTATTTTTATACTTAATGTTAGCTGTATTTTATAATATTATGTTTATTGTACTTTTCTTCAGCCTCCAGACATGTTCTAGCTGAAGTACTTCAAAATACAAAGCAATATGTACAATTATTAATCTAAAAGAAGAACAGATATCTCCTTTTTCCCATTTTTCTAGACTTTTTGGACACTGTTAGTATATTTGTTCAGTAACTTTTTTTTGTTCCAGACTAACCACTGAATGCATTGCTTTGCATTTAGAGGTTCTTTATCTGAAAACACATTATGGAACATATTGTTTCAAAATGAAACTTAAAAACTTTAAAAATAAGTTGATCCCTACAAATGCCCGATCATTATATTGTACTCTGAAGCTAATATAATGTTGCATGTCAGTTACATCTCAATAAGAAAAATAGCTTATCCTGTGTTAGTTACCTAACTCTGCAGACAACCTGTATAATTTGACCCTTTTGTCATATTTTATTCAAATGGTAAAAAATCGTGGGAGCAAACATGCACTCTGAAGATATTAAAGTCAGAATTATTTAAATGAGTCAATGTCTTTCACCTATATTATTCAGTTAAATTAATGTATGTCTTTGTGGTTTCCTCCCTGAGTAATGTCAATGACAAACCGGAATCAATAGGCATTGTTTCTAAATGTTTGCCATTTTGATACTGATGATAACTATTATGCTGCTTTTTTGCCTTAGTCAATTCTTACCTTGTATCAGGGTATGACTGTATCAATTGTCTAGTAGATTTAATGCCGCTCTACTGTCTAGTAAGCCAGGGAAAGGGTTAGCTATCAGTCAGCCAAGTCTAGTGCTGTGACACATTGATTCAAGAAAATTGATAATGTTATATAGATAACCACAAAAGACTTTTGTGTCTTGGTTTCTCACCTCCTCACCTTACTGATTGGCTTTTCTTCTACTTTTGATAAAGGCAATAAATTTTCCACTGTATATGGAATAAATGTGAGTTACTGATATAGCCAAATGACTAAAAAACGCACAATGCCACTTTCAAAATAACAGTTTGTTATGGGATTCTTTTTTCAACAACAAACCCCACAGTCTGTGCACCAAGCCCAAGCATGAAAGATAATATGTTATCCTTTTAACATTTAGCAGCATCTATTACTTGGGCTCTTATTTACCTTTCAGCATGCCTTATCTTGAATAATGTATGTCACCTTCTCTCACATATGCTCATTTTTTCTGTTTGTCCCTGAATATAGAAACCCTGTTTATCAAGCAAAAATTCTCCTAGACCAGTGTCCTAAACAAGGGGCATTGGTATAACGGAGCTAAATGGGAATCACAATCAATTTCTTTCTCATACATGCTCCTTTCTTCAAAAACATATTACAGGGGCACCTGGGTGGCTCAGTTGGTTAAGCGTCTGCCTTCGGTTCAGGTCATGATCTCAGGGTCCTGGGATCAAGCCCCACATTGGGTTCTTTTCCAAGTGAAATCTCTCATTCTACTTTCTTAGTCTTCTAGAGTCTTCAGAGGAACTTTGTTACTTTGAGTATAGTCTGCATATTGCAGACATGATAATACATACATGTCTTATATGCCTCAGAAAGGAAAAAAATGATGAAATTATATGGTTGGAAATGGTTATGTATATGAGTTACTGGTTCATGCGTTTGTTGAACAATATGTGATTGTTGCCACCCATGTACCAGGCTCTGTGCCAAGCACTGGGTCTCCAGTGGTGATATTTCTTTTCTCCTAGTCTGTCAAAGTTTAGAGGAAGGATACTAGTATTGGGAAATGCAAGTAATATTATGACTAGAATTATGCTTTAAAATTTTACTTTGTACTGATTTTATTTTACTAAGCCAAACTTTAAAATTTTTAAACTAAAATGTAATGTGGGAGAACTTAATATAGAAAGATATGTAATGAAAAGTAAAATTTTTCTTTCCTCTTCCCCAAATCCCAAACTTCTTCATTCCTCCAAATAAACTTTGCTAATGGATTTTGTGCTTTGTTTCAGAGTAAAACAAAATAAAAATCTAGAGGCTCCTGGGTGGCTCAGTGGGTTAAAGCCTCTGCCTTCGGCTCAGATCATGATCTCAGGGTCCTGGGATCAAGCCTCACATCAGGCTCTCTGCTCAGCAGGGAGCCAGCTTCCCCCTCTTTCTCTACCTGCCTCTCTGCCTACTTGTAATCTCTCTCTCTGTGTCAAATAAATAAATAAAATCTTAAAAATTAAAAATAAAAAAATAAAAATCTAAAACAAAACACACAAACATACATACATATATATGTTTGCAGGCACACAAATAGTATTATGTGATATATTCTATACCTTAATATTTTCACTTAGTACTTTATTGGGTATATCTTATAACTTTTCCATAGAAGGACTTATATATTTATCTCATTCTTTTTTAAAAGACATTTAACAAAGTCTTAAACACAATCAAATAAATAGGAAATGTGCAATATAATATCAACAACATTTATTTTTCTGAGTGAGTTATCCTACTAGCTAGGAATATCTTAGTATTTATTTTTTATAAACAAGTAAGTATCCTAGAGCACAATCACCAGAATTGGGAAATTTAACATAGATGCATTTCTACATCTTCTTTTCAGATACCATTCAGGTTTTAGCAGTTGTCCTAATAGTTAAGGGATCTATTTTTTGTAAAGTGAACTGTTTCAAAACCTTTCATTTCATTTAGATACCACGTCTATGTAATCTCCTATACTTGGAATAGTTTGTCAGTGGTTTTTGTTGTTTTGTTCTGTTTTTTTAGTTTTTATGATCTTGACTCTTGAAAATTACAGGCCAATCTGGATTTTTTAAATGTTTCATCTAGTTTTAGGTTATGAATTTTGGATAGGAATAATATGGAATCAATGCTGTGTTCCTCTGATTGAATTCTGCGAGGTCTCAGATGATGTTAATTTCTCCTATTAGTGATGATGTTCACTTTAATTTCTTTATAATGTTGGTGTTGTCCCAGCTTTTCTACCACAGAGTTACTCTTTTCCTTCCCCTTTACAACTAGTGAGCATCTTGTAGGGAGGTGCTTTGAAACCATAAAAATATCCCTTTCCTCATCAGATTTTATATTTGTTTATTTCTATCCATATAGATCGTTGGCTCCCATTTTATTTATTGGGTTATAATCCTTTACCATCATCATTTATTTTGATGCATAAATTGTCCCAGATTAGGCTGCAAGGGCTCTTTCAAACTGACCCTGTGTCCTTATGACTCAGGAGACCCACCATGTTTTGAATACCTCCTTGCTCTGCATAGTAAGATATTTCAGGTTTATCTTGTACTTCCCTTACCGCAGTCCTGATTTCAGCCTTTTCTCCTGGAGTCCCAGTTCCTTAGGTGGATGGTATTTAGAAACCAAGCTCTAGGTGGTAAATGTGCTCACTGCCTTTGGGGATATTGTTGGTGTCGAGCCCTCTCAGTGGACAGAGCATATATATGGCGGTACATCCACACACATACAAACATATACACATGTACATTTTTAAAAAAATATTTTATTTATTTGACAGAAACACAGCGAGAGAGGGAACACAAGCAGAGGGAGTAGTAGTCGGAGAAGCAGGCTTCCTGCCGAGCAAGGAGCCCAATGCGGGGCTCGATCCCAGGACCCTGGGATCATGACCTGAGCCGAAGGCAGCCGCTTAACAACTGAGCCACCCAGGCGCCCCCAAACATATACACATGTACACTTACATTTATTTTCTTTTTTATCTCCCTTTCACTATTTTTAACTCTCTTCTCCACAGTGAGAAACTGGCTGTCATGACCTTTTTGTTTTTTTTTTTTTTAAGATTTATTTATTTATTTGAGAGAGAGAGGGAGAGAGAAGGGGAGCAGGAAAGAGAGTCTCAAGCAGACTCTGTGCTGAGCTCAGAGCCCTAGTTGGGCTGGATCTCATGACATGAGACCATGACCCGAGCCAAACCAAGTGGGGCACTCAACCGACTGTGCCACCCAGGCGCCCCAATTATTTTTTAATATATCTACATAGTTGATCAGTTCCTTTGTGACCAATCTCCCATTGCCACTACCCCTTCTCCCCGCACAGATGCTTTCTTTACCCCACCTAGACTGTGATACACCGCAGGGCTGCCAGCACCCTCCCGCCCAGTCAGCCCCTCCACGTGGAAGTCCTCCTCATCCCACCCATTCCCCCAGAGCCCATTTGCAGGATGAGCCCCATGCCCCAGTGTGGAAGCCCTCCTTACCATCCTCAGGCTGCAACACTAGGTTCTGGGCTGTTCCCGTGTGGGGACACCTTCGTTACCTTCCTGGGACCCTGACTCCCCACGCTGGATAGTCCTCTTTTTACCTTGCTTACCTGTTCCGTTCTGACACCCTCTTCTGAATCACCAAGTTTCCTCCTCATCATTCATGCAGACTATACCTTGTTTTACCTGAATAACTTTAGGAAAAAAAATGTTCAGGAATGTGAAGAGTGAATTTTAAAAGTTATCACCTGCCAGTATTTTAACTTGAATGACTCTAGAGCAAAAATAAAAATATGATCACTGTTCTAATTAAAAGCATAGCTTAGACCATTTCTCTTCCTGAGTCTCTCTTGGCCTCCACCTCTCTGCCCCCACACACAGCCCAGCTGTGATTACCGATGCTGTTGGAACTTGTTTTGGCTCTTTAATGTAGGTAGTCCTTAACTTATGAGATTTATATGAACACTCTGTAGACCTAAACATCCTACTCTGGTTTGTTTCCTCCATCACTGGGATCATCTCAGTTATGTACCTACCCTTTTTCTGTGTCTGGTATAGCTGCTATTGAAGGAAACCTTACTTCGGTACTACAGCCACTAAAGCAGGAGATGATGGCTCTGTGATCACCTTTTGCTAACTTGGACCTCAGTGATCTCAAAGTCTTAAGATTTAGCTACATGGTATGCAGGCCAGGAGTCAGGGGGCTCCAGACAGCTCGGAGTAGCTCCAGGCTGGGAGTCTCACATCGGACACGGCTTGAGTTGGCTTTAAGATTAAAGGAGCTTTAAGGACCTGGATAGACATTTCTTCAAAGAAGTTATACCAAACCAACAGGTACATGAAACGATTCTCAACATGACTACTCATCAGGGAAACATAAATTAAAACCACAGTGAGATATCACTCCACACCTGTTAGAATGGCCATATCAAAAAGACGAGAGATAAATGCTGACGTGGATGAGGAGAAGAATGAACCCTTGTACTTTATTGCTGGGATTGTAAATTGGCACAGCCACTATGAAAAACAGTACGGAAGAGCCTCAAAAAATTAAAAATAGACCTTCCATATGATCCAGCAATTTCACTTTTGGTAATATATCCAAAGGAACCAAAACATACTCCAAAAAGTATCTGCACCTCATCCCCATGTCTATAGCAACATCATTTACAACAGCCAAAAGGTGGAAACAACCTAAGAGGTCAAAAGGTACAAAATTTCCAGTTATAAGATACATGAGAACTAGGGAAATAATGTATAACATGACAACTAGAGCCAGCATTGCTGTATGATATGATATATAGGAAAGTTGTTGAGAGAGTAAATCCTGTAAGTTCTCATCACAAGGAGAAAACTTTTCCTTTTTTCTTTCTTTTTTTTTTTTTTTTTTTTTTGGTATCTATATAAAAAGAGAGATGTTAGTTGAACCTACTGTGGTAATCATTTCACAATATATTTAAATCAAGCCATCATGCTGTACAGTTTAAACTTATCCAATGGTGTATGTCAACTATCTCTCAGTGAAACTGGGGGGAAAATCTACAGCATCTACAAATGGAAATATACTTGAGGGTTCTTTAAAATAAATGCATTTTGTTGAGAAAAATATACATAAAGTCACCTGGGAAGAAACCACTAAATACAGATTCTAAGAATGGAGAAAACAAAAAGATGTTTTCACACATGCTCACACAAAGAAAGAAAGAAAGAAGGAAGGAAGGAAGGAAGGAAGGAAGGAAGGAAGGAAGGAAGGAAGGAAGGAAGGAAGGAAGGAAGGAAAAGAAAAAGAAAGGAAGGAAGGAAGGAAGAAAAGGAAAGAAAGGGAAAGAGAGAGGGAGGGAGGGAGGAAAAAAAGAGAGAAAGAGAGAGAGGGGGAGGGAGGGAGAAAAGAAAGAGAGAAAAGAAAGAAAGGAAAGAACGAAAGAAAGAGAGGGAGGATGGGAGAAAAGAAAGAGAGAAAGAAAGAAAGAAAGAAAGAAAAAAAGAAAGAGAAGGAAAGAAAGAAAAAGAAAGAAGGAAAGAAGGAAGGAAAATCACTTTGGGGCTCAGGGAACTTGAGGGTTTAAGACTATTAGAGGGATAACTTCAGCCGTATTATGGTGTCCTGGGCTCTTTTGTGCTAACTAGGAAACCTGGTCGGTTTTCTCTAGGGACTGTTCTGAACGCTACTAGAAATTCACAGCTGTTTAGTGTTTTATTCACATATAGATAAAATGTAACATGGGAAATTCGAACTTCTGGGTGCTAGGATGAGTTTGTGTCAGCCTGACCTGGAGAACGGGCATTCTGCCTCTGTCTAAAAGTCAAAGCTATGACATCTGATACTGGCAACTGAAAAAAAAAATGTATGAAATTTTAATCCCTTAAAGTTTTCTGCTTCTAGGGGCAGCTGGGTGGCT
Source organism: Procyon lotor (assembly GCA_028646535.1). NCBI lineage: Eukaryota > Metazoa > Chordata > Mammalia > Carnivora > Procyonidae > Procyon > Procyon lotor. The sequence goes on from CM053605.1 coordinate 45,272,230, forward strand.
CAGTCGTTAAGCATCTGCCTTCTGCTCAGGTCATGATCCCAGGGTCCTGGGATAGAACCCCACATCGGGCTCCCTGCTCGGCAGGAAGACTGCTTCTCCTGCTACCATTCCCTCTGCTTGTGTTCCCTCTCTCGCTGTGTTTCTCTCTGTCAAATAAATAAAATCTTTAAAAAAAAAAAAGTTTTCTGCTTCTAGATTCTAACTTTGCTTATATCTATGGTCGTTTGTGTAACCCCTCCTTGAAATCTCCCCAAAGGAAGAAATTCCTGGTCATTCTAAAAAAAAAAAACCCTCAATAAACAATAAAAATGTATTTAAAAACCATGATAATAAATGAACTCAATAGCATTTTCCTACTAACTAACCTTACTACAATCTATTTATGTGTGATATTTGAACGAGAAGCATCTTCAGTAATGTATTTACTTCACAAATTGGAGAGTGTGATTTTCTTTTGGCCCGGTAGCATATATCTCATTACACTTACAGTGCTGAGCTCATAGGCTCCAGGGTCTTGGGGTGTCACACGTAACAAGCCAAGGAACTTTATTATTGGGTCCTGGGCTGAGGACTCAAACTATAAACAGGTGTTTATCCTTCCATTTCTTCAATGGGTATTTATTAAGCACTTCGTGTGTTCAACACACTCTGAAGTGTGTAACAGATCACAGAGTGAGTTACGTGTTTAAAGGATCACCCTAGTAGCATTGTGAAAGATGGAATATGGCGGGGAAGGGCAAAGGCAGGGGAGCAGCACAGAAAAATTGCAGTGTTCAGGGGCAAGCGGCTGACGTGAGGTGAAGGCAGTGGGTCGGACCAGATGGAATAGATTAGACCTCACATGGTTTTTAAACCCCAGGGGTACAATTCCCTTTAATAATCAAATGAAAACCTACGGTCCCCTCTATAGAGGGAAAACGCCCCTGAGGGAGCATGTCGGTAAGTACAGTTTTCCAGGGCCTACCCTTTTCTGTCCCCTTTAGGAAAGAGGGGCACAGGCCTGACCCTGGAGGTCTTTAGGGACACCTGTCTATGAGCCCTGAGCTACTGGACTCCAAGAAGGGACAGCACATGTCAAGCTGGGCTGATGAGGAGGCCGTATGGAAACTGAGCTAAGGCGTATATGAAGTGGGGGTTTTCCACAGGCTGGGGTCGGGGCAGCCACTCAGATGGCGTAAGCAGTCTCCAGGCTTTTGGAACTGTGTGGATCTTCAGGAACTCTTTGGGGAGCCATAAAGCTGGACTCTTAAGAGGAACTGTTACTCAGGGACTATCTTAAAACGCCTCCTCTTATGCGATGGTGCATGTGAAGCCCTTAGTGTTTCGCCTGGTACGAGACCTCAGTCAGTATTGGTTTTTGTTGTTATGAAGTACATCAGAATACAAAAACAACTGTGATATATGCTAGTGTTTCCCCAGGTTGATAGATGTTTATTTGATAGTGATGGCTTTCCTCTATCAGCAGTCCCAAGAATTAAGAATGGAAACCAGGTAAGAAGGACCCCTGAAAATTTTAGCATTTCCCAGCCGTGCTGTCGGAGTTTTTCCTTTGTAAGACTGGGTGTCACAATACCTGTCTCCTAGAAGTGACAGAAGTTGTCCAGCTGCTATGCTGAGCCACCGTGAAGTCAGATGGTTTTCTCATTTGCTTTGTAAATCTAATAATGTGGTAATGTGGCATGCGGCCATAGTATTTTAATGTTTGTCACCAGCTTCTCTACCATTAAAATACTGACATCTCATTCTTTGACAGGAATTACACACAAGGATGACACAGCCTTCAGCGAAGCCATCCCTTTGGCGATAAATAATAATGACAAATTACAGTTCATTCTTTACACTTGTTAAAAAGCTCATAAACTTTGAAAAATTATGTGGTTCATGTAAAATGTAACAGAATATACAAAAATGGGACTTTAAGTCAGGAAGTTTAAATTGTGAGATCTTATGTTACCATTTCAAACACACTATGATAGGAAAGATGCCAAAAGGGATGATTTTTTAGGAAAATAGGAGGAGATCTAGGGTATGATGGAGTTCAGGAATCATGAGCAGATTGGTTTGATCACATGACAGGCTTAGACTTTCTTCATGTTTTATTTTAGTCTCATGTCCCAATCCCATCACCCATAATCCAAGAAATGTTAGGAATATAAAGTTGCCAAATTATCTTTGGAGGTTTTGACATCTTGGTTTGAATTTTCACAAGGAGAATAAATCTTTGACCACATTGTTTAGAATAGAAAATTCTCTGAAAGTGAGTTTTAAAAGACTTGTGACTTACAGGACATGGGATAAAAGGTCGTTTTCCTGTTACATCTATTTTTGGTAAATATTGGGCCTTGATAACATAGATGGAGGGCTGGCTTCACATAGTGGCAACAGGCATGCACTTTGTGGTCTGACTCTGAGCTATGTGACCTTGGAATGATTTGACCTCACTAGTAGGATTGTTCTGAGATTTAAATGAGAGAACTGGGTATGGATAGGTATTGGCACATGGCCCGGAGGTAGCAATCACTCAGTAAAAGTTAACAACTAATCAGTACCTTCATCAAACTCTGATGGCACTAACAAACGGGACTCATGGTATTTAGGACTGCGATGATGGAATGGATTATATCTGGAGAAGGCTAACTACAGTGATGGAGAACAGTTCCCTGGTCGCCAAGGGTTAGGGACTGGAGGCAAACTTCAGGATTTGAGCTTTCACATTATTTTCACAACACGTTCCAAATGTACCTGAGCTTAAGTGTCATCAAGGGAAATAGTAGGGGGTTTATTTTATCTCTAAGTATAGAATCCAATCAAAGAATCAGATTAAGTGGGCGCCTGGGTGGCTCAGTTGGTTAAGCAGCTGTCTTCAGCTCAAGTCATGATCCTGGAGGCCTGGGATCGAGTCCCACATCAGACTCCTAGCTCCATAGTGAGTCTGCTTCTCCCTCTGACCTTCTCCCCTCCTCTCATCCTCTCTCTCTCAAATAAATAAATAAAATCTTAAAAAAAAAAAATCAGATTAAGTAAGTATCTTGAAAATGATGCTCAGGATTTTGAATTTTCTGCTTTTATATATATAGCTATTATTTAGTATCTTCTGTGAGCTAACATCGTGCTATGAGATTTGTTATTTTTAACATAGAGTAAATAAAACGGATCTTTTTTTGTTCTGGAAATTTTAATATATATGTAGATTTATATAAGTACAGTCACAATCATAGTTCAGTTTCATCACTCTAAAAATCTCTTTTGTGCTGAACCCTTATAGTCTTACCCTCTGTGTGTCCCTAACGTTTGGTGACCAGTGAGCTATTCTCCATTATTGTAGTTTGCCTTCTCCAGACTTTTATATGAGTAGAATCATATAGTACCTAGCCTTTTGAAGCTGGCCTCTTTCACTCTCTCAGTGCATAAGGTCTTCAAGATTTATTCTTTTTGTTGCATGCATAAATAATCCATTCCTTTTTATCACTGTGTAGTATTCCTTTTGGTATCCATTTGAATTTAAGAAGTGGTAATTTTTCAAATATTAGTAGCCATGTTGGAGTCTGAAACCTTATCAGTGAGATTTTTATACTGTGTTATAAGAAATGCATTAATCTGTCTATACTTTGAATGGATCTTATAACTTCATGATTCTGTAATATCCTACATTGTCACAAAAATATTGGTTTCCTGATATTAGCAAATCTTTCAAATACTGATACATTTCCTTATAAAATATCCAAAATCACATGCATTAATGTTAATATCCATCTCATCAGACAAGTCTTGCAAAGCTGTCAACTGACAGTGGTGAATATTAGTTTTCTAAAATAATTTTTACTTGAAATCTTGAATTTTATTATTGACCAAAAAAATTATCAATTTCCCTTTGATGATTCACTTCTGCTTTTTTTCTTAAGTCTGCCAAATTGTCAAGTCTAAAACTATAGTTTGTCTGCCAGTCACTCTCTTAAATAACAATAGTGTTCCAGGGGGAAAAGTGGCTATTTCAATTCACAGCTTGATCACACAGAGGTTGTGTTTTGTTTTGTTTTGTTTTTTGAGACAGTCATGATACTACTATAAACAGAAAATGTGCTTTATGTGTACTTTCAATATTGTCACGGAGAATATTCAAAAGATGTTTATGGAAGGGTTGACTTCATGAAATTAAACACTTTTACTGCTTTTTAAAAGACAGTCTTATGATTAAAAAAGTTTTTAACTGTGTGTCATACTGGTAAAGACAAGAACTGCTGGTGTAGTTTGGGGCCAATGCCTTTACTCCTCTAAGGCACCAGCAAATTTATCCACTATTGTTCTTGCACCATCGGTGCAAAGGTCAACAAGGTGAAAAAGGCACACACAAAAATGTTTTAGGATTATGAGAATAATTTTGACCTCACAGACCCCCTGAGGGATATCTCCTGATGCTTAGGGGTCTGCAGACCACACTTAGAGAACCGCCTGATAGATTATACTGCATATTGATTCAGAGAAGAAAAGAATAAGATCATTATGGAATACAGGAATACGTGAGAAGGGGGGAAAAAGAAGGATTGGGATGTTAAGATGTGAGAAGACATAGGTGAAGGGGAAGAACATTATTGACCATTAGAAGGGAGGAGAATGTGTCTTACTCTCTAGAGATTTTCAAAACAGAATCCTATTTACTCTCTAAAACATTTATAAATGGCTGAAGGTAGAAAGGCAGATCAAATAATTTCTTGATGTTCCTCCAAGTTCTATACTATGATTTTGCAGTCCCAAAGGATTTGTGGCTTATAATATCTCTAAGTATCATTGTCTTTGTTTCAAACATTTTTTTCAGACAGATTTTCGTTATCTCTGAAAACACAATTTCATTCTAAATCAGTCTTCAGTTTTATATGGTTTTGTGGAGCCTTGCAAGATGCTGTTTTCAGTAACTTGTAGGTTGGAATTGAATCTGATTCTTTGTCAGAGCTGCTAAGGGAGCTCCAGGCAGCTCATACACATGCCAGGGATGAATGGAGACAGGTAATCATTGACAGTTGAGGCCTTCTTCCCACCTATGTGGAAAGCATCTCAGGCCCTGAGAGCTTCTGATCACTGTTCTATACTGTGGCTCGGAAATGGAAGGGCTTCGCCTTCATTTGGCTCACCAGCTGTGAGGGTTGGACAAGCTTTGCCCTCTTTGGCAGTATTTCTCTATGAGGATAAGCAGGCTATAAATTGATTTTTTGACTCTTCTCAACCTTTATATCTGAGGATTATATTATAGAAATAAAAGTATCAGAAATAAATTCTGAATGTTTAGACACCATGGGAGTTCAATTTTGCTGTATGTATGTGTAGCATAATACTTTAAGGGGATAAAATCTAAATTACAATTATATGATGATAATTTCCAAGAGTCCATTTCTACTTCAAGAAAAGGCAACCTGTCCCCCAAAGTTTTAAACTATGTTACAGTTGCAAACAAAGTTTATCTTTTGTTAAAAAGAAAAATAACAACTGGAAATCAAGGTTTCAGGAATGAAACTTAAATATTTGGAAAATTATGTTCTCTTTTAGTTGTTTTGCCTCTAAAGAATATAACTAACTCATGGGGAAGATTGAAGAAGGGCAATTAAAAGTGAGTGAGGTGAGGGGCACCTGGACATTTCAGTTGGTTGAGCGACTGACTCTTGATTTTGACTCAGGTCATGATCTCAGGATCATGGAATTGAGCCCGGCCTTGGGCTCCCCACTCAGTGGGGAGTCTGCTTGGGATTCTCTCCCTCTTCCTCCCCTTCTGCCCCTCCCTCCTTCACTCTCTCTCTCATTCAAATAAATAAATCTTAAAAAAAGAAGTAAGTGAGGTGACAGTGAAGTGACTATAGCAAGGCCCATTAAAAAGATTAGAATGTCATTTCTTCAAGCTGGAAACCGAAAGGAATATGATTGAAAACTATAAAATGTTATAGCACATGGATAGTACTGAACATACGTGTTCATCAGATCCCTGAGAAGTACCACAAAGGAAATCTTTGGAGTTCTAAGGAGGCAGATAAAGTATAATAAGTAAAAAGAATCACTTTCCCATGCAGTAGTCACATTATGGAAATCATTGCCAGAGTAGATGGTTCAGATCTCTAAAAAAAAAAAAAAATTCAAAGAGGATTTGAGAAAATTCATGTTTAATAAAGCTGCAGTAAAAATATAATAATAAGATTTCTCTTAACTTCTAAGTTTTGATGGGTAAAATGCATTCATAACTTTTAAGCTAGAAATTAGAAAATTTTGAACTAAATAATCTATGAGTTTGACCTAAGGTCATGGTTATTATACCACTGTGTTCAAAAAGAAAAAATAAAAATAAAAATTTAAATTCAAATCAAGTTAACATTATTTTATATCTTTTCCTATTTCTATTTTTGTCATACTTTACGAATTATACTACTAGCTGCAACCTTGTGAGTTCACTCAGTCTGTTCCACTGCTCACCTGGAGCTGTTTCAGAGAGGTAGTTGTCTACTCTTCCATCTATCATCTCCTTAGCAATATATTCTCCGACTTAGCAATTTGCTGATCTTTGTTTTCAAACTGAACCTAATGATCTTTCATTGTAATATCTCCCAACTTTTTATTCTGATCAATCTCAAACCATTATCAAACTGCAAAAGCACGAGGAACATCCATATGCCCCTTTACCATTGCTAAATATTAACTTTTCCCCCCAATTATTCTACTCTCTAAAGTATACAGAATATGGATTTATGTTTCCTGTATTTATGTTCATACATTGATATCATTAATATGCACATATATGTGTATATATTCCCATGCCAAACCATTTGAGAATTATTATGGACATCAAGACTCTTCACCTGTAAATGCTTCAGAATGGATATTCTAAGAACCCCAACATTCTCTGCAAGATACCTAGGAGTACTGATAGAGCAATCTTGGTAGAACACTATTATGTAACAGTCTGCTCATATGTCCCCAGTTGTCCCAATAACATTGTTTTTGTAATTTCCTTTTTTCACTAGAGGATCCAATCCAGGATTACATGCTGTGTTAGTCATCATATTTTTTTAGTTTCTATAAATTAAACAGGTCTCCAGCTTTTTTTTGATGATGTTGCTATTCCCTATAATGTTGGTATTACTGAAAGGGCCGGTTTAGTTGTGCAGAATGCCCTCCATTTTGGATGTTTTTGATTGTTTCCTCATGATTAGATTTATATTAAGTGTTTTTGACAGTATATCTACATAGGTAATGCTGTGTCCTCAGGAGAAATAGAATGACACTGTGTATCATTACTGGTGATGTTAAGGTAAAAGGAGTAACTGCGTGATTTTTCCATTGTAAAGCAACTTTTTTCCCCTTTTTAACTCAAATATAATCTGTACAGTGATACTTTGAGAGTGTGTGAATTTCCAGTTCCCCACTTCTTTCAACCTAGTGGTTTTAATATCCATTGATGACTAATACCTGATCTTGTTATTGCTATGTACGTGTAAAATTCTGGTTTTCTATTTTATGATTACTTTTCAATATATTTGATTTGCTTTGCTCTTTCTTCTCTTTCCTCTCCCCTTAAAAAAAGATATTTTTATTTTTTAAATTTTTAAAAAAGATTTTATTTATTTATTTGACAGAGAGAGATCACAAGTAGGCAGAGAGGCAGGCAGAGAGAGAGGGGGAAGCAGTCTCCCTGCTGAGCAGAGAGCCCGATGTAGGGCTTGATCCCAGGACCCTGGGATCATGACCCGAGCCGAAGGCAGAGGCTTTAACCCACTGAGCCACCCAGGCGCCTCTAAGAGAAAAAAGATATTTTTAGAGTCACCATGTTCTTAGGGATATACTTTTTCAATTCATTATTATTATAATCTATTCTTTTCATTATCCGTTACTGTTCGCATGGTACCAAATTTTACTAGTGGGGGCCCTTCAGAGTTGGTGTCTGTTCCTTTTTGACGTGTCCTCATCAGTTTGAGCACAGTCTTTATGGCATATTTAGATACTAGGCTTAACTTGAACTTTCCTGTCCAGAGAGGCCTCATTCCAAAAGGAATGAGGATCTAGTTCTAAAACTAGAACATGAGACACGAGGTTTGCTCATTGCTATCGGAGCGCCATTGCTTCTAGGCCCTTTCAAAGGATACTAGAGCGCACACACACGCGTACACACACATACACCAACACGTGGACAGCACTGTTAGAGCTCTGTAGGATAGAACTGCTGTGCTGCTGCCATCAACTGTATTCTAGCTGTTGGTCCTTCCTTCCCTTCCCTTGTCACATACTTCCATTTCCCTTCTCCCAATGCTTGCACCCACAGTGGCAATATATCTCCTTATTTCCTCAGTCCTGCAATGTGCACAAGATAGTTTCATATCCGCTACACCAGTACTGTGACCAACAACAAACTTATGGTATCAAGTTCAAGATTTCCTACAATTCTTTTTTTTTTTTTTTTTTTTGGGTATAGTTGAAAATGTTACATTAGTTTCTCCTACAATTTTTGTCCTCAGAATACATGTCTCTGTAGATATAGTCAGATGGTCAGAATATTTTTAAAACAGCTTATATGTGAATTAATTCTCCTTTTATTCTTAACAGCTTAATATAGGTTTTACATTTTATGAAATGTACATACCATTTACTTGGCTTGTTATATCGATTTAAGAATTTATTTTCCAGTATTGTTGATTTAATCTACTTTTGAATATGTAAAAAGTGCTGTTTTAAAATGCTAAGAAAGGGTGCCCTGGTAGCTCAGTAGGTTAAGCCTCTGCCTTCAGCTCAGGTCATGATCTCAGGGTCCTGGGATCGAGCCCTGCATGGGGCTCTCTGCTCAGTGGTGAGCCTGCTTCCCCCTCTCTCTCTGCCTGCCTCTCTGCCTACTTGTGATCTCTCTCTCTCTGTCAAATAAATAAATAAAATCTTAAAAAAAAATAAAATACTAAGAAAACTAAACATTAACAAACCCTATGCAAAATTTGGTTCTGTAGTCATCATCATAGGCAAGATCTGTTTAGAAACTAAGAGAGGGAAAGCATAAATGTTTTTTCTTTCTTGTACTAACAATTTAGATTTTTATTACTATTCCAAGTTCAGGATCAAGAGAAGTTTTTGCAAGCATCCCAATGCTGCATGGCAGTATAGAGCAGAAGTTAACAAATTGTCTCTGGAATTGGATCGCCTGAGGGCAACCCTAGTCCCTACCCTACCCCACCCCCCACCCCACTGGTCTACTGATTATACCAGGTCAAGTTCATTATGCTTTTGCTGTCTTGTCCTCTTCATTTGTGAAATGAGGATACTGTGAAGTTTAATATAAAGCACTTTGTTCAGGGCCTGATGTGTAGCAAGTGTAACATAAATATTACCTGTGATTTTTGGAGGTGCTGGTGATGATGCTGATGTTAAATTTGAAACAGTAATCCAGGTATCCTGAGTTCTTAACACTAAATTAAATGGCTTATTTTCTTGGCAGCCGGATTTTTTGGTGGGTTTGTTGTTTTTTTGTATTTTTTCTTTTTCTCAGCACTTATGAGACACAAGGGAAAGTTATGGCTTAGCTAAAAGTTCTGGCACTGAGAATGACCTTGTCCTTGTTTTGAAGCATCTGAAAAATAAAAATAAAAATTCCTCCCATGAAACACCGGTCAGTTGCTGCTGCTGGTCCCAAGGCAGGCTGTCTATCGGGATGCCGAGCATTACAGCTGCCGTAATCACCAAAGCATCTGTCAGAGATCTCAGGGCTGAAAACTAGGTAGGAAAGTCTGTATTATATCTAATAATAACTTTGGAAATTTTCCTGAAATGCTTGCTGGCAACTCCCAGGCTTGACAGGCACAGCATACTGTAACTTTATAAGCAAGTATGTTGTTCCTACTCTTGCTGGTGAGTGTTTCGGCATTAGCCGAAATAATAGCTAGAAATCATTTGCTATGACTTCTTTATGTTTTTACTTGGAGTACTCTTGGGTTACTGCCAAGAGTAGCTAGATATATTTATATAGATGTCCTGTATTTTTAATCCACAAATTGCTTCTTACAAACTATAGATTCATAGAAACTATTGATTCCACCAGTGAAGAGTTCCAATCAGAGAAAAATGATATCTGACACTATTATTCTTTCATTACACATGAGAATTGCTTTCAAGATGCAAAATTATGATGTGTTTGCATTGATGTGGATGGTTTGTGAATATATCATGAAGGTGAAAAGCATCAAACTTTTGTCTGTGGGCATGAGGGTCACCTGAGAATGGGACCAAAGAGTCAAAGGATGTCCCATAACTGGCAAAAGGTTGTAGACAGAAAGATTCAAATGTCTAGATTAACCATTGGGAAAGAAAAGACTGAGAGGTGAGATGATGATTCTCTCAAGACTACTGTGAAGTTTACGTTTCAGGGTCCCTCACTTGTGTGGGCCCTCCCAAGGCCCTGGGAGGGGCCTGAACCGTGGGTCCAGGTGCTTGTATGCCTTTGTAATATCTGCTGAGTTGGGTATTTTAACCACAGTTGGTTAGAACCGCTGTTTCCTCCCACTAAAACTTCCCTTCCATCTCACTTTTCCTCATGTTGAGTGGAAGTAGAGGTAGCTGAAGGCAAAGGGTTGAGTGGAAGTAGAGGCATGGAAGGCAAAGGGTTGGAGATATATTTCCTTTGAATATAGTTGGCTCTGTGTAGGGTCTGCAGTTGCTTCTGTGTATAATTAAGTTACTGCCTGCCATCCCAGCAAAAGAATGGCTTCTAGGTCCTATCACATACTTGGGTGATTCGCCCAGAGGGGCCAGAAGTTATGTTGGGTTATCAGTGTGTTCTGCAGGACAGTCATAGAAGTATGTAAGCAGTGGAGGAGAAATAATGATTGAAATGTACCGAACCAAAAGCTAATCTGTGTAAAATTCCCTTCCGTCATCAGGCTTTTAAACTTGTAACTGGATGATTGAGTTCTAATTGATCCTTAGTCACAATGCAAGTTCTCTCCTCTCAAAACTATACTAGAAAACATATTGGTGTATACAATTACAAATATGTCATATACTTTTCCTTCTCTTGATGGGAATTGTTTAAAATAGGATTTATCAAAATTTCTGAGTAAGGCACAAAGCACAGTAGTGCTACAGATAAGAGGGTATCTGTTAAGTCACAAGCTTTTATGCATTCTGACTATCAAAAATTAGAAGAAAATCTGGTCAGCCACACAAAAGGAAAGACTGGATTATCTTCCCAATCGTTCTATAGAACAATGTCACAAAATCATTATCCTGTGAAAAGGTGATCAAAGAGTACATAAACAAAAAAATGTGGGAATAATTTAATAAAAACATTATTGTTCATATTTTGTGATTTTTTTTTTCGCCTTTTTTACACTTGTAATTTGCATTGGTATTTTTTGTCAATTAAATAAATATTCACTTTCTTGTTTAGTGTTATATTTGTAATTTAATATTCATTTTCTAAAAGAGAGCCCCCTCTCAAGTGTTTAGATTTCAAATCCCACAAAACCTGGATCTGCCCCCATTGTCTCCTAATATATAGTGTAGTCTTGTAGACAGTCTTGTAGATAGTCACTCATTCATATGCTTGAGGCAATCAGTAATGAGTTAGGATATGGTAAAGATTATATTGTGTACCTGACAGTTCCTGTAATAAGATGGAAGATTTTGCTCTGAGAAATAGAAGTTCAGATGCTAGCTGCAGGACTTGGTACTTCATCTGTAGTCTGTGAGTATTGAGAGTGTTCTGGTTGAGAATCTCTCATGACTTGAGACAGAATCTGTCTGTTTAAATGGTGCACAGAATAGCTTCCCACAATCAGGCTCCTCAGAAAAAAAATGCCTGTTCTAGGATGAGGGCAAGAAATGTACAGGAGCTTGGAATATGCCAGAAAGTAAGGAAACTATCAAAAACTACTGGATTCATGTCAGAAAGACACAGGAACCAATTTGAAGGAATAAAAAGAAACTGAAATTTGTTGAAAAACATCAAATATGTTAAAACCTATGAGTACGTAATACCAGAAAGTAAAAGCCGAAAACTTCCTTTATCCTAAGATATGAGAGCATGAACTCATTCTAAAAATTGGTTGATAAAGGGAAAGAAACAAAGATTTACCTTGCCTTTTCTGACAAACTGTAATTCAGGTTAACCAAAGAGTTGGTAACCAAAATGTCTGCTTTGTAAAAAAAAATTCCATCCATTAATTGCAGAAGGATTGAAAAAACTAAGCCATCATTATTTTTGCAACTTCTTTTGAAGTAATCTAAGAAATGAGCATCAATGGCTGTCCAGACCATTTGTTGAGGAATCTCTAGAAGAGATGAGTTAAGATGGGAACATCAACACCCATTAATTACAAGAAAAAAAAGAGAGAGGAGAGAGAGACAACACACAGCAGGTACACAGTTCTATCCATGAAATATACTTGCCAAAGAATAGAACATGAATTTGTTCAAACCCCTAGATTTAACTATCAATTTTCAAGAAATACAGAAGAAAAGGAAAATGTTATCTGATACCATGGAATCCAGGCAACAAAATCCAAAAGTTAAGACATTCTATACGAGAGATGACTGAATTTCTTCTACAAATAAATGATATGAGAAGAAAAAGAAGAGGGGAGGTGGTAAGACTATTGAAAATTAACCTAATGAAAAGATTAAGATCAATTAATATTTAAGAGACATTTTGTCCAAGTGTAATATGTGGACTTTGGTTCTTGATTTGAACAAAGCAACCTTCGTAAAAGGCTTTGAGGCAATCAAGGAAAACTGAATATAGATGGGGTATTAGATAATGTTAAGGAATCACTGATAATTTTGAAGTGTAATAACGGTGGTGGTGTAATGTTTTAAAATGAGCTTAGGGTCTATTAGGAATACAAACTATTTACAAATAAAATGATAAAATATCTGGGGTTTGTTTGAAAATATTCTGGCTGGGGAGAAAGAAGTGGGGAGTATAAATAAAATAAAATTCGCTATATTTTGATAATTAGTAAGTCTGGATAATGAAGACATGGAGATTTATTATATTATTGTAACTACTTTTAGGTAACTGAAGGTTTTCTTAATGGTAGGCAAAAGTACCTAGAAAATAAATGCGGAAAGCACACACTGAGGGATGGTATATCTATATCCTCACTATTATCTGTTTTTGAAAATGAAATAAATTGACTAATAGAAATATCCGATCATGATATTTGTGAGATATTAAATATGAACGTTAGGGGTGCCTGGGTGGCTCAGTCAGTTAAGCATCTGACTTTTGGTTTTGGGTCAGGTCATGATCCCATGGGTCCTGGGATCAAGCCCCACATTGGGCTCCACACTCAGTAAGGAGTTTGCTTGAGGATTCTCTCCCTCTGTCCCTCCCCCCACTCAAGCACACTCTCTTACTCTCTCTATAATAAATAAATCTTTAAAAAATATGTGAATGTTGTAGGTGATGGTGTGCTGGTAAATGACTGTCTGAAGAAGAAAGCCCTGATGTGTAGTGTTTGCCAGTTGGCATGGTCTAAATATTCCCACCGTGGCTGATTTCAAGCTACTGGTGTGACCTCACCGAATGTGGAGTTGGGAAGAGGTGTGCACCCCCTGCTCTCACAAGTCTGTGTGGCCAGCCCTAGCCCACTACTGAGAAAGCTAACAGAGGAGTGTTAGTTCCTGCAGATTCTTGGTCAGACCCCAATTCTAACTGGCTGTGTCCTTCATCAGCTTACTTAGTTTTTTGAACCTAACTTTCTTCTCTGTAAAATGGAGATAGTAATTCCTACTACATGAAGATAATAAAGCTTAAAAGAGATCATATGTGTAATGGACCTAGTCTGGTTCCGGTCACACAGTGAGTGGTCCTTCATGCTAATATCCTTTCTTCTCTCCAAGTTAAAATAGAAGAAAGAACTCTGGCTTTGGGATTGTCTCAAAGTTTCAAAGGAAAGGAATGAAGCTGATCATCTTTTTAGAGGGCTTCCTGCCCAGAATTTCTATAATTACTTAAAATTGCAGGTTTTAGGGGCTGTCACAAACCTGCCAGAAGCTCCCCAAGCTCTAATTTGGTTGGATATTAATAGGTAGGCTGGGAAGTTAATGTGATATGATTGTGGCTAGAATAGAACCATCTGTTAAAGGTAGTGGTTTC